>WACJ01000157.1:0-600000 GCA_008973525.1 Stenopsyche tienmushanensis | reverse complement strand
GGTGAATGTATGATACAGACGAAATGGATGTAACCCCTTTCCTATGAATGGATATTGAAGAGGCCCATAGTTCTGTAGTGGACTGTTAGTGGCTGCACTATGATGATGATGATGATGATATTTGGAGTAAAATAAAAATATTTTTATTAATTGTTTCTTAAAATGAATTATCAATTAATACTCATTATTTCATATAAGGGCAATGAGAGAAATCGTATAATTTAGAATGTTAATTAGGATTCCAGTATATTAATGTTTTTATTTTTATAACAAAAATAACTTTATTCAATGTTTGCTTGATTAATCGGTGAATGATTATTTTGCTATCAAGAAATTAGAATATCTTAAAATATATTAATAAAATTAATTAATAGTAATAAGTATGGTAATTTCCAGAATTGTTTGAGTATTGAAGAAATTCTTTACAATGTTAATGAATGTCCTCTTAGACAAAAGCCTAGATGATGTTTATAAAGTAAAAAAGTTCTTGGTTAAAATTATAATTACTAAAACACTGGAAAACAAGTTGTTATTGATTACGTTGTTATGAAGAAATAGTATTAACATGTACATCGCTATGTCACCCAGATCCATGGATGTAGCAATCCCACATATTTGGGTGACGGTTTTTTCTTCTGTTTAAATACGATTTTACAAGTTATTTCATTTTCCGGACACAACTATTCTCTAACTAGAAGTTCCCAGAATTTTCTTATTTATGATTGTAATTTGTTGGTGAACTCATTCAACCGAATATTGTCCAATGTATCACCAGCATTTACCAATTTCTTCTTTTCTTCTACAGTCAGTTCATCTAACATTTCCTTAAGGCTTTCACTTGCCTCATTATCCGAGCTTGAACTTGATGAAATTTTATTTATAGTCTTACAAAATTCACTATCATTACTCCTGTTTTCATTGTCTTTATATAATGATTGGCTCCAAGTTTGCTGAGCATTGTGACTATTATTATGTCTCGCCAAGCTAATACTAAAGTATCTTGTTTTCTGTATGCTATCTTTCGTCTCACAGCTGATCTTTGTTTTTTATATGATTAGGTAAACCCTTTCTATTGGTCATTATCGTGCCAGTGAGAAAATCATTTCCTTTTCAAGAGTTCTCCAGCAAGGATTGGATTGGTGTAAAATCAATCCGTTAATATATGATAGCCTTTAATGTCTGAGTTTGCCTGTTGTAGATTATTAAAAAGGTGTAGAACGAAAAACGGATAAAATGTAAAAATATACTTACTATTAAAATAATATTGAATTACTGGATACAAATAATTTTCAAGATGTTCACTGCGCCACAACTCAATGCAAACTTTTATGTTTTATGCTTTTTACCTGCATCCATCACAAGCGGCCGAGTCAATTCCTCTGAACCATTTTTTCCCACATTCCAGATTATAAATGAATGGTCAGACAATAAGACAGTATTTCTAGAGTAATAACTTGATTCTTACATCTAAAATAATATCAAAATCCCATTTGAAGTTCATAAAAGAAAAAAATGGCCACACGTAGTGGCCGTAAGTCCAAATATCTTTCAAGATCGACCTCAAAATTTGCATTCCTGCCCTTGTCTGTTCACAAGACTTTTTTTATGCTGTGGCTATAATCTAGCTTATCTTCACATTGGATTTTTAGCTTGGTTAATGCAATTGAGTAAGCTTATCGATCTAAGATAAACAACAATTGATAGAAGATGTGTCACAAGTCCGTATTTATCATGTGCATTACAGTATTGCATCGTTGTTCTCTCTATTTACGTTCCGATTATCGGATTTAGACTCTGAAAAATACAATAGATTCCCTGTGGTTTTTTTTTAAAGGTGGCTCTTAGCAATCTCTTTTATGGGACTATTGCCAACCACTTTGACATTGAAAGTTTAGTTTTTTAACCATTCTTGGGGGCATTGAAGATAATGTTCAAAGTTTGCTTAAATTAAACATCAAACCTCAATCAATGAAGAGTCGCAGGAATTAGAATGCCATACCATGTCTCAATAAAATGAAGGTTTACAAAATAAACTTATGCGAAAGCTAACTGTTAAAAACATTGAAAAGGCCATTTCTCTTCAAAATCAATGTACGAAGTTGTCAGAAGAAAATATTACGATTGATTATTTAGAAAATATTGATTATTTGACTGTCATTGACCAGTTCTACATAATAAACGCAGATATTCTCACATTAAATAATTGGTCCACAGTAAACCTGTCCTGTCTGAAACCGCATTGGTACCCCCGAGAAGTTCCTCTACGATGGGAGACAGCCGTCTGATGAGAGCCCTTGTAAATAATTTATATGCTGTTTAGAAGGGATATGCCCCTGTAGTTGGAGCACAGAAACCTATTCCCCTTCTTATGGATGGCCGATATTACGGCCGTCCTCCACTCAGAAGGCATGAACTCACTTTGCCATATTGCCAGAATGAGCCCATATAACTTCTCGAGAGCACCCCTGCTCTAAACCTCCTTCAATTGTTAATTATCTAACAAAATCATCATCATCATCATAGCGCAGCCACTAACAGTCCACTACAGAACTATGGACCTCTTCAATATCCATTCATAGGAAAGGGGTTACATCCATTTCGTCTGTATCATACATTCACCTCCTCATTCGCTCGATATTGAAGGTAGCATTACCACCGAGTTTTATTTTGAACGCTCACCCAACGGGTATCCTGAGTGAACGTATTAACGAACACTTTCGCGAACGTCTCGATAAGGAGTTTGGGGGGTTTGTAAAGACTGCGTAGTTTTCATAGGGAGGTGGTGGGTTCATCTAACAAAATAATTGATTTTATTAACCTTTTAACTGACAATGACTCATCAGTGCATACAAATTCGACAGTTAAAAGGTTAAAGATTTGATTATCCATCTTAAATTATACTATTGATTCTTAAATATACTTTGTATTTGTGCTTATATTTTGTATTAATTAATTAAATTGTTTGTCAACAGGTGCAAACAGATTTTTCTCAAGTAGATTCACAATTTTTAACAACTATTCCTGATGCTGATAATATTAACCATATTGTTGTGTTTTTAACTGGTTCCATACCATTACCGGAAGGTACTGTTGGAATGGGTAAGTTAAATTTTGCAATATTAATCCATCTTTATTACTTTGTTAGTCTCTAATGCTAATCGATTTTTTACATTTGATGATTTGTTTGTATGATTTAGTTTACTTCAGTTGGCCTGATCCTAATGATCCTCCCAATTGGCAACTCCTAGGACACATATCGAATGCCAAACCTTCAGCTATATTTAAGATATCGTCTCTAAAGAAATTAAGTGAGATGGCAGGTAAGGAGCTATTGTGTGATATTTTGAAACATTAGCGCAATGATTAGAAGTGAAAAATTGGCATTATTTAAAAATATATATTTCAATAGGTGATGCTGGTTTTATGGGAACATTTGGACAACAGAAAATTTGTCACAATGCACAAATAGGAGTTTCAATAGAACCAGAAATAAATGCTCAAGTACAAATTCCTGCCACGGTCAGTATCTTAATCTTAGCATTATTTAAATTAATTGCACGATATAGAATATACATTTGGTAATAATCTAGTGGATTTTGATCTGTACTAGGAATTTTCGCCGGTCATAAAATGAATTTTATTCTTTCATTGCAGATTACAACTAATAGTTACGTTGCATTTGGACAAAAAATGCTAGAAAACTTTATAAATTTCGTTGCAAGTTTTGCAGTAACTCAGAATGAAATGCAGCCATCGCCAGGAGTTAGTTTTATACCTTTGAGTGCAGTACAAACATGGTATCAAAAATTCGAGAGAAGATTACAACAAAATCCGAATTTCTGGAAGTCATAAATGATTTTTTTTTTGCAAAAAACCCCTTTCTATTTCTAGATATTTATTTGTACACGTATCGAAACTTTATTTATATTTTATGGTATTCAGATTAAACAACACGCCTGATGTTTGTGTTAGGACATAAAAATGAATCACCTGTTTTATTTGAATGTACATTTATTACAAAAATGAAATAATTATATCATGACGCTAAAAACTAAGAAACCCTGCGCTAATTCTTAAACATTTTCTATTTTTGTTTGTGATTTTTCTACTTGTCTTGTATGATTGCATATGAATTTATTATAAACAATAAATTATTAATGTAACGTTTATTTGTGTATCATTTAACTGACATCGCTATCATCGGATAAATTATTAAGCTCTTTCAACAAAGATAAGACGACTTTCGTTCGTGTTGTCTTGAGAGCAGGCGTTTGTTTTGATAATTAAGATACTCGCATCATTTTTATTGTTGACCAATTTTGTTATTCCCCCTTGAGTGCTCTGGAATAGCATCATTAGCCAAGTATCACCACTCATTTGCAAAATTTACTTCAGAAGTAAACTGGCAGGCTTGCATGTCCTATAATAAATGGCCCTGCAGGACACATGAAAACAGATAATGTTTATAGAAAATTTAAAAGTAAATACAGTTTATATAGTTCTGTAGTAGACTGTCAGTGGCTGCACTATGATGATGATGATATAGTATTTATAGTTATGTTAGGAAGCTCAGACTTATATTAAAGTTTAAGTTCATTTTGGGGGTATGTTATTCACCCACATGTGTAAAGTAAATTCATAATAATTATATAGAAGAAAAATAAAGGATGGTTTTTGTATAAGAATAAATCCTCGTGTGTTCTCATATAAACATTTGAAGTTCCCCGATGTCTATAGCATAAAAAGGAATATGTATAGAAAAATTGAAGTTTTAAATATTTTAATCTGATTCTTATGAATCATATTAAAAAGCATTATATAATTTCAATTTAAAAAAATAAAAAGATATCCCTTAATTTAGTATTTTTTATTGTATATATATTGTGTATATATATAATACTGATTTTAGCGTAATTGTAATTTTACGAAAAATATAATTTATTATTTTATTTAGTACAATATCATAGTTTTTTTTAAAAATATTTTGCCTTACCAAATAATTATTTTAATTTAGCAAGACGGCAAAAATAAAACTGATCAAATTGAACGGCGAAATAGTAAAATATAATGGCCGGACATCTTTGGGTTAAGACTAATAATACCGAAGGTGTATTCTTGCTGTCGAAAACATATTAAATTCCTTAAATAATGTCCACCAGATGGTATTTATTTTACAGAGATATTGTTTTTAAATATGAACAGTTAAAATTAATGTTTACTTAAGTGATTGGATTAAAATATTTTTCGTTTTATACACTTTATTTTTGATCCTACATAAAATAACCTCAAATAATATCAAAAGCAATTGTTTTTAAAAGTCTTATATGATCGCGTTTACGCGCGATATTAATCTTAATTTTATTTTAATCAGTGTACTTTGAATAATTGCTATTTTGTAGTGATTTTTATCCAAGAAAATTAAGTACAATAACAAAAACTATTTCATGTCATTGTAAATCTGATTTGACAGTAAAATTTCTTGAAGTATAATATTTTAAATATATTGTCAAATCCTTGGTTTAAATATATTCATCATTTTTCTTAAAGTATTTCATGTTTTGATTTAATATATGCACCTTTTTAGGTATCCAATTTATCAAAGAGGGAATCCTCAGCTTAGAGTGTTTTTGCCAAATTTTTGGTTAAAACTTGTACGACCTCGGCATCCCCAACCTGAAAATGTTGTGCAATTTGAATGTTCAATGGAAATGAACAAATATGATATAATAAATTATTTGAAAAATATATATGATATACCCGTTGTTGATGTACGCACCAGAATATCTACCTGGTCACATTCGTAGACAATTGCACAAAGGATATATAATAAAAGATGATGATGTGAGACTCGCATATGCCATTCTGGTATTTACTTTGTTATTATATAATGTTTATTTAAAACATATGAAATATCCTTTGTTATTTTTATAACTTTTTTATTTTAGCCGAAGGATGAAAAATTTGTTTTTCCGGACATTTTTGTAAAGACAAAAGAGTCCGAATTTGAAGATGACGCTAAGAGCTTCGATGAAATGAAGAAAGGTTTTAAAACTTATTTAGAAAATAATAAAAACAGAGCCGGTTTGCCTTCGTGGTATTCGTTTTAAGTGTTCAATTACCAATTATGAATATTAGATATTAATAAAGTATGATTTAGAATAAATGTCTTTTTACTTAGGTGAATTATTATTCAATTTGATATAATGTATGTTGATAAATAATGATTTATTTGGAAAGGATATTAACCTTTTGAGGAGTGAGCAAAGTTAAAATCGATGAGATTGTTGATGCCATAATCGCTTTACACCTAATTATTTTCTGTCAGGCTTCGTATCAGCATAAGACAATCTTCAATTTGAGGCAGAGTCAATTGTAAATAAATACTGCTAATAGTATACAAGATCACGTCATTTCTTTACATGAACAATACACAAAAAATCGATTCATATGCTCCTGCTTTAGAAGGAAATGATAATTGGACAATGACTCGTCATGAACAGGAAGCAAATATTCCCGAGTCCGGTCAACGCGATTGAATGCCTTGTTCAGGTCGAGAAAGCAAGCATAGACGACTGTCCTTCTGCTGCAGTAGTTGACAAGAAATTATTTAACATCATAGTCATTATTTTGTGAAGAAATATATGAATCAGTATAAGCTCCTGTGTGACCTGAAATAAATAATTTTCAGGTTGTAATGCAATGATTACTAATTATTTACCATAAAATATAAATATAATGCTTCGGAGTATATAAAAAAAATACGCTTAATTGATTCAAACTTTGGTTTTCAATAAACGCGTCTATGGAAACATTGAGTCGTCATAGAAACGTTTAAATCTGTTTTTTTAAATTCTACTATTAAACATCAATATTGCTATGGAAACTGCACGTTTGTAGCATTTATATCAGTTACTAAAGTGCTTGAAGTCTTCTGATACACGGTACAAAAATGAATTCCGAGATCAAAAAAGCTACCAATGCTAATTTATCAACAATTTATGGAAGGTTGTATTTATGTTCCATTTGCTGTATGTAATTTAATTGACTAATAATTAACTGAAATAAAAATAGATTGGATATTATAACATATAGTAAATTATGAGATGAAAATGTCGATATCTTCTATGAAAATATATTTTGAAATGGGCACTAACAGCAATATTAACGAAATATCGTCAAACTCTAAAGAGAAAGCTTCGATCATCAGATTGCTTCTTGAACCGATATCCAATAAGTCAAATAATATTATAATAATGAAAATAATATCTAGTATAAGTACAAAATAGTTTTAAACTTTGTTTCGATTTGCCTTCCACTATATTTTTGTCTGAGATATTGAGTTGCCAAGTTGATGTCCCTAATATTGTGAGGTGGAGGACCCCTTCCTGTCTCGTGCTGATAGACTCTGTCTTTTATAATAAATATACTTCCAATTCACTTAAACATAATGGATAATAAAGCAATGGCATTTAAGCTAAATTCATTTATTTTTCAAGTGGTATAGGTATAGGTCTTAAAAAGGTTTGTAAACCTTAATTAATATATTTATTTAAATTTTTGTATTAATTAGTCTTCAATATTATTCAAAAATTTGTAAGGATTTTCTTAATATGTTTAATTTATCTTATGAACAAAGAAAATATGATCAAATAAACGTCGTCTACTGTTTAAGAATTCCCGTACCTGGAGTGGAGAGGTCTCGAATAGCTTTTTGTACAGATTTGGATAAATCGGTATTGGTAAGCAATTTCGAAAAGCGAGGTTGGATCCAAGTTGGACCAGACGACGAATGGAATTTTTATTGGGCTGGTACTCAAACGTGTCGAAGTTTATTCAGCGTCGACAGCGGTTACAGGATGAACGATAATCAGTAATATATATTCTTTTCGTGCACATTTTTCAAATCAAATCGTTTAAATAATAGAAATATTTTTTTAAGGATTATTAACCATTTCCCCAATCATTATGAATTGTCGAGAAAAGATTTGTTGGTAAAAAATATAAAGAGGTACCGGAAGGAATTGGAGAGAGATGGCAATCCTCTCGCTGAAAAAATAGAAGTGACTCTTCCAAATGGACAGCCGGGAACGAGATATATTCACTTGGATTTTATTCCAGTTACATTTGTTCTACCTGCAGGTTTATTATAAAAAATATAACTAACGAATAAAACACAAAATATCTGTTCTAATTAATATTTTATTTCACAGATTATAATATGTTTGTGGAAGAATATAGAAAGTCGCCTCAAAGTACGTGGATAATGAAGCCATGTGGTAAATCTCAGGGAGCTGGAATTTTTTTGATAAACAAATTGTCCAAATTGAAAAAGTGGTCTCGAGAAGCCAAAGCCCCTTTCCATCCACAGTTATCGAAAGAAAGCTACGTAATATCAAGGTGTTCTTGGAGCACGTTTCCTTGCACTATTTGAAAATCATAATAACATCTGCAATATAAATGCAATAATATGTCGAAGCAATATATCGTTAATACTAAAAAAGCATACATACTTTCAGATACATCGATAATCCACTTTTAATAGGAGGGAAAAAATTTGACCTTAGACTATACGTTTTAGTGACGTCCTTTCGTCCCTTAAAAGCTTATTTGTTTAAATTGGGATTCTGCAGATTTTGCACTGTTAAATATGACACGAGCGTAACCGAATTAGATAATATGTACATTCATTTAACAAACGTCAGTGTTCAAAAGCACGGGGTAAGAACAGCATCATTGATAAATATTGATTTTGCATTTCAACAAATATTTTATGAATGTATTGGATATTAGGGAGAATATAATAGCCTGCACGGTGGGAAAATGAGCGTTCAAAATCTAAGATTATATCTAGAAGGGACGCGAGGTAAACCGGTCACCGATAAATTGTTTTCCGCTATACAATGGCTGATTGTGCACTCTTTAAAGGCAGTCACTCCCGTGATGGCAAATGATAGGTAAAATACATAATATATACGATTATTATTTCAGAAATCATGTTTTATTCTGATGATGCATTTATTTTAGGCATTGTTTTGAATGCTATGGCTATGATATTATCATTGATAATTATTTAAAACCGTGGCTCGTTGAAGTAAGTTTGATTTTTTTAAAATTTGCCAATGTACAGCAAAGACAAGGAATACAAATATTGTAAATTAATATTTTTTTCAGGTGAATGCCTCACCTTCGCTTACATCCACTACTGTGAACGATAGAATATT
The DNA here is from genome assembly GCA_008973525.1 of Stenopsyche tienmushanensis. Lineage (NCBI taxonomy): Eukaryota > Metazoa > Arthropoda > Insecta > Trichoptera > Stenopsychidae > Stenopsyche > Stenopsyche tienmushanensis. The sequence continues at coordinate 590,779 of WACJ01000157.1, read as the reverse complement.
GAAGTATAAACTTATCGATAATATCATTTCGGTTGTTCTTCCGCCAGATGGTATTGCAGAGTTAGTATTTCCTGTTTAAATGTCATAGAATTTATTGCTTATTATTACTTCCAGAAATATATATACACTCGTATGTATGTATTATTTATGGTGTCTATATTGCATCGTATGTAATACAGGGTTGGGATTATAGTAAATTATTATGAAAATATAAATATATATTAAACTTACTTTTATGAATAATAAACAATGAGTGCTTTTTATATTTTCAGCGTACGATGGAATAAAATTCCATCTCAGGAAGCTTTGGGAAACTTCGAATTATTGATTGACGAGGAATTAGCTGCACAAGAAGAAGCCAGTTCTCAATCTAACCTAAGCGTAAATAGACTGAAAACACATAACCGATGGAAATAATCGTATCATTTGGAATTTATTAAAAATCAAAATAAATTATGTAACCTTATGAAAACTAGAGCCTTAAATATTTGTTCAAGGAATAAATTACAGTTATTACAAAAAGGCCATTATTCAATTGGAAATAATTGTCTATAATTTGTAATATATCCTCCTAATAATATACGGTAGACCCGCTGTAATCCAGCCCCAGTCTAATCGGGTGCTCCCTGTAGTCCGACATCCCAATTCAAGTATAGTACATATGTACGATAAAACTTTTTCAATGTAAAAAATGCAAAAGTGTGATTCTGGACTGCTTAAATCGTAATTAATCTTTTTGTAAGTTGATGAGCGAGCACGGTGTAGGGCGACCATAATTTACGATACAAAAAAGAACCACGAGAACATTTAAAAGTTCGTCTCCACCATTGATTATGGACCAGGAAAGAGGCAAACTTTCAAGAAAGCTAAATATCCAGAGGTGAAGGAAACTGCCATATCTGTTGTCAGACGCAGATGATTTCCATAGAAGATTTTTCTAGGGAAAGGACTTTTTCATGTCTTATTTATTTGTCTTCCATACGTGGTAAAGGATAAGATTATTTTAAATATATTTTTAAATTTATGAGCAAGTATCTAATATATAAAAATGAATTGGGTTTTGTTCGTTCGAAATGCGCTGCCATACCGTTCATCGGATTGCGATAAAACTTCGTCCACTTATTGCTAAAGATTCCGCGAGTAACATAGGCATAGTCTAACATATAAAAATCAATGTTTGTTTGTCCATATTTAATGCACTGCCATACCGTTCATTCGATTGCGATAAAACCTTGCCAACTTATTGTTTGCACTTTCTCAAATAATATAGGTATAGTATAATTAACTTACAGTAGATCTTATATATAAAACAACAATGTTTTTATATTTGTTCATATTTATATTAATTCCAACAAAATAAAATAAATTTCATTATTTCTATCATTCTTAATTAAGCAAGATAACTCTTTCAAATTTCAAATGATATTTTTAGAATTATTACTTCTGTGGCAGCAACGCGCTGGGTACCAGCTAGTAAATATATAAAATTGAGTTGATTAAGAAGCAAATAAAAATAGCAAATGTCTTGGCAAAATATATATTTCATAATTGTATATGCATTTTCACTCAAACCCATGGACAAATAAATATGCACAGCATATTTTCGCATTAGTTATAAATTGGAAAAATCCATTAATTAATATTACATGCAGTTTTTAGATAGTACATTTATTTATACATGCTGTATTTAGTAAGATCACTGGTTTATAGCAATTTGACCAATGCATAACTATATGAAGCACCCTTCTTCTAGCATCAGTCTTTTCTTTAATAAATAAATATTCACAAATTTAAGTTATATGGCAGTTTAAAAAAAAAACTATAATAAAACAGGAAAATGTTTACCCTATTTAAAAAAAAAAACTGAATTATTTGCGGTTTATTCGGTTAATTACTTCATTAAAAAAATGATATGAAATGAGAGCTCGCTTTGGTTTATGAAAATTAATGCGCTAGAAAGTCTTTAAAAATATATAGAATATGTTCTGATGATAAGCTGTTAAATGCATTTTTGTTTTTATAAACTTTTACGAAAATTTGCAAATAAAAGTATTTCAGATATTATTATGAACATTAAGACAGACAAAATGAAGGAAAAGCAAACATAGGTATAGGAATCAGTATACGTAAATAAATCGAAGACCAAAATCAATTCAGCTTCTAATGAAATTAAAATTTGAAATTAGTTTCAGTAATTAAATGAAAGTAAAAAAAAGAACAACGTACAGTCAAGTCAAATTAAATTCATACAACATGAAATAGAATATAAAATTTTACAAAATAATTACCTTACTCGCTATATTACTTATGTCTAATATTAAATAAGATTAAATGTCTTATTTAAAAAAATAAGTATCACAGTAAAATCCTGATTTTACTTGTTTCAGAAAGACACTCTTTGTTTTAAATCAGGCCACACGCGTGTGGTGTCTGTATTCCAACATATCAAACAAACGTCAGAAATAGGCAACAATTTAATGGCAAATTCAAAAACTACAGTATATAAAATACGCGTAACATGATCAATTACACGTTTTATTTACATAGGCCAGTCTACTTAAAATATTAAGTATTAAAAATACATTTTCAATAATGTAATAAATTCACATAATATATATATATACAAGTATTTTATAGGCACATTTTTAGGCAATTTAATTTCAATCAATATAAAATATTTTCTTACAATAAAATAACAGGTTTTCGTGTATATTTTTCAATATCAAATAGTATCATCACACGATGACTATCTTTGGATATTTGTCTATTTTCGTTAGTGAACAGTTTATACAGCTTGTGCGCGCGCATTAAATTTTATAATAAAATAAGTGTTCATTTTTGAAAACACTCCTCATGAAAAAATATAAATCCTAACATTACGTATTCTCTAAAATTTGATCGTTCTTTTCGAAGTAAAAATTCCTATCACTGGCACATTCGATAGATGAAGGTATTTATCAAGTTATGTCGATAAATATTAATTCTATCACATCCCTTAAAATAAATATTCATTTGTAATTACGCAAACAATGTAAAATTTTGTAGTCACAACAATGAACAAGTCGATACAAAGGTTTGAATAAAAAACATTTAATAAATTACTATTTAAAAAAATGCTATTAAATCATCTAGAGCAGCGGTTTCTAACTTAACGGTAATTACCCCCGGAAGGGTAAAACGGCTATTCAAGCGCCATGTGGCTTGCACTCTCCTTCAAGAAATCTCTTTTTAGCAATCCTTCTCGCAAGGAGAGGGATGAAGGCGAACGGAGACAATTCAGTTTCAATTTACTCAAGCAGTAATTTGCATGTTTCGCATTTGTAACAGTATTTTAACATAACGCAGGTAAAGAATTCATTTTTTTTAAGAAAGTTCTATGTTTGCGCTGCAATTTGACGAGACAACTGTTGCAGCTTTGTATTCGCAATTACTGTAATAAATTCGGTACATTATAGATGACCCTATTATAGCTGACAGCTCTAAGAATGTGTGTTAAGTGAAACTAAACCTAACATAAAAAAACTTGGGAAAGGAAGTGTGTTAAAATTACAATTTCATATATTTTTGTGCAATTCCATTATAAATATAAGCTATTTGTATGTATGTTGTTTTCTTCAAGAAAATTTTAAAGGGGGGTAAAATCAGTTTCCTTGATATGCTAGAAACCGCTGATCTAGAGGCTATTATTAATTTTTTTATATTACCATGAATTGGGCCGTCAGTAAGTGGTATTAACAGTAGAGAAAATAACAAAAAATATTTATGGTTAATCTATACTAATAGGAAATTTTATGATTAAAATTAAATGTCATGAACAAAAAATAATACGATTCACTCTAGATTTATATCAAGACCGAATACTACCTCACTGATACAAACTGAATAGCATTTTTAAAGACATGCGTTTTAAAAAATGTAAAGCAAAACTGTTTGATGAGGTTTTGAACAAAAAATTAAATATTGGATGACTACAAAAAGACATCACAATTAGAAATTTCGTCTCTTCGACAAATACTATTATAACTATCCGGCAAATATACCCGTCCCACCGATGATGTGTTAAGATAATATTAATCTCACTGTAAAACACTGAGTTTTATAGATCATCAAATAACTGCCACGAGGCGACAAAAAATGCTATGAATCGTAATGATGTGGTACAGGTGACGGGGGAGGGGGCAATGGAGAAAAATACGTTGAAGAACGCGACGACGGAGAAGGAGGCGATGGAGGACAAGGAGTGGGAGGCGGCGCTTCTAGGTACGTTCCAAAACCCAAAGTCGGATATGATATTGTGCAGTCGGATTCATCACAAACGTCAGTAGAGCAAGGAGTGGGCGGGGGAGGTTGATTGATAACTCTATAGTGACGATAAGGTCTATGCCTCGATGGGGCACTGCTGGAAGGGGCCGTCGTAGCCGGACTCGGGGGAGGATTGAGAGGTTCCCGAGGATAGCGCCCGACAAAACTCGAACCGTTCGTACCGGAACTCGAGGCACCGGTAATATGATTTCTATCATAGCTATTGGTGCTCGATTCATTCAACGATGACATACGCATACCTTCTATTATTTTTATACCCATTTTAGTAGCCCTTGAATTACTAGTAGAAGGACATATTGTTCCAGATTTATGCATATGAGAAGTCAGTTTGGGGCTGAGAGGATCTGCAGCTTTGTCATCGTGCGGGTAGTGATTAGATCTACATATTTTTTTCCGACAATAATAAGTTCCCAGCATTATCGAGAGCGTTGTGACTAAACCGATTAAACCAAATACATAGAGAGTTTTCATTCCCGACTGATGAGATTCAGTTCTTGGTTCAAACTGATCGCATAGATGATTGGCTTGTATACAAATTTCTGTACCGGGACACTGAAAATTACGAGGATCACTGCAGCAGTGCGATTCATCGCGACCATCTGAACATTGTTTAATACCATCACAGACTTGAGACTTTTCGATGCATTGGTCGTCTGAACATTTGAATTTACCAAATTGACAGGGATTACAGCCCTCTTCATCAGATCCATTGGGGCAGTCATTTTGACCATCACATCTGCAAGTAATTTAAAATTAAAAGAATTTCTTTTTAAGTTGTGTTATACACCCAATCCTCTTTTTGCACGGTTTTGAAATAACAGCAAATGTAGATTTTTTCGCCTTATGCGAATAAAAATAATATAAATACGTATAGATGTATGCATGTACGTATCCTCTTGTGCAAAGAGATTTAGGTGCATAAGAGAACACTTATACAGTTAAATAAATATATTTAATATGTTTGAAAATGAGAAAACTAGCCTCCAATCGATAGGTATGCAATCTCTTTGTAGAGTTTTATCAGCAAGATGAATAGTATGGGATGATTGATTAGGGGTACAGGCAAAGTGATGGGCTCCACACGGCGGCGGTAAGCTACAGCGACCATCGCCTCCTTGTGACAATCCACGTGCGCAACCGCATTTCCCATTTGCTAAACACACTCCACTGCATGCTCCACCGCCCATGCACGGATGTTTTGTATCGATCTAAAAGTATAGTTTGTTAATAATTGTAGATGAAAATACGAGTCTCAAATATATATATATATAATTAGTTACCTTATAAACGGCCACTACATCTGTAATAGACGGAACGGAACGTAGCGTCGGTAGAACGGGTCGAGCAGGGGCATCTTTTTTATGCAGCGGTAAATACATTAGCTGTTTTTCACCATCGATCCAGTACAAAGTAGATTTTAATACAGCTAATGACATAACATTTCCTCCTTGCCAGATAATCCTATTATTAGATCCATTTATTGTAGTTGCATATATTTGTTTTGCATTTGCAAAATAAAGCGTATCAGTGTAAGGATCTAAAGTAAGAGCACTAATGTTTGGACCGTGTCCAATCTCAAGACGGTCCGAACCATCGAGAGCTGAACTCATTATAGCTCCTTTATTTTTGTCAACCCAAAACAATATCCTGCGGAGTAAATGAAATATAATTTAAGGCAAACGTTTGAGATATAAAATCGAAAGATAGAAAAATTAGCTTCGTTTGAGAGTATTAACAAACCTTTTCGTTTGATGAATAACTACATGTCTCGGGATGATACCTTCTCCGTGTATCACAACATCAACAGATGAAGTGTTATTATCTAACCTTGTAACATTGATTGTGTTTGATTCTGGACATGAAAAATATATTGCTCTTCCGATCGCATCTAATGCTATGTCAACTGAAATATCTAGTCCTTTAGCTACAATTGTTACTTCGCCTCCACCATTTTCAGGTAAATATCTAATAGAATGTGTGCGTCCATCGATCCAATATATATGTTTATGTAGTGGATCATATTCAATAGCTCTCACTGATTTCAAGCCTGGTATGGGTAAAGATGCATCAGGGCAATCTTGCCCTCCCATTATTACTCTTCCAATACTATTGCGATGAATAAACATTATAAACTCACTAGGGGCTGCAAAACAAAAATATAATGTGTTAACCAAACAATTTCATTACAAATTAGAGTTTAAAAATTAAAAACAGAAATATATCGTAACATGTAACAAACCTGAGCATGTATGATTATCTTCTTTCAACGTATAATGAGTAGGGCAAGCACATTTGTAATTTAATACATTCCGTTTTATACTCGAAAATGTTCCGGGTACGGATAAACATAGATGGGAACAACCTCCATTATTTATTGAGCAAGGATTTGCTCCAATTTGTCTTGATTCATGGTAAACAACCATATCCGATATGAAATCTAATTTTGAGTATAAAATGCTTACATTGGCACTGTTATTTATTAAGGCACTTCCAATATTACCTGTAATATTAAACAAAATCGATTAAAAAATGCTGTACTGCAGATTTCAGATCTGTAAATCAATTAATAACATGCTTTATTTCTCAAAATTTATTATAGCAAAGAAGAAAAAATCTCTACCTGTGGTCCAATCAGCCCAAAATACGTGATCTTGATAAAATGTTACGGACACTGGCATCACAATATTTTCAGATATTAACGTTGTTCTTTCTCTACCATCTAAATTTGACATTTCAATCATAGGCGGATCGAGAATTCCCCAAATCAATCTTCCCTTTTCATAATCAATATTTATAGCTTGTGCCTTGGTAACCTGATCGATTAAAATTGTTGGATGCGATCCATCCATACCAGCTCTTTTGATATGCTTTGATTCCGACCAGTACATAAATCTAAATTAAAAATAAATATAATTCAGTTTTGTTAACACATTAAGCATATTAATATGTTCTTGTTGTTGGCTAATGTTTATGTACGAGAAGAATGCATTCCCAATACACAGAGTGACCAAAAACTATAGGCAAATTGTTTTAATCCTATAACACTAGTAACTAGTTTTTTAAGTAATTAATTTAAAAATAAAATACCCTTTCATTGGATCCAAAGCTATGCTTGTTGGCTTTCGAAGACCTTGCCAAATGAGTGTTCGTCGATTAGAGCCATTCAAACTCGATACTTCAATGCGATTCGCACTTGAATCTGTCCAGTACAGGTTGCGACCGCACCAATCAAGTGCCAAACCTAAACATTTAAAAAAGGGAAAAATGTTTTGTAATAAGAATATTACTATTTCAAACACATGTAACATGCACAACGCACATGTAACAAATTTATTATACACATGCAAGTGTCGAATTATCAAAATTCGAACATATGGGGATGCCGGCTTATAAATCAAAATGATTATACGTATGCACCAGTTTCCAAGTGTTAATTTAAAGTGAATATTATTCCTTAAAGTTGACGTAAATTCAGTTTTTATGTACAAATCATTATTGAGATCCAGCGGGTGCATTTTCGTAAAATTGCTTCCCCCACGTTTACCACTAAGTTGCAAGCATCGAGCTCCAAGAGAATTTATGGCATAGTTGAGTTTAAGAAATTGCATTTAAGAAATATACAAACTTTCAACTCCGTATGTCCACTCGATGACCCTTTCAGCATTTGAACCATTTATAGCGCAACGTCCAATGCTTCGATATTTGGATTCGGTCCAGTATAACCGACCATCAGCTGCATGTATTGTAAGCGCACTAAAATTATAATTTAAAATGGTAACATTATTTATATACATTTGATCCTTTTTATGCACGACGAAAAAATTATTTCTATCGAAGACGATAACAATTGGATTTCGGCGATAACTATTGAAATTACGCGCATAGACGTTAGAGGTGTAAGAAGACAAAAAACCGATTAATGGATAGTGAATCTGAAAGCCATAGCGATTGTACAGAAGAGTTCAGAGCGTAACGACACATGTTAAATAAAATGAAAAATAATGAAATATTGATATTTTATGTTTACCTTGGATTTTTTATATCTTTGATGGGTAAAAATGCATAATTATTAGGATTTTCTATGCTCAATCTTCCAATTTTATCTTTTCTTGCGTACAGTAAAAATGCTGCAGGCTTTACGCATGTCTTATTATCTTTTCCGAACTTCTAATCCTGTAGAAAAAAGACAAATTAGTTTTAATAACATGAAAAAAGTATTGAATATTTTGCACACTGAATTTATGCAAAAGTTTTTATATTTAACAAAAAACTGAACGAAACTACGTAAACGTAAATATTTTTGCACCAATTATATAGTAAAAAAGAAATAAGCTATATTTTACCAATTGGACATCCGCAAACAAAGTCACTTGGCCTATTGAAACAAAAATGGGAACAATTTCCGTTATTATACGAGCATGAATTAACAATTTGCTCTTGGTTTAATTCAAATGTTTTGAGACCCATTACGCCTGGAAATTGGTCGACTATCACTACTCTCTCGCCACCTATTAAAATAAAACATTGCACTCAATTAAAATTCAAATTGATTATTAGAAATGCACACTAAAAAGATAAGTACCACTATTTTTGTGGACTCTGCTCAAACTTCTTCTTTGCCAATCGGTCCAGTAAATATAATTACCAAGAAGCGATATGCCAAAAATATGATAGAGATTATCACTCACGAGTTCTCTTCTATCAGATCCATTCATATTACAAACCTTTAAAAACATAATATATTCATTAATAATGTTCTAATGCAAGAAAACAACGAATCATAAAAAAAGTGTAGATTATTATCACTGACGTACCTCTATTTTCCGTAAGAAACCATCGCCCCAGTAAATTTTCTGATTTTTAATATCTAGGGCGATGCCATTAGGCCAACCTAAATCATTAGATACCAGAATAGTTCTATCACTTCCATCTAGCGAAGCTCGCTCGATTCGATGTTTTGACCAATCTGACCAAAACATCCATCCTAAAGAAGGAGCTAGGGCAATAGCTCTAGGACTTTCTAGATCTTCATTTATTAAAACCTTGAAATAATACATACGTTATATGAATATTTATTTGTAATAATAGTTCTAACAATTTAATACTATCTTAAGATTAATGAGACGACGTAATTTAAAACTTATTATTAGCATGGAACAGTAAGAGAATGGTCACCAAACTAAGTATTTATGATACCTCGGGCACAACAACTATAGAAAGAAGGGTGAAACAAGATTGCACTAATGTTCAATAAAGAATTGATAAATCTTCTTTCTTTCATAATCTTGCATGTTATGTATCAATGCTCTTTCAATGGAAATCAATTCCGACCATGTCCAAATTTAATACGTCAGCAAAGGGCTAATAACTAATCCTACATATTTAAAAAATTATGACATAATTCTGTTTTGCTTTAATTGGGTTTTTTTCAATCACCTTTCTACTAGAGCCATCAAGTCGAGCTGTAGTTATGGTATCAGCGGAGGGATCAGTCCAATAAATATTTCTTGCTACACTGTCAATTACGAGTCCATCGGGATTGCTTAAATCTCCTTGTATAATCACTGATTGATTACTTCCATCGATTTTTGATCGAGATATTGTACGCGCCTGAGGACAATATATAGTGTTAGTTTAAAGAATTTAATATATATATATATATATAAATCATCGGAGAATAAAATAGAAGAAAAAATCACCTCACTATCACTCCAATAGATATAACCTTCAACCGGATCATAATCCACAGTAACGGCACGTTTAATATTGCGTAATGGAAGCACAAAGCTAGTATAATCCGGAGTATCTAGAGAAATGCGGCTAATTGCCATTTTCTGCACTAATATTAATTGAGCTTGTGGTTCAATTGCACAAGTAAAATTGTTTATAAGTTTAATTCCAGTAGGACACGCACATGAATAGCCTGAAAATTATCATTTTAATTATTATCTCTTCATTAATTTTAACGATATTTATTATAAAATTAAAACGCAACCTGGAAAATTTGGTGATAGAAGACAGAGATGGGAACAATTGCCATTCTTTAACATACAAGGATGCGATGTGTTAGGAGTGGGTTGACGAAGACCGTCCCAAACTTTAACATCATTTATAACTTCTTCCGAGTGAACAATATTTTTTACAGGTCCCTTTGTGTTGATGTCCCATGAGTAAATGTACCTAAATAAAAAATAATTACGATTGCTTAATATAAATTAATTGGTTAGCCTACTTGATAGTTGGTATTTTTTCCATAAAGATAAATGAGACTCATCAACAATTCAAATTTCGTTTAATGGCCCAAAATCAGCTGTGGAAATGTTCAATCAGATAAGATCACTGGGCGCATTCTTACAATAAATAAGTACAATAACACATCCCGATTTACTTGATGATGCAACAGGACAACCTATGGATGGTTCCACATTTTGTCCGAGACATTTTCATTACTTTGTTTCACACAGACAAATCTGGATTAGAATTTCATAGATCGACGGGGATTCAAAGAAAAACTGCTGATGATTACAGATTTATTTTCTCAATTGTGATGAGAGGCCAATGAATGCAATTTAGAAACATGAAAATGATAGCAGTCAAGGACAATGTGGAGAGTGCATGCTGTTGACGTTTTGTTCTTTTAATCGTGACTGAATCTCGATTCACTACATATGGGCTTTTAATTAGATTTCTGATGATCTCACACATAACAAGAATCCGCATAGAGAATCCTTTATTCACACAGATCAGATCTAAACTCGTTGCATTTATTTGCCCTTGCGGAACATGTGTGAGCTTGCTGCATCTACATATAGATGATACATTGTCCTCATAAATTACTTTTACTCTGGATAATCTAGCACAATATTCGATTCATCTTTAAGATTTATGCAAGACATGTTTATATTTTTTTAATTATGTTAACCCTTTGCACTCGCATCTCTGCATGTGATGCAACAACTCAAGATCGATGCGGTATATTGAGCGAAAATGGTGCTTATTTAGGTTTGGCCTAACGAATAACGTTTCATGAGATTACTCCTGGCCTTTAGTGGATCATGTTATGCGGTGTCGAGTGACACAATGTATTATATGGCTACAAAGATGTCTTATCTCAAAAACAATTGCGACCGCGGGACGGATCAGAATACTTTTCTCAAAGTTACTGAGCCCAATAAAGAGTTAAATTTTTACTTCTATCCGATATTTCGAACTTGTAGAATCTTAATAAAATTAACACCAAAGGAAACCAAAATAAAAATATAAGCAAAAGGCTCATACGTTATAAATATAAAAGGAGCTCTCTACTGAGAACTATCAGCTAATTTAGATCGGGGCTCAGCACACTACGGCTTGCAAACTAAATGCGGCCATTTGGTCTGGAAATTTTGAACTTGATTTTTGTTATTCTGTTGTGTGTAAAATGTTTACAATGTGGATATTTACAAAAAAACTTTGCCGATCTCCGATTTAAATAAATGCAAAACTGTACAATAGCTTTGAATCAAAAACATAGAAGAACCTGTATCATAAGTTCTCCTGTATTATAATACAATTCTACTTTTACTGACCATGTTTTCCAATCAGTCCAATAGAGTTTAGCATTGAAGATTGACAAAGCAAAAGGATATGTCAATAGATTCTTCATAATGTTGCTTCTTTCTCCACCATCAAAGTTCATAACATCGATGAAATTGAGCTTGGCATCTAACCAATATATTTTATTAGTTTTATAGTCGATAGTTAACCCGTTAGGCCAAAATATATTTTCATGGACAATGACTGTTCTGGTTGCAGGATCACCGTTCATTCCAGCTCTTTCTATTTTAGCCACTTCACCCCAATCGGTCCAGAATAACAACCTGTAAAAACATTTTTTTTTAGCGTATGTTTTCATTAGATTACAGATAAACACAATACAGATGCAGTTGTTCTGGTTTTTTAATAAATCTATTATAAATACCCTTTCATTGGAGCGAGGGCAATGGCTCTCGGCTGATCTATGTCAGACCAGAACAAAACCTTGCGATAATTATTATCTCCGATGGACACTACTTCGATTCTGCTATCCGTCCAATATATTTTCTTCGTATACCAATCGATTGATAGACCATTTGGAGTGATCCCGGACAGGACAATGTCAGGCTGAAAATAAATGATTCTTGTACAAGCTGCACTCCACGGACTTTCATTATGAATTTACATCCCATAACATGCTAAAATTAGATACCTTTTCGCTAGAATGTGTTCCATTGTGAAACATGCAATTTATTTTTTCGGCCACACTGTCCGTCCAACAAATCCTCTGCTCCGCGTCATAAAAGTCTACAGAGGGATTCTCTTCCAAGTTCTTCGCAATGATTGTACTTTTTCCGGGCTTTGAAACGTCGATACTTCGTACTTCATTTCTCGTCGTGTATAGCAAAATTGGTCCCGGACCGGATCGTGAAGAGGACATTCCATCGTCGGAGATCTTTGAAAGAGACGACTTTCCCGACTTCAGGACATCGGATCCGCGGGCGTCACGTTTCGAGGAATGCAAAGAGGGACCTGCATTTGTGCCAGTGAATCCTGTAACCCAAGTAAATGAAATTACATTAATTATTAGATGTTAAATGACTACAATTCAATGTAATAGTTTTGCTTTGAATAATTGCACATTTGACGTCCTAAAATGATTCCCAAACTGAGAATTCCAGCGTAAACGACTCATAAAAAATTTCAACTGTATTTCAAAATATTAATAAAAGATTATCAAAGATTACACACATTCTAATTATTTCTTCACTGTTTAAAAATGTACGAAAAACGCTAAAAAATCAACCTAATGTGGTTTCTTTCTTTAAGCACTTGCTTATGCGTTAATTCACCACTGTCACTGTTCTCCCCGTATGCCATGGAAACATTACCCGGAAAAATAAATTTACTCCAGTTGGATTAAATATTCCATTTAATAAATGTTACAATTGAGATAAATGAATTCGCCTTTAACCGAAAATTTGCAACGATTAATAACATATAATTAAAAAATCATCATTGCATTGTAATTCATAAACGTCAACAAATAAAAATCACCATATAAAAACAAAAAAAAAATCTATTTCAACAGAATAGTTATGAATTTAGAGCGTTTGTAGTGACATTATAAGCGAGATAAGATAGATGACGAGCTGAAGTTTCGGCAATTTCGACGCATCGAAGGTTTTAAAGTAAATTGGAATTTAAATCATGAAAATGTGGACTTATGGAATAACAGGAACGGATTCGACCGCTCCATTTTGTGCGTTTATTTTAGTCGGCTGAGTGTTTACCGGCGGAGGCCACCACCGGGCGGGGCTGTTGAAGTAGCAACACCAACGGCAGTAGCGACAGCGGCAGCAGACCCTTGAGCCGCATGGCTTCGGCTCCCCGCCTCCGTCACAACAATAACAGCTCGAATCGCCGAATCTCTGCGACGCGCACGCAACGGTGTTTTAAGTACTACTACACTTTTCCCCACATTCTCCAATATATTTCCCTACTCGTATGCATTTCCCTATATTCATTACAATTGAATAACATTTTTTATTAATATTTAATTGCTAAAATATAAACAAAAGTATGCTTAAATTCTAATTTACTTGAAACAATATTTTTTTAAATACGGAATCAAATATTTGATTTTTTTGACAGATAACAAGTTTGCAAATGTGGGTAAAAATAAATTCGATGGAGGGATATTAGTTTTTTGAGGTGGCAATGAAGTTTTGAGAATTGAGTATTCGCTCGGTTTTAGGTTAGGTTCGTCCGTCAAGAGCTTACAGCTCTAATTTTAAATATGATTCGCGTCGATGGACGGCTTATCCCTGCGATTTTCCGTCTCATTTCGGGGTCGAGAGGTTTCACGACCGTCTCGTCAGAGGCGACGATGAAAATCCTCACCCCCGAAGAAATGGAAGCTTTAGAAATAGAGAAGCAAATTGAAAAGAAGAGGAACAAGTCTAGATTGTCCGAGGCCCACTACAACAGGATGCACGGTCGTCCGTCATACATACAGCCTAGGCACGTCATGCACGCCTCCCTGACGTATAGGAGAAAAGTGTATGGAAAGTACGGCTTGGAAAGCGGATTCGATCCCGGTGATTTTTCATTTTACTATTCTATTAAAAGTTGTGCTTCTCCGTCAGTTTGTCTGTCATCGAGTGTCATATTACATATCTAATTTGAAATTTCGTGATATCATTGGCTTCTCACGCAGAACTTTATTTTTAAACTTATCACTACTGAATCTGAGTAATTCTTAGAATTCATTTTTATTTTTATATGGTCAATGAAGACATGTGTATGTACTTCATTGACCATATAAAGAAAAATACATTTCTTCAAGTAAACATAAACAATTTGGGTTAACAATCGTACGTAACAATATACTCTCACCATTTCTGTTTCTCTCCAAACTCAATGTACAAGATACTCTCCATCTGTCTCCGAGCTCAACATGTAAGAATGCTTTTTACTGGAATTCCGACACAACATTGTGTCTTACCTCTTTGAGAGGTTAAATTTAAAGCTCAGATAAATTTCAAATATTCCAAATTTATTGCATGAGGATTTTTTTTAATTTCAACCCAAAATTTTGCAATATGATTCTAATAAATAATTCATTATGCCAAAACTTGATCTTTCAATAACTTTAAAAGATCAGATGTATTAAATTGTTCTTCTATTTCTTAAATTGTGTGTTACTGTCCCATTCCAATGAACATTGTGGTCAAAGTTTTTCAATATATAGGCTTTTTACAGTCTCTTCTATGAAACTATTGCTGACCATTTAATTTTCATATATGTTTGTAAAAATATGACCACTTAATAAACCTCTTATAGATTTGAACTCGAAATTTTTGCTATGTAATAATCGTTTCTACTGTTCTGTGTTTCCATAATCATTGACATGTCTGGAATTACATTCAGTATTATTTAAAAATAACCTAATAAAATTATTAAAATGAATGATTTAAAATCAATACTAGTGCTTATTTCATTTTTTTTTTTGCCTCAGCTATATGTTGGATGGATAAAGAAGATCTTGAAGAAGCTAAAGAATATGAGAGAATAGCTCATCCTTTCAGTCTAGCTGAGATGGTTGCAGCGGCAAAGGAAAAGAAGCAATTAGAACAGGAAAAGATTAGGGAGCGAATGGAGCTAATTGATAAAAAAGTAGCAAAATTCCATCAGTGGGAATCGGAAGTTTTGGCCAGGAAGGCCAAAGCACTGGCTGAAGCAACAGCAGCAAAAGTGAGGCGCTCATTAAAAATATATATTTTATCATTTGGGAAGGAAAACTAATTGTTATTCATGTTATAATTTCTAATTCTAGGAAAAGAAAGATAGAATGGTAGAAGAAGTAAGAAGACATTTTGGTTTTAAAATCAATCCGAAAGATGAACGTTTCAAAACCCTACTCGCAGAAAAAGAAAAAGAACAGAAGAAAGAAGAAAAATTGGCAAAGCGTGCCGCAAAAGAAGCTAAAATTCTTCTTAGGATACAACAAAAGAGTGCCGAAATTTCATAAAATTTAGCACTGCTATTCATCTGTCACCATTTCTAGACTTAATGTATTAGTTTTTAATAAATAAAAAATCAATTCTCCAATGCTGTATTTAATACATTACCTTACAATGTCATAGTTGATTGAAAATTATTGAATGATTGAAATTCTTCGGAATACTTCTAAATGTTCAACGCGTGGCATCTGCTTTCTGTTCAGCTATTTTTGCCTATGTGTTGCGAAAATAAAAGGACAGGGTAATCATGCGAGTCTATCAGTTTATTTCTGGAGTAGATTTTGCGAAGGAGTGGTGATACTCGGCTAATGACGCCACTCCAGAACAGTCAAGGGGGAATAACAAAATTGGTTAACGATAAGAATGATGTGAGTATCTTAATTATCAAAACAAATGCCTGCTCTCAAGACAACACGAACGAAAGTCATATTATCTTTGTTGAAAGAGCTTAATAGCTTGTCTGACGATAGCAATTTCAATTAATTATATTTAAATTTTAAACCGTTAAGACTCCTTAGAATTCGATTTTTTGTTGAATAGTAGTGTAAGATGAGACGCAAGACACCCGTCTCTGTCTCTCGATTTCCGGTCCGATAGGGTTGAAGGTTAAGTTTGACAGCTGTTTCACTGTCAAATCAGCATGATTTAAATAAAATTAAAAAATCATAAATATATTAAGTTTATTTTCAAACTAAAACATATGTTTTTGCATTAAAGACGTTAATCATTAGTTTATTTATTTTTATTTTTTGTCAATTTTAGTAGTGGTTGAAAACGAGCATTTTTCAACATGGCAACATTTAATTTTGACATATCTATGGCAAGTTTACATTTTTAATGTAAGGTTATGTTTACCGTGCAGTGTGGTGCGTGTGACAGTTGTATTTGTAAAAAGAAAACTTAAAATGGGAGGCTTCCGAAAAAGTAAACACTTGGCGAGCAAAAAAGGGAAAATCAGCAAAAACGAAAAATTTCGAAATTCAAAGAAAGGCAAGAAAGAATTCGCCAAAAAGAAGACTGAAAAGGGCAAACAAATTTTTTGCTTCAATAGATATAGAGATAAAAATCACGTTGAAGAACAGTTGATCAAGAAGCGAAAAATTGAAGAACAGATGCAGCAGCAATACGAGACGTCGGATTCTGAAGAGGACGTTCAGGATCCAATGCAACAGTTGTTATCGACATTCTCCGGGAAAGGAAACAATACTGATAGTGTCCCCAATCCTAATAGCTCAGAAGAATCAAGCGAAAGTGACGAAGAAAATATTTCTAGCGTCCACGAAGAAAAAGATGCTTTAGAATTGAATGCGAATGAAAGTAATGAAAATGGAAATAAATGCGACTATTTAGAAGAGGTATTTTTTTAAAATTAATTTCACTTGTATATATTTATGAACATAATTTATTTTTTAACTATCTTTGAAGACATAGATTATATCGAAACGTGCTCTCTGGCGTACTTGGAATCCAGCTTCTTTATTCCTCACAAAAGTGATACTAATTTGTCTCGTATTTGCTCCTGCACTAACTTAGGGTGTCTCCCATTTATTTATCCCTATTAAAGGGTGACTGTTTGTTGTTCTTGTGCTTGTTCTGTTCATGGATTTAAATTGGCGAGGATCTTGTTGTTTATTTTAGAGCTCTAAGCTTGGCCCTTGGAGAAACAAGGTGGATGCAAATTTTGGGTCGTTTTCGAAACACCCACAGAACAGTCATCTTTTGGTAGTCATAATAGAAAGATGCAATGGCTCATAATCGTTGCTGATCCATTTAAGTTAAAGATACATTGAATCGAATTGAAATGAACTTTTTGCATACACACTCGATTATCCTTCTACGTTATCCTGAAATAAACTCTTTTTTAATCAGATATGGAAGGTTATCTATAAATAATTTTAACTGTGCGCTTAACATTTTTCAGATTTAATAATTTTTTGATGTTGTAAGTTTTTTAGAAAAGAAAAATCTTTCATTTTCCATATATATATAACAAATATTTATTTTTATTTTAGGTGCCGATCGAGGAATCTATTGAAGAAAAAGAAATAGATATTGAGACAGAAAAAGATGATAAATTAGTAATCAGTGATGATCCATTTATGCAGCATTTAAAAAATGATCTTCACGATTCTTTATTAGATTCAGTTTCAACAGTGCCTCAGATAACAAGTGTAGAAAAATTGAACTGGCCAAATCTTGGTAGAATTATAGTTCAACTACCAAAATCGTCACAGGATGCGGAATTAAAAAAAGATGTAAAAAAAATTACAGTTCTTGAAGAAAAAACCTATACACAGCCTGGAAAGATTCCGACAAAGATTACAAACGTAGATTGGGATAATCTTTTTGTTAAGACACAAATACATCCACATATTGCCACAGCAAATAAATTTAATCTCTTAAGGAAACAATGCGAATTATCTGATTGCTTGACTCCCCTGCAGAAAGAAATGTTTTCTATTATTAACGGTTATCAAGATTTTTATTACCCTAGTAGATCATTCACTAATTGCGAAGAAATTAGATTTATTTACGCGTTGCATAGTATTAATCATGTTTTGAAAACTCGAACCAAAATACTTCATCATAATGCACGATTATTTAAAAAGGAAGAAGTGACCGATGACTTTAGAGATCAAGCACTCGTAAGACCAAAGGTCAGTTAAAATTAAATGTATTTTGAAGCTTTTTTTTTTTATATTAAATCAAATAAAATGCTAATTTTTGCTAAGCAATTTATATAATTCAAATATTTATTAAATGTTTAATGGCAGTTTATTGATTTTTTCAGGTGCTTATTATTGTTCCTTTCAGAGATTCAGCATATAGATTAATAAAAATGATGATTGATATCCTAGTTCCCGGCGACTCTTCTCAGGTTATCAACAAAAATAGATTTGAAAATGATTTCACTGGTAATGAATTAGCGATGCCCAAAAAAAATCCCAAACCGGAAGATTACGAGTTGACATTTTCTGGAAATAGTGACGATACTTTTAGAATAGGTCTTTCAATTACAAAAAAAAGTTTAAAGGTATTTTTTTCGGTTGTCGAATTAATGGCTAATATTTTAAAAAGTACTTTTATATCATTACATGTTTGATTTTTAGCTTTATACAGAATTTTATTCTTCTGATATAATCATTGCATCGCCTCTCGGTCTTCGTGTAATTATTGGTGCTGACGGAGAAGAAGAAAGAGATTTTGATTTTCTTGCATCTGTGGAACTTTTAATTTTAGATCAGACTGAAATATTTTTAATGCAAAATTGGGATCATCTTCTGCATATATTTGATCACTTACATTTGCAACCCAAAAAAACGCATGGCACAGATTTTTCTAGATTACGTTCTTGGGTGGTCAATGGATGGACAAGATATTATAGGTAATGTATAAACAGAATGTTTTTTGTGTATTCATAGAAATAATCTCTGTATTAATGATAAATTTATATTATTATTTAGACAAACGCTAATCTTTTCGTCTATCTCGTTGCCTGAAATAAATTCGTTGTTCAATAAGAGATGTTCTAACTATGCTGGAAAAGTAAGAACACAAAATCCAGTTGAAGCTGGAAGTATAAGACAAGTAGCAATACAAATTCCTCAATTATTCCGAAGGTATAATGAATTACTATATAATATAATATAAAACTATATTTATTAATTGTGAAAATAAATATTTTCCAGAATCGAAGCGAAAGATCCAATTTCAGCCTTGGAAAGCAGATTTGATTATTTCATTTCGGAAATAATTCCACAATATAAAGATAGTATTATGGCTCATACAATGGTTTATGTTCCGAGCTATTTTGATTATGTGAGGATAAGAAATCACTTTAAAAAAGAAGATACTAGTTTCGTTCAAATATGTGAATATTCAAAAGTATGTATTTCTTAGATTTCTTGATAATTTTAACACTTTACGTACATACGTATATAGCTTTTAACCCTTTCAAACCGGAGAACATACACACTATGCTCTAATGTAAATTCACTTTTCTGTCTGATCCACCGCAGCGTGTAACAAACTTGATAATGAACCAGGCTCAATAAATGAACCTTAACACTGTTGATAGCACACAATATTCACAAGAGCTTAATAACTTATACGACGATAGCGATTTCAGTTAATAATACCTACATTTTAATACTAAAAGATTCTTTAGAATACGATTTTTTGTTGAATAGTAAGTAAGAATATTTTTGAGTTTCTATAAAAAAATTCCTGTCTCACAATTTCCGGTTTGATAGGGTTAAACATCTGCTAATATAGAATATATTAACGCATCTCGAACAGGATGGGTAGTTCTACATGTTTCATAAATTTAACTTAAAAAAAAGGTAGAATAAATACAACCATTTTTTCAATGTATTTATTTATCATACTGATTGCCTCGTTAACACTAGCTGCCTAAGATGCGTTAATATGCTTCCCGTACGTAATGTGTTAATATTTGTAACAGTGCTTCTCAATATCAGATTTAACACAATATAAACTAAATATGTATATTTCTTTGTATTTAGGAATCTAAAATAGCTAGAGCTCGTGACATGTTTTTCCATACGGAGGCTCACTTTTTGTTATACTCCGAGCGATTTCATTTTTTTAGACGGATGCGCATTAAAGGAATCCGTCATATTCTATTTTACCAACCGCCGATATTTCCACATTTTTATTCCGAAATGTGTAATCTAATGCAGGTATTTATTGTTCGATTGTGTTTCATAACATTTGGATTTTTTATTTCATTGTTACTATTAAATTATGCCTATTCACATTCAGGAAGCGAATCAAAATAAGCTCGGAGGGAGTGAAAGCAACATGACGGTCACAGTCCTTTATACGAAATATGATCTACAACAACTATCGGCTATTGTCGGTTCAGAGAGGACGGCTAAAATGGCGAGTTCTGATAGAAATGTTCATATGTTTATGACTGGCGAATGATTGTACAAAGTGAAAATTTTGATTGGAATAAAAATACAATTGGAAATGTGTTTGTATCTGAAAACTGTAATATTTTTTAAATAAATTATTCTTATTATATATTGCATTATTATAAAATAGAGTATTCTTTATAAATTATGTATTTATATATATTTTATTTGATAAAAGGGCATATCCAGATAGACCTTTAAGTGGTACATTTATGTCCGCATCTTGGTCACTTATGGCATTATATCTTTTATTTTAAAGTACTTTTTGTATTGGTAATACTTAGATATTTAAATTCCTCTCTTACTTTGTCGAATTAGCTGAATATTTTTCTCTTGATTTGAGCCCACGATTTAAAATGTGTGTTGAATATGTTTTACTTACAGAATGATGAAATTCAAACAGTCGACTTGGATAAAGCACGGAGCAATTTGATGTATTTTATTTTATTTCTCCTACACTTTTTATTAATACATTAAAAAATCTCATATATTACAACAATTTTGATAACGACTTGAAATTGTATACGATTAAAACTAATTTGTCAATTTAATTTTTTGTTAAATACAACTCGAGTGCTAATTTTGATGTAACCCTACGACTGGATTAATTTGTTATGTATAAAAGATGCTAAGGTTTTTATATTTCAGATCGTTTTAAACTTTTTCACAAAAGAATACTTGAACTAAATAGTATTTGTAAACAACAAGCCGATTGCAATACAACAACACATACCGTTTACTAAAAGTTCACATATACAATAGTTTTTGCAAGATGAACTCATATTCTGAATTTAACATTTTTGTCCGCATTTTTCTTCAGGTGTTGTTGGGAGGGTTTTCATTTTTTTTCCCATTGCTCAGAATGTCGAGTAGTATGCTAGACGGCTGTTCGTCATCTTGTTTTATAATATTTTGGTAGGTCGGAGTTACTGTTTGTTCGGAGTCGTTGAAGTTGGATGCAAAAGTTGTATTTGGAGTCGTATCCTCCTCCGTTGTGTTGTTTTCGGCAAACGGATCGTTCAATTGAAAAGGAAACGTGACACGCTCCTCTACTCTAGGGCCGTTTCGATCTGAAACAAAACTCATATGTTATCAATTGCTTTAATTCAGTTTTTAGATAATAATCAATAAATACCGCAGGATGCTGCTTCCTTTTTCATTTTGAATTTGATTACGAAACAAAATTAATTATTAAAAACCACAATGTGCCATATTTTAAACAAATTTATAAGCAGTTACGTCTCGTGCACGTTTATCTTTGATGCGTTTCGATTGTTTTGTTCCTTTATAAATATTTGCATGCCGATATTTGAAAAAAAGGTGCCCAGGTGAAAGTGAGTGCTGAAGTGAAGAACAATCGAGTGCTATATTAATAATTTAATCGGAGCAAAAGTATTTGAAGGGGAATCACATATGAAATAAATTAATATCAGCGAATACATCACCATGTCCACCAGAATACTAAATATTTTATAGCTATACATTTTTTAAAAATAAAGTGAATCTCATCTCGAATATAAGTTTGCATATTTGTCGAATATATATATACAATGCGAATTATTTATTTATTTAAATTTAATTATTCACACCGTCATCGAATAATTTGAAAAGTATTCAGAGTATGTTGGATGTTATTTTTTAGTGTATTAAATCTGCATGCTATGCTGCTCGTATGTTAATATATCAGATTTGATAATTGCATACATATTTTGTTAGGCGACTTGATTTAGTGTATATAAATATAACAATGCATCAAATAACGATAAAAGCAATGCATAGTTAGTAGTGATAATAATAATATTATTGTGTTTGATGCAATTGACTGTAAGTTGCTGGATTTTGGCGAGGATTGAAATTATTTACATGGCAAAACAAGTTGATATCGAGCTGAAATTAATTTCTATTAATTTATCAATTTTACAGAATCTTTTTACTAGTAGAAATGTTTTGGAAATGGGCTTGATTTTTGATTCGATATGGGATTGGCATTTTCTAAGCGTTTATAATTAAGGGTTGTAATATATGTTAAACATGATGATGGAAAATTTCTGTTTTACACGGTTTTTAATGAAATCTGTTTGAACATGGGGGTAAATTTAAAATGTTGGAAGCTCAGCAGATGATGTAAGAAGGGATTGCTTGTGTTCCATCTTTGCTTGTTTTGCCAATTTGATATGAAGTGTTTAGTACAATGGAGGATGTAAATGTCAACAGCGAAGCCGTTCATCGCGTATTTGTTGATTCGACGCGCTGATTTGAAAATGGCGCGCATTGTAATTTGGCGCGTTTTTTTTGAATGAAGAAATTCGCAAGTGATTGATGCTTTCGTTTAAAATGTTTGTGTACTCGTCGTTAGATTTATTTTACAGGTGAAGATTGGAGAAATGCATTGGTGTATTTTGCACGAGTCGAATCTAAATTGGCCGTCGTCCAAGCGTTTCGGCAGATGGATGAAAATGTAGGTGGACAAAATAAGGATGCAGGTCTCCATTCTTCGGCGGTGGGTGGTGGTGTATAGAGTGTGGGGTGGCGCGTCTTCGCGTCTTCGGCGATGCTGTGACACCTACCGTGATTTTCTAAGCATCTAGGAAGTGCGGTAGAATTTCTATTAGTTACGTTATCAGCTCGCAGGCCGACAGATTCGGGAGCCGTCAGTTCGATCTTGGCGCCGTACTCCTTCGGGTTCCAGAAGAACACGTAGTAAAGGGACAGAATGATAGCCGCCAGCGAGACGGAAAACACGTAGATGACCACGGTGAGGACTCTGACCATCTTTTTGTTCTGTTTCGGCTCGTACAACCTGTCTTTGGAGTCTTCGCCGGCGAACTTGATCTTCTCCTCGGAGGAGGGCGTGGAGTGGAGCTTCTCGTGGACGCTGTTCTGGCGACACGATCCGCCCGCGGATCGGACGCTGTTGCTGAAGTTCGACTTGTGACTCATCTCGTCGCGGTTTCTCCTGAAGACCTCCAGCTCGGATGGGATCGTCGATCCGACTGCGAGCCGCGGGCTGTGACCCGTGCCCCGTGACCTGTGACCCGAGACCTGCAGTGTGGCCTATTTACGACGATCGATTCAGCCGAAAGTGCAACAAGTTGGGCGTGCACTTTCCGCGACGGGACGCATAGCGAAGCAACGACGGCTTCGGACTGCAACGCCGCAACGCAGAAGCGCCGACACAGTCGGTTGTTTATGGACTCTGGTCTATTTCTGGTGCCTTTTAACGATCACATTTTCCCGACGACGACGCACTCGCGAACGGAACTCGGCCACGGGACGATCGGCCTTCTTCCACCGGCCAGAGGAGACGGAGACGGAGCCCTAAACGGCTCTCATTCGGACGTGATGCGGATCCGACGACACGTCTGCCATACTGACGCCGTTGAGCGAGTACCCGTACGAGAAAATCAATAACGGGATGAACGAAGCGAGCTGCGCAGCTGCCCACAGGACTCCATTTACGTCGAAGCGTTTCAAGCACATTCGAAGTTTTCCATTTCAAATGCATTCCCATCATAACAAAATACAACGATCGTCTGCGAGACTGTCTACGAACCCCAACATTATTATTAGGTCATACCACATGAAAAGTCGGAATTTCAGTTGGTCAATTCTTACCGGTCCGCTGTCTCAACCGTTTGAGACATCGATTTTTCCGATAGATTCTATGTTCTTCCGCGAAACTCTCCCCCGATAGATATTAAACTTCTTACCTCATAGGAAAAGTTTATTTTATTCATTGCTTTTCTGAAGTGAAATTCGCATAGGCGCAATAGGGTAAATCGGCTTGATCGTCACGTAAAATGAAACTCAAACCGGCAGTTAGTCGAAAAGAGAAACCTAGCCATATATATGCGTCTAACCTATAGCCTATGCGACCCACATATCAGAAACAAGGGGAAACGTTTCACTTTTCGTGACGTTCAGCTCAATTTGCCATACCGTGTTTATACATATAAACTAATTTCATTATGTTTGTTTAGAAATAATCATATATGATATTGTTGCGTAGAGGGCTAGCGTTCGGCGGATGGCAATTAAATTAAAAATATAAAATCATCATGCTTGTGGCGTACTATAGTATTTCGCAGACCAAAAACATTTGGGACCGACCTTATCTAAGGACAATAGAGCTTGGATTGCGGCCGTGGCCAATTCGTGAAACCTGGCGCTCTTTAACCGCTCCTACGGGCTTAGCCCCGAGGATTACCACGAAAAGACAATAAATCCTCGTCAAGACGTCTCTCCGGTGCGAATCTCGCGTCTGAAGAACGCGGTTATCAATCGCAGTGACGAAGTTAGCGGACCGCATTGTACCAGCAAGGGGTCAACGCTACAATATATGTTGCATGAACAATGTAAAACGTGTAAAGTACACATTTTCGGCGAAAAATGCAACGTGTAAATATATAATTATTAATGAAATACTCGAGGCAGATACCGCGAAACTAAATATGTGATATCGTGTTCAATTATTATAAAGAAGAGACAAAGGTCTCTTCTTTTTGAAATATTCAGATGATTTCTCTGTTTGGTCATAATATTATTAACAGCGCTTAAGCCTGATTCTATAAGAAATGAGCCAGAGAATGATACCAAGAAATTGAATATCATTTTCCACGATAAAAAGTTCCGAAACCGGGACTAGGTAAATCAAAGGCTTGAAGAATAGTTATAAAAGTGAGGACGTTTATAAAAATGGAATAAGTAATTTATCATCTCGTTGGCAAATTACTATCGAAGCTAATGGAGATTATTTTGATTGAATAAATTATGGTTTATAAAATTTATGACGTTTAAAGTCTCACTTATGAATTCCGAACGTTCATGTGGCATGCTCTAGTGACTTTAGTATTTTACTCTTCAATCCCTTCAAAATTCCAAGATATTGTTACGGTTTTTGTACTCGAATTATTTGCGGCAACCTTTTTTTAATATAAATTCAAATTGGGACACAATGCAATGGTCGCAAAAATCGAAAAAAACTTAAAGACACCATTTAAAAATATTGATAAATTCGCAACTAATTAATAGATCATCTTTTATCTTAAAATTCCATTCAAATAAGCTTATCATTATTTAAGCTTGTATGGTATGCAATGGAAAATAACCACATGAAAATGATGATTGCCAAAATTGAATAATGCTTATAAAAGAATTAAAAAAATAAGTTATATTGTATTCAGATTTTGATATAGAGACTTACACGAAGAAATATTTTAGGGATGGATGTTTGCAATCGAAATTATGATTACCAAGCATATCCCCATTCAAGTCCTTCGAACTAACTGGCTACTGGTCATATATGTATATATGGCTCTAGTAATTTGATATCCAAATTTATTGAAAATTGACTCGAATATCCTTTAAACAAAGATTTATTGACCAAAATGTAAACGTAAGTAACAAATATCGTAAAATTCCAGATTTATAGATAATGTAGGTCGAAGAAATAGATTTATTTGTTGGTAAGCTGACAATGTTTTAATATCGCAAAAGTATGTAGATAGTCCTGCCCTCGATCAGATAACGCATAAAATCAAAGTATGCTAAAAATGCTGCAAACATATTATTCAAGTACAGTCATTTGAGCTCATGGACAATAGTAGATTAGAATTTGCTTATCATACTTTAGCTACTTATTTTCTAGACATGAATGTCTTCTTTGACATACTTTAGATGTTAAAATAAATTCTGTGAGGTAGCTTTTTTCTCCAATTCATTCCTTGGTCTGATTCTTTAAAAAGTCTGTTCAGTCTAATAAATGAAGTCAAATACGATACACCATCAATATGTTGGCCATGTGGCTGCATTTAAGTGCAAAGAGTCAGTTGATTGAATTATTTATACTCTAATTGACGCTATGGATGTTTAAAGAACTATGCATGTTCTTTGAATAAAGATGTGCAAATGGTTCCAAATTCAATGAATAGGGTCGTCAGACGAGTTGTAAATAGTATTTCCGTAGAAATGTATAAATAAAGAATATCAAAGTGGAGTATTTCTTCCCATTTAATAAAAACCTAATTTGTTTAAAAATGAACTATTTAAGTAAAAAAAAATCGTCGATTTTTGCACTCGATCTTTCTCTGTAATTATTGTAGATTTCTTTCATCTGTATTTGACGTTTGGCAATGGGTGTTCGATGACCAGAATAAAGCTTTCAGCTGTTTCCTTTCTAAATATTTAGATGTACTCTTTAAGCTTTATAACAAAGTGTCTTCATCGCGCACGAAGAATCCCATTTGGAAGACATTCTGCGATTTATCGCTATTGATTTTGCTACATTATATCTTTCACAGTGTGCGATTTTCTAAAATCATCGATATCAAACTTTTATCGCAATTTCTTAAGAAAAATCCTACCAACTTATTGAGTGTTTCATTAAATTTTACACACAAATATTTGGAAGCTACATTTTTAGCGAATATATTTAATGAAATATATTATCACCAACGGAGGATAGTTGGTGGGTGAAAACAAAATTCTGGATTTCAAAAGAAACGAATATTTCTAAATTTTAGGGCCTCAACAGTGCTAATATCGATCTATCTTCTTAAAGTGCCACAATAGTTATTAGATATAAATGATCCCTATAGGAGACTTTTCTAGCAAAATGATAGCCTGTTATTGTGATATTTGTATTCTGTGTTTCCCATTTCTTTTCACATATAATTAAATTGGGATAAAAAAATTTAGATAGGGAAGAATTTATGAATGAGTAGTGATTTTCTCAACCAAAAATTCCTTTATTGAGAGTAGATTAATGTACTGTCAAGGATTCTAGTGAAGGATTAATCATTTTTTCATATCTTTTTCATGTGGACATTGTAACGTTTTCTTCAGTCTTGGTGTTTTCAAACAATTTGTGATAGCAAACTAATGACATTACATGATTGAAACTTGCAGCATTTATATTTGGTTGTCCAAGATCAATGTTGATGTGGTTCGATCCATATAGATCCTGTCTCGTTATTTAATAGACACGTCTTGTATGACATTTTCTCATTGGCTAATGTACATTTATATTAAAACATTATGAAGAATATATATGATAATGCAATATTGAACGTTTATGTAAGTGGTCTAAAAACACTATTAAATAGAGTTTATTAATATTGCCAAATGGCATCATATAACATGTAATATATAACATATTCCCATGAGCATTTAAACTTAAGCTATCTATTTAAGAGCATTAAAAGATTGCCATCGCTTTACTGGCATAACGCTCTTATGTGATTTTCACGAAGCCGTATAAATTAATTCAAGGAAAAATATCACAGGCAAGGTCTTTCTAATATCAAATCAAATTTTATACGTTTACTGTGGATTTTTATCGATTTTATCCCGACATTAAGGGGATATTCGAATCTAGAGGTATACATTTTGGGTGTTTTTTTCAAGTGCGATAAAAAAAGTATATCATTACTTTACATTTTTTATCAGACATTTAGTGAAATTTTCAGCATATACAAAAAAAAATATAGACTGGAAAGTATAAAGGTACAAAATAGCGTGTTCTGGTTGACACACTTACAACCCTTCTAGTCATCTGAGGTAAAAAAAAATATATTCACAAAATGGCGACTGTTTAAAAAAAAGTTATTTTTGGACCTTTTTTTCACAGTTTAACCTTATTTTTAAACAGTTAAAAATAAAATTTTGAGGATTAAATGGTGATTGTGAAGTGGTCACTAACAGGTTTTTTTCAGGGTTCAAGGCTATCACTTATACTCTGGGATATTCAAGTAATAATTCCTTTTCTCTATAAATATCTATAATTATGTCCGAATCGTCAAAAAAGTCATATTCTATGAAATGTACAATTATTGCCGGTGTTAAATTACTTAATGATGAGCTATGATGAGAGACGATGAATAGATATCTTATTCCCCCCCCCCCCCCCAACCGGAATCTAATTTATTTTTTAAAGTTAACTAATACCATTATAAATGCAATATATTAAATACTATTGTAATGTATGTTTTAAAGTGTTCCTTCCGTGGCCGTGCAGAT
Organism: Stenopsyche tienmushanensis; assembly: GCA_008973525.1. Lineage (NCBI taxonomy): Eukaryota > Metazoa > Arthropoda > Insecta > Trichoptera > Stenopsychidae > Stenopsyche > Stenopsyche tienmushanensis. Next base: position 561,960 of record WACJ01000157.1, on the reverse strand, counting down.
CATAGAAAATGTCGCAAAAAGACAACAGAGTGCTCACAAGGTTTGTATGTCCAATCGGTCCGCTTTCCGGACCGCTGATATGACGAACGAACTTCTCGCGATCGGATGCCATATGTGAAAACGTCCACAGAACGATTACAAACTTTCATTATAAAACGAAGCTGTCCGTAGAAGACTGATCGGGTTGGCTGTTTAAATTTTACAATTGATCAAAAACAGTATTTTTTTAATTTAATTGTGGGCTTATGCCGACTGGATCGGCCCAATGTTTAAGCGATAACAAAGAAAATAGGGATTAGACAACTTAATATATATCATAAAAACGGACAGAATCAATCAGTGTTGGTTCATGTAAAGTAGAATGGTCGAGTAAAATAAAAAATTGCAACTCTCGACCGGGTTGGTATTCTACGCTTAGCGCCCCAAGCCCAGTTGCGCCCGTGGAGGGCGCCTGCTTTGCCACGCTCTTATTACGGCCCTGATGATGAACAATCAGAATCATATATGTCAGGAATAAAATGTATGCGGCCTGTTAGCATATTGAATTCTGGGAAATTGAAGATCTTTTTGGTGATCATCGTTTTTGATTGCATTCATGGTGCAAGACAAACCACATACTTTGAGATGCAAAATAAGTATAATAACTAACATAGGGATGATTGTAAATTTATTTAGGATAGATGCTCGACAAATCTGAAATCAAAATGAATAGATCTGATATTTTGGGAATGGATGATGTTACTTAAATATTTAACAATTCGTATAAAAGTTTGTGAATTATCGTTGAAACTATGAAATAAACTGCATATAAAAGAAATATATGGATACCATAAATAGGATTATTTTGTATTCTTATCTCGAAATAGCAAAAAGATATCAGCAAGATAGTGTTATTGCTATATAATTGTTTTTATTGGAGCTTATTTTTTATTACGAGGTGGCTCTTTATCTTGTATCTGGATCGAACATTTCTAATGAATTTATCAGCAATTCTCATATGCAATAATACATTGCCCAAAGATTTTAAGCTTGAGTTTTGCTGCCATAAGGAAAATTACAGCCGAAGCTCGCAGTTGAAATATGCAGACGATCTTAAATGTCGGAATGAGTAATTAGTTATCTTTGCGCTGAAACCTAGAGATCATCATTTGGGTGTTAAAAATAGAGTCGGTTTATTTTTTCGCCATTGGATTGTTTATTGGAATACGGTTGAAAAATCGTAAAAGCCATTTGTTTACGACTCCATAAAGTGTGGTAGACCTTTTGACCAATATTTGGCCGGAACCAAAAAATCGTTGCATGCGCTCCGAACTATTTATAATGTCCGACGACCATCTTTTTAGCAGTGAACTGCTTATCCTTGAAATTCGATAGTCTCAAATGAATCCATCCTCGAATTTCAATACAAAGAAGCCATAAAGGTATTAAAAATATACAGATTGGGTCAAAAGAAGGCCGCTTTACGCCCACCTTTATATGCCAGTTGTGCGAAGTCAATACTCTTAGCATAATAACAACGATGGTTAAATATTTAAAAGCCGATATAGTGTTGTTTTTTACGACAGAATCTGCACTGGAGAGAATTTCTTTATCTTAGATTATCGTCTTCTTGACCCTCTTATAACGATATATCGTTGTTGGCAATGCTTGCCCAAAATGTCAATGACGATATATCGCTTTGTCTACGATGACACACTAATATTTGCATAACGAGAGAACTCTATCTATGTGAAACCCTTGTTCAATCGATACATATATTTTGAAGGAATTATTAAATACACAATAGTATCAGAGAATCGAATTCTAAGGGCTGTCGCAAGAAGAATGCTAAATAAATCTAACTCTTTACAGTCCGTGCCCGCATTGACGCGCCATGGGAATGACGTATTTTTAGCTTGAAAAAGGATGTCGTAAGAACTTGATAGATTTAAATAGCTTTCTATGGATTATAGTACATTTGTCAATATTTAAATCGAATAAAATATATGTAAATGTCATTCGTCGATAAAATATAGCAAATTGTATTAAAAAAATATATAAATACGTCGTAGAAATTTTTGCAAATACGTCATAGAATACATAATCAAAAACAATAAATCTGTCAGGAACTCAATGATATTATGGCATTTATTAAAATAATATCTAAATTTGGCAATCCGGTTAATATGGGATATAATACAGGATTTTTTTCGAATAATTTTTATTAAATACTATTTGCATGATTTTTACTAATAGTTTATAACTATCTTCTACATGTGGTTAAATTATGATAATATCTATGAGTGAGTAGCAAAATTATCATAATTTTTAAATGATATTGTAATTATTATTGCAGAAAATCAGGATAAGCCCGGAGATAATCAATCGGAAATCAGTTCAGATTTGAAATCGAACCAGTTCAGGATCTGACCCACAACATCAACACTTGGACTTCTTCTTAGTTAACAGACACTTAGTGACTTTCATATCGATTCCAATAAATATAAATACATTGTTTATTGGGAATTGAATCAAACGATTTTCGATCCAATCCAAAGAACCGAAATATCATCATCATCAAATTAATCATATGTATTGGTCTTTTTTAATTTTTTAATAAGCAATTCTAAATGAATTTATTAGCAATAAAATATATAAAAATGACACCAGATGAACTTAATTTATTAACTATTGCATTGCATTTGGCGCCGATTTCCATGAATATTTATATTCATTTTTTATTCGTTTTAATAGAATCACTGCAAATTTTAAAAAGATTCACATAACAATTCTTGCAAGGTGGTCAAGTATTCTTGACATCAACCCTGGCTTGACTCGAGCTGTTGTTACTTTCAAAGGACACTTTAACAAGGAAATAATGAATAGCATTCCTGGACATTTAATTAGCCAAAAAGTGTCATCAAATCCATATTTTTTATCTTTGATCATTCAAAATTCAACGACCTTATATTGAATTTAGATATGAATAGACTTATAAAATATATCAAAAACGCAAAAAATATGAGAGCTATTAGAATATAATCAAAACATAGTGCATACATATAGATTTACTCAATTAATAGAGTTAAAGTGGATTTTTCTAAATATTACATAAGCCAGATCAAGTGCTACCAAATTCATTTCATTCTTACTCTCCAATAGCATCTATATATTGTGTTAATTTTCAAGTGATAGTAACTCAGATAAATGTAATTAATCATTCTGAAGTACTGAATATTGTCATCATGGACAAGAAGATATTCATGATATAACAGTAAGTTAATAAACAAAGCATCATCGGTTGATTGAATGGAAAACCCACCTTTGGGAGCAGCGAATGGCTATGAGAAGACGAGGACCTAGATCTAGGTCATAATTACTATCAAAGATAAATTATTTCGGAAAGAATAAACGATTTGAAATTTGATTTAATCTCAATAGACTATTTCAAATAATACCTTTGAATATAATACATGCCTATACATTTTAAGCATAGGTGAATTGATGAGTAACTCTTCTTGAATTTGTGTTATTAATCGGCAGCTATACGAAGAATTTCGTTTATATTTGAACGACACTCATATGTCGATGATAAATTTGAACGATTTATCATCAACATATTTTTTTGATCTGCATTTGTTAGAAACTTCTACGAACTTGTTGATCTGAAGAAGTTTATAATAGAATTTGCCGGATGCTGTATGAAAAATAAATTTACTCCAGCTGAAATTGAATCAAATTACTTCTCATCAGCCTTGATAGTTATTAAAAATGTTGAACATATACTTAATTTAATTTTGATCTGGATAAAAAGGAGTTTTTCTGTGTCGTTATGTCGTTTGTTCAAATTCAATTTGGGTAAATTAATATCTATTCTGTATAGGGATTGATGCTTAATTGCTGTTGTAAATTTCATCAGATGATCTATTAAAAACGGTTGTGTTTAATATAATTTGAGCATCGACCATTATCAAATTTCCCATGGGTAAAATTGAAACACATTTAGAGGATCAAATTCATTAAGCTAAGTACACGAACAGTATTAAATTCGACATGGCAGTGAAACAGGACAATTTTTACTAGTGCAGAATTCTGAAATTGTGCATATTACAGATGGACCATCGTCTCTTCTATTCATCAGATCCCATTAAGTGCATTCCAATGTAAAGCCCACGTGTGTGAATGATACATTAAATACGCTATCGAAGTTTTCTTCCATATTGCTCTTTAATATCGTCAGGAACTTATTAAATACTAGAGTTTGTTTATTCTGAAATAATGCTTTTGACCATTGAGCCAATTCGAGCAGCTAAAGAACAATCGCAGGAAATAACAGAGCTTTCAAAGCTGTTGAATGACGAAAGCTTCAAATAGAGTGATTGACGAAACGCGAGAAATGATTAAGCGAAGTGGAATGCATTATATTTGAATTTATTGGAGCAGTATCGTTTTACTTCTTAAGCTATGTGCTAATTATATGTAAATATGAATAAAATTGGGATTTACATACATGTATTATTTTGGATGTGCATGTTCGATGTCGGTATAAAGAATGAATATCCAGTGTCGTTGAAGTCTTTCAATGCTTTTGGTGCATCAGGTTCATGTGATGAAGGCGTAGGATCCCATAAAAATATGTAATATAGCGATAGCAAAATCGCTGCCATTGACACAGATAAGACATATGCCATGACTGTTAAAATTCGGATGCATTTGCTGGTGTTCTTAACGTCCGTAGCTTCCTTGGATCTCGATGAAGGATCATCTTCTTCATCGAGCGATTCTTGCTGATCCATATTCTTAGTCGGAGATAGAATTCCAGAATTGCCACTCATTTTGGATGTGTGTAAATTGTTTTTAAAATGTTCTTTGATAAATAATAACGTATTTGATGTTCAATCAAAACACTTTTTAATTATAATACAACAACATTGATGACATAAATTGATATTATTCACATTTCAAACAGTCATTATTTTATCGCGAAATGCGTATATTCACTTAAGTATGTGCGAATTTGTCGATTTTTAGCAATAATTAAGGGTTTGCACTTTCAAATAATACATATTGTCACTTTAATGTCCTATTTTTAATTGGGTTTAAACTAAATAATTGTCGTTCACATCGTGTCCCGAAAGCGGAACCTTCTCCCATCAGCACGTCCGTCAAAATGCTCGAACGCGCTTAGAGAAACATGAAGAATCTAGTTACATTCTTTTATATATAGGCTGCAATCTAGTTCAAAGCTTTCAAAATATGTATACCAACCGAGTGATATTAAAATATATTTCCTCACCTAAAATGAGAATATCCAAAGTGCTAAACAACATGCAATATTCATAAATTACGCCAAGTATGGATACATCTGAAAAAATACAGAATATATTAGGGGACCGGAAAATAATCATAAATCAAATAATATCCATAATTTTAGCTACTCTTTGGCTAATTTAAAAAAAATGCACCTTGGTAGTTAGGATAGGTGTTCCAAATCAAGCTCTATTTGCTGATATTATATCCCTAATTGCTGATGTTATAATATTGCTGTCATTATTTAACCAAATTCTAAATTAATTACTCAGATGGTCGACATTGATTTTGCAATAATAAAATAATAGTATGGGAAAAAATCAGATCAATTTCATACCGGGACACGAAAAATGTGCACATTTGTTCTACGCTGTTGTAATGCGATTAGCGACAATTGTACAATACAATTGAAAAACAAATCTATAAAATAATATCCATAACCTTGTAAATTCTATTTTAAAAAATATACCTTTTGATACCATTTAACTATTTGCACTAAAAATTTTTCGATGAATTTTTTTAACAATAAATAAGGGTTTTCACTTTCAAATAATACATATTATCATTTCAATATCCCATTTTAAATTGCATTTTGAATTTCTTATCTAACAAATCCTACACCTCACCAGCACGATGAAGGCTACTAAGTCGAGACATTCCCGCCGAAATCTGGACGCTTGGAAACAGTGGAGTAACTACTAATTGGCGAGTTTAGGCGACGCCTAAGGGCAGTAATTGTCTAATCTATGTATACATATATACAGTACATAAATGTTTTTCAAATTGTTATATTAACTTTCCCTACCGGTGATGTATTTACTACACCTCGACTCTAATAATGGGAATATCGATATGAAATATAATAGATACGGGGTTCAGAATTTTTATATTCCTCCGTAATATACTTACAAATCACATCAAAGTATTATAGTATAGAAGTATTCATCTGCAGCGACGGAAATAAATAATATCTGATGACGATACCTCCAACGAGTGTGGAGGCTGAGCGTGCATTTTCAGCAGCAAGTTGCCTGGCTACCAAACTCAGATCCAGTCATGCTTTAATGTTCCTTTGAACATATTTTCAAAATAATATTTGATTTTTTTAGTATTTTATTTATCTATTATTAAATTGAATTTTTATCTTTTCTTAAATAAATAAAATTCTTTCACCTTCAAGTTTTTTTTTAAAATACAAATTGCCTTTTGGTAGATAAGATACAAGCATCATCCCTATCGCTTTTAAGAGTTTTATTTCTTAAATCTTGAACTGTGTATATAGCACCTAAGTACTATTCAGGAATGGCATTAATTATTTTTTTACATTAAACAAATTTAGTAATTAAGTACATATTAGTATTTTTTTTATCAAATTTATCAATGTAATTTCTTAAACTATTGAAAATCTCGATCCCGGGACTCCAGGACTGATCCCGGGATCCCGGGACTGATCCCGGGATGGTCTAATGCAATCCCGAAATCGAAAATTTGGCTCGGGATTGGATACCCTATTCGTGATAGATCATTGTTAATCAAGCATAATTACCTACTTTCCTGATTGTTTGACTAAAATCTGATCCCATTAATGATGTTAGAACATCATCCAATTTACGGAACGTCTCTGAGGTCCTTATAGCCATTTTTATCTAATTTATATCTAATTTTGATACCTATTTAATATCACGTTGTTCCCTATATTTTTTTCAAATATCGATGGATTTATAATGTCAAATTTGTTTTGGGTTATATGGGAATTTGGAGCATTTATTTTGTTTTTAGAGCGTTCTCACTGAAACACACATGACAAACGACTGACAATGCATTAATATATTCCACATATAAGAAGTTTATTATATACAGTCTCGTAAATTATGCGATCCTTGGAGATTAATAAATAAAGGATATTCTTTTCATTTAATCCACTGGAGTATTTACGTCCTCGTTCACATTTTACAACCACATGTCAATATCAGCGGAACACAATGATCTCATTGGATAAACATCCAGATATCAAGTCCTCTAATTTAACCCAATAAATCCCAATGTTTTTGCTCGTACAATATTTGTCTTGCGAAGAAGGGAGTAGAAGATACAGATTTTACTGCACGCATTTAAATACAATATATATTTATTTATTTAATACATATAATGGAGGAAAAAATAATATTGATCCGGACGAATGTTACAATTTTTCATCCAGAGATGAAACTTGACGATCGGAAGGTGTTATTATAAAATATGTTCCCGTATAGCGAGAAACGCAGGTTTCCTGAACACTTTGATGTTAGTAATAAAAATCACGTTTAAAACTATTTTTATACTTATACAAATATTTTAAGCTCCTCAAGCTTTCGATATTTTACGCTGTTATTCCGCAACGAATTTAACGAGTTTTGGCCCTTTACAGAGAGTCAATTTAAAATAACTATTAATATTAACAAAGAAGATAGAGAAACTCCGTTTGAACTTTTGTGATTTCATTACGCAAATACCTTAATGTGATTTTTTTTATGTATTGCTAAATTTTAGTATAAGTTTCTTACATAATTAAGCTTACGATGGCTTGCCAGGGAAGAACATAAAGGTAAAAGTTCTTATGGTTATAGACATTTAAGCTTGTGTTCGAGCGGCGCTACGTAAAGTCCATTTCTAAAAATAAAGTTCTATTTATTCCCAGAAGTAAATATGATGTGACCTCAAATGGAAGTAAAATGGAACTAAGTGGATCTTACATCTTTCCAGAGGTGTTGGAATGATAATAAATTACATATCTCTTCATACCCCTTTACATTATGTAATAGTTGCCATCGGTTGCTAATATTGCCGTATAAACATCGATATATTTTCATGCATGGAAGATATTTTTAGTGAATAACGAGTGCTGAATGTGAACTCTCTATGAACAGTATTTTATTTATCCATACTTTCTTATTTCTCTACGGGCTGGATTATCCTTATTTGATACTTAACGCATTGGCGGACATGTCTGCATTATGTGTCACCTTTTCATACCAAAAATGACGCATAATACAGACGTGTCCGTTAAAGCGTTAAATGATGTTTTTTATTCATTAACATCATCTCATTGATCTCAATAATTTCATTAATAAACGATGTAATTGTTACTACTTCATGGTATTTAAAATTTGATTAAAAAAATCATTATTGAAGTGAGATTTCGATATACTTCTCTTTTTCTTTTGTTTCTTCTTTTACATCTTAAAAAAAGAGAACACGACGCTTCTCTTTTCCCGATTCCAAGCGGCAGTTGATCGGAAATCGTTTGTAGTGTGTTCGTATCCATCATATACAGCAGAGATGCTACGCGCATGCGTACGCATGTGTGTTTATACGCAGCATAAAGCGACCACAAGACTAGTAGCACACCTATTTTATTATATATTACACAAACACAGTTTCATCTTTTAGCTTACAATTTCACAAACTTAACTTTTCCTAAGGGCTTCACATTCACAATGTTTTTCAAAAAGTTTCACTTCCAATACGCGAGACTCGTTGAGAATCAATTATGAGCAACAATCATTTATAATTATGAATATCATAGATTAATGGATCGCCATTGTTATTTTGAGACGTTTGATTATTCATGGAATGAATCGTCAGTTCTATATATAAGACTTCGAGGACTGCTTTTGGAAATGATCGATTGTTTATCTTGCATCTTACTTCTGATCTTGAAGTGATACTCTAAAATATATTTATAAATAGATTTGCACTCGGTTAATAACATAAACCAATGCACACTTCTTTATCATTGCTCAAATGCAATTCAGATATGATATGGTTGGAGTATAAATTTGATCTCGATTTTGTAAGAATGTCATTCAAATCGGTCATTTATGGCACGATTGAAGAATATTGCTATTTATTGGAATTGCACGGTTTTGTATGAATTTTTGAAAAAATCGTTTAGTTTTGATGCATTTATTGCATATTTATGTTGCGAAATATATTACAAAAATAAAGATTTGCGATTGAGGAGTCCATCAGCATTTGAAGAACAACAGTCATTCTAAGAATTGCTTGCAAACTAATAAATGGTTCTAATTTTTTATAAAGTGAGAGAAAATAAATATAAGAAGAAAGTTCGTCGACCGACGTGGAACAGAATCAGTCGAAAAGTGGACTGCGGAATTTGTCCATGTTATACAAGATAAGGGCTTAACACCAAAACAAATATTTGATGTCGACGAAATGAGGCTACGCTGAAAGAAAATTCCATATTGAACCTGCGTATCAGGAAGTGGATAGCATTGAGGAAATACCAAAATATGTCCAAAAGCAACGACAAAAAATAGTGCCTTTTCATTCAGATAATGTAATGGAACGATCGCGGATTGACTCAGTATCATGTAACGTGGGCGCCCTCTGCCGAATTTCGGGGCCCAGTTATCTTCGCCGCGGACCGGTCGCTTTTCTTCTTCTATCCTTCCGGCGCGCGACGGTATCCTCAGCGCGGGTTTTCCAATAGCCCACGGCTGCCGCGTCTCCCGAAACGTCGGCGAAAAGGATTCAAATAATGGGGAGGGGGTGGTGGATGGTGAATCTTCGGACGATGAATTTCAAAGATGGCCTCTTCTTTTGAATATTTTATTGTCTTCACTTGTAGAGGCTACGGTTGCGAGGCGTAGACCGAGTTTTAACGCTGCTAGCTCAACCAAAGTTATGTCGGGGACTCGGGACTCGGGACTGACTCTATCAGTCGTCGAGCCGAAGCTCGACTCCCGAAGGAGAGGAAGACTTTGACGGTCGTCGAGCCGAAGCTCGACTCCCCAAGGAGAGCTTGACTTGCTGTATGGTGCTCTGCACCTCTTTTATACACGGTTTAATGATCCCCTTCTCTTTCATCGATCTTTCTGGACGCCAATTGCATTGCGTAGTTGTATCGGAATTTTTATGATGATTGCTGCTGATCCTATTGCTGAATTGATATGGCGCTTCGAGCGTATTCGATTATTGTTATTTGATCCTACGGAATGCTAATCGTCCTTCCAGAAAGGTCGATCATTTGATGCTTTTATAAACAAGAGTCTTTATTATGGTCGTTAAGATACGAGAATTGATGGATCATTTAACCGAGTATCGTTACGCTTCTAGAAATTCTTTCCCTTGAAATGGAAATTTCCAGGCTTGCACGGCAACCCTGTCTCTTTGGTTGGGGATTTCCCAACTCCACGTTACAATCATTTAATCAGTCGGATTGAGTCAATTCGCGGCCATGAATCCGACGAAAGGTAGTAAATATCGGATGGAGGTAAAATTTTAATTCTAAACCTAGACAAAGAAATCCACTGGTGTCAGATCTGAGGATCGTGCGAAGCTATCAAATTTTATAAATAAATTGAATAAAAACGTTTTAAATATAAAAATATATTTTCTTAACCCAAACCCTGACAAACTGGTAATTCTTCAAGTTTAACAACTTATTGAATGATTGGTATGATATGTAGCATATCGTTGGAAAGAGTATAATCTAGATAACTTTTTACAACTAAACATAGTTCAAAATAGTTATTCGTTTTTTATTTAAAGAATTTAAAAGTTGACATTACTCATTTGTTTGCACATGCATTGTGACTTTAGAAACTCAGAATTATTTTTTTTAAACCAATTTCCTAAAAGAATGATTTATTTAGATCAAGATACTTTGCAAAATACAACAGTTATTTCGTGTATGTAAAATTCTGATCCTTTTGATTTCGCTGAAACCAAAAACCTCAAAATTTCACTTGATTTCTAGCCTTTGTCTACGAGAAAACGCGTTGCGCAACAGAAGATGATACTTCTCGCCCTCTTTGTGTGATGGGATCAAGAACCTTCCTTCCTGAGGGAATAAATTTATTTCTAATGAAGGTAAATTTATAGAAAAATAAGATGCTCCATTTATATTTTTATATAATAACAATAATGAAAAATTCCGGGTTATATTTGAATCACCCTCGTCTACACATATAAAATATTCGAATACTCGAATATTCGAATATTTTACCAATTTCACATTCGATTATCGAATAATTGATTTTACGAATATTTGGGACCCCTATAAGTGACTGCTTATGATGACTTGGATGAGCAGCTGTGTTGAGTGTTCAGTTTGTGTTGGTGTTGGACGACAGCAGACGCGGTCGCTGCCATGGACGAAGAAAAATTCATCTTGTCGGGTCCCCCGGAGCCATACATTCCTGATGGAATAACTTATAGCGAATATATCCTTCAGTGTCTTCAAAAAGGGGGGAATGCAATCGCACAGGTTAACTAATCGCATAATTCATAATTTTCATTTTTTATTACCTGCTAATTGCATCGTTTCGTTCATCGATTGGCGTCAAATTCAAAATGCCGGTTTAATATCCTCGTCCCGACTTAAATTCATGTCAATAGTTAATTTTTAACCCCTTTAGCAACTATGAAACTATGGATAAAATAACCGTAGTTTAGTAGTATAGTTGTGCTTCGGTTTGCATAGGAGATTGATTCCAAAATCAGCTATGCAAATCTCGAACGAATTGTATAGAAAATTATAATTGAATAACGCAAGCATAGCACTTATCCGGACTAATTGGGGATGGAAGTAGTCCGGATAATAGAAAAAAATCATAATTGATAGAAAAAGACAGGGAAAGTATGAAGAAATTTTGTGTACAAATTTAATAAATTATTATTTATCAAAAAAAATCATGTATCAATTTTTGCTTAAAGCTCGCTCTTCTTTTAGAAGCAGCCAAGTCGCGAATATTCTTAAGATATATAAGATGTCCTGATTTACATTCTTCTTGCTTCTCAAGCCATTTCATGGCGACATCTAAACACTGAAGGGCTTCAGAATGTGTAAGGACTAATATATTCTCCCTCGCAAATCTCTTCTTCGTATTTTGGATCTTGTTTTTCTGAGGCAGAAATTTCTTCAACTATTTCTTCAGCATTCAAAATTTGAAATCCAGGATCATTTTCATCGTAATTTAATCACTCGATTACACTCGATTGCGTATTAAAGACTAGGGATCTAATTTTTGTTGTACACAAATGCATGATATTGTACACCCGATGTTCGTCAAATCAGTCAAACAAAAGACGATAGGTTAAGTGACGATCTCCGAATAATCGACGATAGGATAGATAAGGTAAACATATTATCCAAAACTTTGGACTAATCACCAGGATTCCTAGCAAAAACTTAACAAATACTAAAATAATCAATCCGTTAGAAACTATTATTAAGAAAAAATAAATATTATAAACAAAAAAATACACAGGTTCGGCGAAATTGATAATACAATCATTAAAAACTTCCCACGAAGGTTTTCAATGCTTGCCTGGAAATCGGTTATTATCCCACTTTATGGAAATTTGCAAAGGTAATTCCGATTCCAAAATCAGTAAAAAAAAATGATTCATCCCGAAAACTATAGACCGATCAGTCTACTGTCCGGACTTAATAAACTCTGTATATCTTAAAACGAAGACTTCAATATATGAATTGCTAAACTTAAAGCGTCTTCTCACTTTACAAATTTAAAAAAATCGATTTTTATTTTATTTTAAATTTTGAATGTACATATCTTCAAAAATGTTATATCGAAATTTCATAAAGATCGGACGAGTCTAACTGCATTTTTTGGAGACCGTTAGGTGACTACCCGAGAGCACCCGGCTGCATACATATTGTTCAGACTCATGGTGCAAATACAAGAAAGTGGTGAAAAACAATCAGATAGAAACTTTTAAACATCCTTCTGCTCTAGCTGAGGACGTTCACGAGGTTTTGAAACCAATTTATGAAGATCTTCGGAGGAAATACCCAAAATAACAATGAGTGTTTCAACAGCTGTATCTGGGCAATTTTTCTGCAACCAAAACTTTAAACGCGTTTATCTCAAAACAAGGTTTTTCGGTGGCTTGTTGATGAAATTTCGAAAACTATCCGGCCGATTGTCATGAAATTTGAATGACATATTTTTCATAGTTATGGCTATAGCGCATATCATCAGATTTTTGAAATTTTGATTTTAAGTAATTTTTTTTTACAAAAAACTGCAAAAAAAAACGCGTTTTTTTTTTACTTTTTCGTAAAACGTGCGCCATTTTGTTATTTTCGCAAATATCAAAAATCTGATGATATGCGCTATAGCCATTAATATACTAAATCTAAAACTGTTTTATTTTTTTGTTTCAAATGACCCATCTCGGAGATACCATCAACAAGCCACGAACATAACATTTCTACACGGGTTTTTCGATGCTACTGTTTTATTATAATAATTGTTCAAAAAAATAAAAATATTTTTTTTTCATTTACTTGAAAGATGTGTTTATTACATAAGATTCATTTTATCTCATAATTTTTAGCGAAAATCCTCGAAAAAAAATCGTGAAAATAGCCTATTTTTGAGGCGCCTAAAGTGAGAAGACGCCTTAAGTATGGATTAATGTACTCATATAAAATTATTTTTATAAAGGATTATTTTTATTACCTATACACTCGATGATATTGGTACAAATGCGCCATACAATAAACAAAAAAAAAATATTGCAATCCATTACATATGTGAGCAAAAGTGAACACAATTCTCCACATGCAAATTAATAAATTGTATTTTTTATTTAGAACAATCCGGATAATCGAAAATCCGGATAACCGAGGTACGGATAATGGAGGTTCTACTGTATCTCGTCTGTATCATACATTCACCTCATCATTCGCTCGATATTGAAGGTAGCATAACCTCAGAGTTTCATATCGAACATTCACCCAGCAGGTTACTCGATAGGGAGTGTGAGAGGTTTGTAAAGACTGAGTAGTTTTCTTCGGGAGACAGTGGAAAACTACCCTAGACGACTTTTTTGATTCTACTGGATGTTGTGTAAATCGGCATCGAGTTTTTGAAGGATTTTTCCACATGTTTCTGATGTTAAAAGCAGCAACGATGATGTTACGAGCAAACTTATTTGTACCTATTTGTGCGTTTGAATCGTTGTTTTTTTTTCTTATGCATGAATATAAAGATTTCCATTATTTTATCTCCTTGGCATTGCGTTTTAAAAAAAGTGAACTCAATTTCTTGAACAAAAATGCATCAATTTATGACATAGATTTTGGATATTCATTATCTTTGGAGCTTGTATCATAGCGGCCTCGAAGAGGCAATGGTTTTCCATATTTCCCTTTTTTTAATTAATGAATAATCATTTATATTCTTCTTGGTGAGTTTTTTTTAAGTTAACAATTTGCATGCAGATATTTTTTAAATTGAAATGTTGAAATCATGAATTTTAATGAAAATGACCTTTGGCCAGTTCATACAGTAAAATGCCATATTACGATGAAAAAAAGTACAATCTACTGATTTATCTAAAAATTATCATCCATTGCTATTATGAATAGGATTATTTCATTGGTTTATTATCATCGACACTGTCAACTGTTGATGTTTCAAAATTTAATATGAATCGATTAACTTTACCATAATTTCACATGAACCGTTAAAGATTGTTGACTTATGTAAGAGAGGATTAATCATGTCATAAATAACTTCCACTACATGTTGCAAATATTTGACTTTCATTTTCAGTACTTCGATTATCATTCGTAAGCAAGTCCATTGACATTAATTATCCGATCTTTCAACAATTATTATTAGACGTATTAGTTTTAAATTAATTAATTCTATAAGACGGCATTATAATGTTACACAAAGAAAAAAGTGTTTTAACTCTGTTTATTCAAGTGCTTTTATATATTTTTAATTTTGTTAAAAAACGGGTATAGGATCGCTTTTAGTATTTTTTTTGAGAGTTACATTAAAAATTCAAATCCACCTCTTTATGATATTTCGAGTCTCCTATCGGACTCATGGACGCGGAATAATTGCCGTCACTTCGCTTTTCTCCGTCGCTTTGCTCGCTTGGACCAATCTTCGTCCAGTGCTAAGTGAGTTTCTTCGTTTTTTAAATTCTATTGTATCTCTTCTCTCTCAATCCTAATGCCAAAATTTTCAACAGTTGCTATGGTTTTTGTACTAGCAAAATTTATGTTGTATTCGTTCTTTTTAACACATTCATTCTGATGTTTCGTCACCGTGTGGGCATTCTCGGCAGCCTCACCAGCTTGCCCGGGATTCCCATCTCCAACAGGGTCCTCCAAAGATTTTCCCGATTGATGTTGCAAATAATTGCTAATATCACACAAATAATTTATACGCAATACTCGAAATTAGAAGATATATATCCCTTTTTTCGTTTTGAATGCTAAAATTGATTGCGTTGATATTGTTGTTCTTTATTGCTAATATATGCTGTGATATTTGGGAAAACCGGGCAAACGCTTATCGTTTGGGCGGCATAAATCATTTAACAGCTAAAGTAATGATTTGTTATGGCTATTAAAAAATTAAATTTAAACAATAAAAAAGGAAGCATTCGAAGGCTTTAAAGACTAATATTCTTGTATAACTACAACGTGATGCATCCGCGAAACGTCTCGCAAAATAAATTCCGCACACAGACAATTATTATACTAATTCAATAATCTTTACGGGTATACATACAATAACTCACCAAAGTTTCATCGCAAACAGATGAATGATATAGAAACGTATACGGGACAAACAAACACACATTGTTATTTTTTTTAAATATATGTATAAATTCTCATATTTAATGCAAAACTGGGCAATTATTCTCTTCTTGTCTTTGGATTTATAGGTAGACTTTTTTAACAATTTTTTTTGTTGTTAAAAAACAACAACTTTGATTATCAATGTTTATGATGTTCATGCTTATGTTAAGGGCATCCTCTTTAATGATTCTAATTGCATTGTAAATGCGCTTAAAATGCAGATATTTGTTCTGTTGAAAGCTTTTAAATGAGATTAACAACTTAGGTCTATTCATTTTCATTGATGTGTAAGATCTATCCTGGCAAAGTTTCATTTTTAAATTAGAAAGCTCTTGATTCGGACTAAAATCGTGAAGAACAAGTATTAGGTTAGCCCAAAAGAAATCCATTTTTTTTTCAACAGCTTGAAACATTGTTTTTTAATTTTCTTTTACAAAAATCAATATAAAACATAATCGTTTTCTTTATCATAATATCATATAATCAACTAACTTTTAACAAACACCTGGCTTGCTCACTTTACAAATGCGTTGGATACGACTTTCGATGATAATTTTCCTATTCACTGACGAGGATCTAATTCAATTAAAGTTCGCTGTATAGCTTTAGCAAAAATTTTGGATAATTTTAGGGGCATTTCAGGGCTTAAAAATAAAATAAGATTTATAACACAATAAATAAAGCTGATAAACCATACAACAACGAAAAAATATAGAGATTGCCGTGTCTGGATACGAACTGAACTTAAACGAGAGCGTGCGAAAATAATGGATTTCTTTCGGAAGGACCTAATATATTACGGAGAATAAAAGCAAGCGTTGGTGTAGGTTATTTTTAAGCGATTATTAAAAATATTCGGCTACATATATAGATTGTTACAATTTCGTATCAATGAATTTGGAAGATGAGAAGTATCAATAGAAAGACAGTGGGGAACCATTATGTTAATAATATTTCAAAATTTTATGTCATCCTATCATATAAAATGAGTATTTGATTAGTGCGGATCGGTAGAAAGGATCTGCGATATGATTGCATGATTGTTGATAATGCGGTGATTTTGTTTTTCAGATTTGCAACGCAACAGGCCAAACAACCACTTATGAGGAGATCAGACGGAAGAGCATACAATTAGCGATAGTTCTACAAAATATCGGTATCAAAAAAGGGGATGCTGTTGCCATATCTTCTGAAAATAGATTTGAATTTACAGTAACGGCCATTGCAGTTATGCTAATTGGAGCAGTGAATGCAACGTTGAATATACTATACACGCGAAGTAAGAAATTCTATAAGCATATGATTTTTTAATTTAATTTAATTTTCAGTATAAAAATCTGCATGTTATTTGATACGCAATCTAATACATAAAAATGAATCGCTTAAATTGTGGTTTGTTCGTCCGACATGCGCTGACATGCGCGTTCATCAGGTTGAGATAAAACTTGGTCCACTTATTGCCAAGGATTCAGCGGGTGACATAGGAATAGTCAAATTAACTTACAGTAGATTTTTAATTTAAAACTTAATGTGTGAATGTTGTTGATTCTGACGTGTTTGCGATTATGCGTTGCTAAGGCTATAGGTATATAGTGCCTACAAGTTGCAGCAGGTGGCGTCGTGTCGTCACATACAACACATACGCCTGCATTCAAACAGTAAACGTCAAACGTCAATGTCATTTGCAGTTTATCGTTTACCATCGGCGTGAGTCAAATTATATCCAAATTATTTATCGCAAGCACTTTTAAAATATTTCATTCATCGCTTATTCACGTACGTAACAATCTAAAAAGTACGTTTGAGTGCTATCCGATCAAAATCAGACGACCAACGTGCAACGAGAATCGAAACTACATGTTGATTTGAATATTGCTGCATTTCAATATGATATTCATTACGATTACAGTTTTCATCCCAGTGTAAAATGGATAAAGGTTAAATCCTGTTAACAGGGGACAAATTTATTGGTAAATTGAAAACGCCTTCATTTCGACACAATGAAAACAAACAAACCTAACCTAACCAGATTTGAATTTAAATTTAATTTAAAAAATAAAAACAAGAAACAAATGAATAATTCTTTTATTTAATAACAATATGTTGACGTTGAAATCAACAATATATGGATCTTCTTTTTCATCGAAAACATTCAAAGCTCATAACCAATGTCGGATATTGTCGTGCAAATTGTACATGCAAATAGGCAGTGATATGGCAGTAGTCAGTATTGAAAGACTTGATGCGCGCAACGATCGAGTTCTCACTTTCAAACAGGTCGATATATCAGCAGTGACGAGGCTCCTTGGCCTATTTTGAGCTTCCTAATTCACAGTAGCAATCCGAATGTTGTTCATCTCAGTATTCATCTCGAAAATGGACAAAGGCAGACACTGCAAGAAATGTGGCTGCTGAACCAACACTTGCGCTGTGTGAAGAAGATGTATTTGCAGAGACATTATTGTACGCACAAGTTCCTAACTATTATACATGAAATACTACATCCGAGAATTTTCAACGACGTAAGCAAGGGATGCGTGATGAAGGCTATCGAAATCTGTATTCATCTGATGCATTGGACCGTATTTACACATTACATCCAAATAAAGCCGAGTGTTACTATTTAAGAATGCTGTCGGTTAATGTCGAATGTCATACTTCATTGAGAAAGGTCGAACGGAAATTCGAACATTACTCCCGAAAGATTTGCGGTAAAAATTCAGAAAGGATTTGAGCGAAGACATTTTACACACCGTTAGCAATGACAATTCAATTGAGTTTTCGGACAATATTTTCAATCAAGCTCTGATCGAAATCGAAGACATTTGCTTAACCATCAACATCAAAGAATTCATTCAACAGAAATTCGTTCTGCACTTGAACAGCAGTACAATGCTAATGATTTGAATGCATTTGTCGAAGCAAACGAACAACTTTTGCTTGCGGAACAAAAATTGACCTACGATACAATTACAAATGATCTGTTCTTCTTTGATGCGCCTGGCGGTACTGGAAAAACGTTTCTCATCAGTTTACTATTGGCTCACATTCGATCTCAAAATAGAATTTCCTTAGCTCTTGCTTCTTTAGGTATTGCGGCAACATTATTAGATGGTGGACGAACAGCGCATTCGGCACTCAAATTGCCATTAGATATGCATTTATTGGAAGCTCCGACATGTAACATTCCTAAAGTTTCTGACATAGCTAAAGTTTTGAAAATTTGCAAGGGGCGAATGCAATGCTTGATCGAACTCTTAAAGACTTACGATCAAATGCAAAACCGTTTGGTGGCGCTCTAATTTTATTATGTGGCGACTTTCGACAACCTCTTCCAGTGATGCTTTCATCGACACCAGCTGATTCTTGCCTCAAAGCATCGCATCTTTGGAGAAACGTGCGAAAACTGTCATTAAAGACAAATATGCGCGTACATTTGTAGCGCGATGCGTCGGCAGCCACATTTTTAAAACGACTATTGAACATTGGTGAAAGAAAAGTGCATGTTGATGCTATCAAGTTTATTTCATTTCCATCGAACTTTTGCGTTGTTGTGCTATCCATCGATTTACTCATTCAGAAAGTTTTTCCGCAGATTTTTAGTAATTATAAAAATCATTATTGGCTTTGCGAACATGCTATTTTGGCAGCAGAAAACACCGACGTCAATACAATCAACCACACAATACAATAACAAATTGCAAGCGATTCAATTACCTACAAATCGATTGACAGCGCCACGAATGCAGACCAAGTTGTTAACTATACAATCGAGTTTTCAAATTCGTCGGATCTTCCTGATGTGCCACCGTAAAAATTGGAACAAGACTCACTATGAAGAAACTGATGCCGAATATCATCGAGACAACTATATATTCTTAATGGAAAGTCGAAAGTAGAAGATGTGCTCATTCCCACCGACGTGCTATTTGATAACAAACGACTGCAGCTCCCCGTTGGACTTGCATTCTCAATGACCACTTCAAGGCACTTCAAGTGTGCGGAAGAATCTAAAAAAATCCACGTTGGACAGCCGAGAAATTTATTTGTATTTGCTAAAGACGGAAAAACCAAAACTATTGTCTACCCTAAAGCACTTAGCAGAACAATTAAGTGAACAAAATTTATGCTTTTAATAATTTATATATCATTCAATTTCAATAAACGTATTCATTATCGGAAAAAATGTCATTTCATAAATTCTTTACCTACCAATTCCTTGTGAACTTTCTCGAAATGTTCTTTTAGTTTGCTCGGTTTCATGCTCTCTGTACCAAGAACTTTATTACATATAACACACGGAGGCTTTTCTATATTTCTGTCAACAATATTCATTAAAGCCTCTTTGTAGAAATGCTTCTTAATACAAGCGCTTTCTCCTTGCGAGAAGGATTGTTAGAAAGGGATTAGAACACAGTGGGAGATTTCTTGGAAGAGAGTGCAAGCCACATGGCGCTCATCTGTCATTCTATTATTATATCTACATACTAAACATTACCAGCGTCATTACCCCCGCAGAATAGCCGTTTTATCCCATCCGGGGGTAATTAACCCTAGGTTAGGAACTGCTGGCTAGTAATTGCTCTATGCTACGTATATGCGCCTATAGGCATTCCACTTCAAAAATCATAATAGTCTTAGAAAGATATGCCCCAATTATTGCCGTTTTTGTTTGACAGATGAATTAATCCACACGATGAATATTTCAAAACCGGTGCTAGTATTCTGTTCGTCACTTTCAATCAATAACGTCATGAACGTAACGAAAGAAGTGCCATCCATTAAGAAAATCGTATTGTTCGGTGATAAAAAACCCGATCCTTCGGTGCTGCTTTACAAAGATTTCTTCGGCAAGACTGTCGACGTGTCGAGGTTTAAAGTGGTCAAAGTGGACCTGAAGAACCATCCGATTGCAATCTTGTGCTCTTCCGGAACTACGGGCTTGCCAAAGGGCGTCGTTCTGACGCATTATAACTACCTGGTATGCACCTGTCATTTGAGGTAAAGTTCGATAATATATATGCTTATTAATTACGTTCGATCCTTAAAACCTTTTATTTTGTTTATAGGGAAATAATAGAGAGTGCAAAAAGTTCTTCCGGATGCCTTTTGTCATTGGCGCCATGGTTTCACGCGTATGGCTTCATAACGCATCTTTGTTCGCTCATTTTGAATCTCAAAATGGTTTTCTTGAAGAAATTTGAAGAAGAGGCTTTTCTTAGTGCCATTCAAAAATACAAGGTATTGATACATCTTATAAAGGATAGTTTCATATTTAAAAACCGATAACCTTCGTTAATCACGGGGGTTACTTTCTGTAGAGAGTCGCGATTGACGGGGAGTCAGTATTAATATTATCACTTGGTTTTGCAGTCCAAAAAAATCTATTGTTCCTTGTTTGACTTGTCTATTTTTATTAAAATTGATCAATAACTATCAAATAATCCTTTAAAAGTACGCTTTATTGCACATAATCGCTCCTAATCTTTATCCACTCCATGCATTGATTGTGAAGAGAAAGGACATTTTCAATAATGTTGACAGTAAAACAAAGCTTTTAAGACGTATTTTCTTGAGACGTCGTAAGGCACTTCAATTTTTGCAGTTCTTCGTTGGTTTTCCATTTCACTTTTCACACAATTTTCACACACAAAAATTGTTGGCTGAAAGATTTAGCTGTGTTTGTCTAATATATAAAAGCTTTATACTACGTAGAGGCAGCATGACGCGTGCGCGTAGCGTGTCTATGCGACAGAGAAAGTAGAAACAATTCTCTCTCTCTTTCCGACCTTTCGTCTTGTTTAGCCCAATTTGCCCTACCACGCCTATAAAAATATAACTTTAACTACTTATTTTACTAAACCTCCACTTAAAACTACGAATACTTTACAATTGGTAGGCGATTTTTGGCGTATTTAATGCGCTGTCATACCATAGTAAAAATATTATTTGTGTACGCAATTTGTTATGCGAGACGTATGGTGCATATTGGTCTGGTGGTTGTTAAGGTGAATAAAGCACTACAACTGTCGATTTGTTATGTATTTGCCAAGTTTTCGGTCTTCGGTGGACTATACCGTGAGGCGGTAGCACACGAACGTCATCATTTTAATTCATACTTGTATCAATTCGTTTGGCGACAGCAGCAACAGATCGAGTCACTTTTAAATTCTACATTTGACCTCCATCCCATCGTTTATAAATGCATGCTTATGTTAAAAATGAATAATAATTTTATTTTTAAAACATAAAAACATTCTTTGTGTGGCATTGCAACGCATGCCGGGTAATCACTAGTATTAAATAAGAATGAAAAAATCTTAAAAATGTATTTAAATATGTCTTTTTCGATACGTTTACAGTCTTTAAAATTTGAAATCGAAACTAAAAAGCATATATGTGATTGAGGTGGGCTTAACATTTCAATTTAGTTAGTTAGATTTTCGATTTTGCTAATTTTATATTAAGACGATAGATTATCTAGCAATGAGACAAACATTCAAATATGATTCGTCTAAATCTTTGAGACTATTATGTCAACTTCTTATCCATTGTAGCTGTCAAATCACCGATAACAGCACAAAGCAGCATATTAATCACATTGCTAATAATTTGGTCTAACTTAAGAATATAACGGATTGCAATTGAACTCAAACTTAACAACAACATATGTAAATTAAACAGTTTTCTTAAATTTGATATTAATCACTTTTTTTCATACGAAGGTTACAATGTTGATGTTAGTACCTCCATTGATGATATTCTTGGCTAAACATCCTTCAGTTGATAAATATGATTTATCGAGTTTGGATGAGATATTCTGCGGCGCAGCGCATTTATCCAAAGACATAGAAATCGCCGTTAAAAATCGATTAGGTATCAGAATTTTAAAACAAGGATATGGACTCACCGAAACGACTCTAGCTGTGCTGTATAATAGATCTACAGAAACCAAATTTGGATCTTGTGGTAAGGTGGCACCTGGAACCAAGGCAAAGGTATTTATTTCGTATTCAACTTCATTTGATATACTTCACGTGTTCTTATTCGATTTTTTTTAAAGGTAGTTGATCTGGAGACGAATAAAGCATTGGGTCCATATAAAGAAGGCGAGCTTTGCTTCAAAGGTCCATTGCTTATGAAGGGATACTTGGGGGATAGAGCTTCGACAGAGGCGATTGTCGACAAGGACGGCTGGATGCATACAGGAGATGTCGGATATTATGACGACGAAGATTTTTTTTTTATCGTCGATAGAATAAAAGAGTTAATAAAATACAAAGGCTATCAGGTAATACATATTATTTGAATATTGTGCAATTGAATTAATATTAATTCGGTTTATCTGCTCCAGGTACCGCCGGCGGAGCTTGAAGCATTGATTTTGCAGCATCCCAAGGTGAAAGATGTCGGCGTTGTCGGTCTTCCCGATGAAGCTGCTGGCGAATTACCATTGGCATTCGTCGTTATGCAGCCTGGTTCAACGATGACTGAAGAAGAACTTGTTAAATTCGTTTCGAAGCAAGTTTCCCAACCAAAGCGCCTTCACGGCGGAGTGAGATTCGTCGATGAGATACCCAGAAATCCCAGTGGGAAGATACTCAGACGAAAGCTTAGAGATTTATTAAAGCAGCAGGCGAAATCGAAATTGTGATATTATTGTTGTGATTTTATGTCTTTAATTACCATTATGTTGCTATCTGACGTTAAGGGTTGTTACGTTCGATGTTACTACATGGGCATTGTAATTTAATTTAGGTATTAAATGTGGTTATTGGACAATTTGTTATAATAAATATATTATATTATGTATATTGATATTAACAATCAAAGGGGTTAAAAATATCAATTGTGTGCTCAATTCTATCCAATGGAATCGATTTCTGAAATTTTTGATATTTTTGAAAAAATAAATTATTGCCAATAATTAATTATTATTAATTCATAATATTGAAAATAAATATGTTTTACAGCTTAAGTTATTTCAGTAAAACACTGAAATTTTAGTGAAAATATTGTGAAAAAAATATTTTGGCAAATACAAGAAAAATTGGAACAATCGCATGTTTAAGACGCTATGCGAATGCGACGCGCCGTTTTTACAGTATATGAGTGTTTACATAGACATAAAACAATTAATAAACCAGTGGCAAGCCTATTTTATTATATATTACACAACACAAAGCTTCATCGTTTGGCTGATAAAAAAATGGAGCCAAAAAATTTCACTGTGTTTTTAATTCTAAGGGCAAAAATCAAGCCCCAAAAATAACAAATGACGTATCAGGCATTGTATTCTGTTTTTAATTATTAAGTAGTTTTCTTCGAGAGATCGTGGAAAACTATAGACGACCTTTTTGATTCTACTGGAAAGGGCTGGCTTTCTGGAATGCAAAGAGTCCAGTCCTTCCTTTCCTTGCTAGAGCGTTGCCGAGCTAGGGTGAAGACATACATGACGCTTAAGTGCATTTCAGATTCGCTCCTACACCAACTGAGGGTGTCTCTCCGTCCACGTGCAACTAACCCGAGCGAATTCAAGACTGAGTGCTTTCCTATTTCAGGTTGATCCTCTCATCTTCAAAGATATAGAAGTCAACGGAAGACAATGTTGTTAACGTTTCAAAGTAAAGTTCTTCATATGCCTCTCCTCGAGGACGTCTTTTTGATGTTAGGCCGCAAAAAAGCGTTAATCAAATTGTATTAGTAAGGGGTAATTATGTCGCACCTAAGTATTCGAACTTCGGACGTTTAGTGCCGGCCGGGGATGATCAAACAATATTTAATTGGTCCGACTGGATGCAAACTGAAAAAATAGACAGTGAAAGACAGTCAGGTATCTTTTTTTCCGGTGGGAGGGGAATCTTCCATAAGATACCCTGGGTTTGATCCCAGAGTAATGTCAGATTCTTACTGACTAAACTTCTCCCTGGTCCTTCTCTGTCCCTCTGGTATTGTTTATCACATTGTTTCAGGAGGGCAGATAGTCTGGCCTTAAGTAGCTGGCCCTATTCTAGTGTTGGAGAGCCATTCTCATGCCCTAGATCATGTTCTCAGCGTTGAGCTCGGCTACCCCGAGTGCTTGTTTCAGCGTGTTTCTCTGGAGTGTCCAAGCCTCACAATCATTGATGATGTATTCGGCATCATCAACCTCCACTTGGCAGTGGTAGCACGCCGCGGATGCTTGTTTGCCGATCCACTTCAGGTACGCACCAAAACATCCATGCCCAGTAAGGTTCTGGGTCAAGCGGTAGGTCGTTTCTCTATATTTTTGGGCCCTCCACCGGATTACGACCGGGATAAGTCGGTGGGTCCATCTTTCGTTGCTGGATTGATCCCATCTCCGCTGCCAGGCTTCCTTCAGTTTCTGATCATGCTTGTTGTGGTTTTTGGGATCTTCGAAGTCCATGGCCCTCTTCTTTGCTTGGAAGTCCCGCGGGGGGATTCCAGCGATCATGAGCACCGCTTCTTCAGATACTGTTCTGTATGCTGTGGTGACCCGGAGTGCTCCCTGCAGTTGGACCCTTGCCAGCTTCTTTCTGTAGCTCTCATGTCTGAGCGACTTTTGCCATATCGGGGCTCTGTACAGAAGTATTGAATGTATAGCCTTGTTTATGATTTTTCTTCTTCACGGCTTTGGCCCTTCGATGGGCATGAGCCATTCGAACTTGTTGGCTACCTTCTGCGCCTCCTGCGCAGCTGCTTCAATGTGTTTATTGAAGGTCAGCTTGTTGTCCATGAGAATCCCGAGGAATCTCAGCGTTTTGCTGTATTCAACTTCGTGACCGTTGACAAAACACTGTTTAATCCTCAATCTTTTTCTTCTGCTGAAGATCATTGCCTCCGTTTTCTCTGCCGTCATCTGCAGGCGATTTTTTGTCTCGACGCTATCAAAATATGCCAATACATCATGCGCAAACTGACATTCGATATATATTTGGCACATTCAATAGTTGGATATTGTAGATTGGGCCCCAAAGTCAAGGTCGTTAAAATGAGCGTTATGACCGGAAATGTACATTGATTGAGCGCCGACTGATTTAGCGACAGCCGCACATAAGGACAACTTTGCTCCGCAACCATTCAAAACGATCGCACGCAATTATCGTCTTCATGTTTTGGCGATTATTCTTTGAAGGCGTAAATTAGCGGCCGTCAAACATTATCTATCTGTTATAAGATATGCTATACAATAAAAATATCAAGCAATATGTAAACATTTCGGGTTTTTTTTGGGTCGCTGGCAAGAAAATTATCGTAGTAAATTGGCGATAATGAGAAGTTTCATGCATATAAATAGTGTTGTGTGCTATTTTTATTATGGAGAACAAACATATATTTCTTCTAAATCATAGCAAGAAAAATAACAATGATTTTCAAAGTGTTTCGAGGTGAATTTATATATAATTAATTAACACCTATTGCTAATCAATTACATTTATATGGTTTGATTAACCATTGGACTACGAGTTTGTTTTGCAAGGCGGTGTCGGATTGTTCAATTTGTCGGACTATAAAGTATGTACTACCCTCGACCCCTTGTAGTCCGGAACTTTTTGGAAATGAGTACTTGTAATTCGAAATATTATGAAAATGATGAGATATAAATATAGATAACACAGTGTTTCATATTATATAATTAACGTCATAAACACAATGTTCATAGCAGTTATAAAAAAGAATAACCTGCTATCGTCATTAAATGTATTCTATGACGATTTCTTAAGCGTTTTAACTATCCCTTGCTAGCTATAAAGTCTTCGTTTTTGTTATCTTCTTGTGAAAAAACTTTGTTTTCATG
This sequence comes from Stenopsyche tienmushanensis, assembly GCA_008973525.1. Classification (NCBI taxonomy): domain Eukaryota; kingdom Metazoa; phylum Arthropoda; class Insecta; order Trichoptera; family Stenopsychidae; genus Stenopsyche; species Stenopsyche tienmushanensis. The sequence goes on along the minus strand of WACJ01000157.1, from coordinate 535,237 downwards.
GCCAATATGGGCCTAGAAATAGATTTATACCTGTTTATTTCCTGAAGTAACCACATGTACAAAGCTTCTTTCGCCTGTGGATGTTTAGCTTTTTTGAGAGTTTGCCTTTTGCCTGGCCCACAATCAATGGTTCAAGATTCATTCAGATTCATTACGATTCAGGTGATACAGATTCACAATTTTGCATTTTTTACATTGATGAAGCCCTACATATGTACTATATTTACTTGTATTGGCATGTTGGATTACAGGGGGTCTAGGTTGGATTAGACTGGGGCCGGATTACCGCGGGTCGTTTTTTGAAAGTGTTGTAACACATCACTCACTCAACACAAAGTAGCGTCACTAAAATCACTGTAATAAAGTTAATTGAAGGGTTGAAAATTTCCAGCTACCATTGAACTATAAAATTATCTTTAAGCCTATAAATAAAAATTGAAAAAAAAATCGATTGATTTTAGATGTTACTTGAGAATATTTTTCTGATGCATTCTTACTGCGTTCATTCCAAGAAATTGGTTTAACGGTTGGCAATTGGCCATGGTCACAACCGCTATAACGTTATCCTTCGTTCCAGTCTCGTGGCTTTAGTCATTATATTGCTAATGCATTTTATTTTACTCAATTAATTGTCAGGGCTTCCAGTATTTTTTATGTTATAACAACTATACTCAAACATGAAGTCTGCTACGGTAATTCTTTGAGAAAGGAGCAAAGAGTACTTTCATTTTTACATAGCGAAATTGATATTATATAATGTTTTAATGTTAAATATCGCTGACATCATAATTAATTTCGCATTCGTGATACGCGCAAAAGAAGTGCATGATTACACTCATAATGACAAAGTGAAATTGTGCCAATGCTATAATATGTCATGAATTTAACGCTTTCGCGCGCGGCATCGTAATTTTAATTGGTTTCGTGAATCCGATTGCCGACAACATTCATGAATACCGATTAGTGCTTAATGTAGCGTTAAAATGATCTATTATTATAGCTTTTAATATCATTTCGTATGTAATTGAGCATTATTTAATTTTAGTGCAAAAATTCATAATTTGACTCTGATCAGATCTTCACTTTTGATAGCCATTCGCTGCTCCAATTATTGGTAAATTTTATCCAATATATTTAGTTTGTTTTTGAAAATCGATTAGACCGTGATATGGAATGCGTGTTATTACAGCAATTAATATAATGGTATTATTGAAACATATCGTAACATTAAAAAAGTCTTATTTGTGTATAAGAGTTCTAATCGAATATTCGATATTCAAATATATATTAGCAATTTTTTCAATATTCGAATATTTACAAAATTTCTACTTCACACAATTTCATTTTATAACGAGAGTTTGTAATCGTTCTGTAGACATGCTAAAATATAGCGTAAGATCGCGAGGCGTACATTCGTCATGTCAGCGGTTCGAAAAGCGGACCGGTTGGATACACAAACCTTGTGGCTACTCCGTCCTATTTTAGAGCTTTTTGCGGCATTTTTTGGGGATAAATGCGTACCTGGGATTTTCTATGATCTGTACGATCACGGAAGTCTTTCAGTTTCAAGTTATAAAATCTAGTTTGTTTCTACCCTGCGCTTAGAATGCGAGTGGCGACTCGAATTTGAGAATGAGGATTTTCTTGCAGACCTGGATATTAAATTTAGATTTTGCACTTTGCTGTACACTTTTGTTGAGCGGTTTGTCATGGTTTCGAATGGCGGGATTAATAAATAGCTGAGGTCAGTGGAGGGTCCCCATGTTCCTTTGTCTCAGATATGAAGAGATGGACCCATTTTTCATCCTAAATTTGTGGATGCAAAAACTCGGCATTGGTGGGAAAAATCGCCAAACACTCGATTGAAACATGCCTTATCACCTTACAGGGTGAGCTTTAGTGGCGCCCAATTTAGCCCCGTGAAGGTTTTTTTGTAGGGATATCTGAAATCCCTAATTTATACCGACCGTCCAAGGATCATGGATCAACTAAAGAACAATATTCAAACTGCTATAGACAAAATACCCATCGATATGCTGGAAAAAGTAGTAAGAAGCTTCAAAACTCGACTATTTCAATTCATTGACCAGAACGGAGGTCACTTTAATGATATAATTTTTAAAATATGATAAATAAAATCATTAAATGTCTCTCTGTACGATAAAAATATAATTAAATTGATATCTCTTATATTGTTTAAGTTATTCGTTTTTAAAATAAAGTAGTTTCCCTGCCGGATCCTGTATAACATATTGCTGTATTTTAAGGGATCTAATTGGCAAGATTATCTCTGGGATAACTCGTTTTATTAATGCCTTTTTGGAAGTATGTTCAACATATGGAAATTTTATGATTGACGATTAAGATAGTTGTTTTTTATGGAATGAAGTCAGACAACAAATGAGGCATGGAAAAATACATGATCATGGATTAAGGTTTTGAAGATTTAATGGGTTTTGTGTAATTTTTTGGAGATCTATGGAGAATATTTGCATGTAATTCACTCTTGGATGATACGGAAGACAAGACCAAAAAATTCGAAAGTTAACACTGACGAAATTCAAACGCTTTGAGCGATTTGAAAATATCTAATGCAAAAATCTCAATATGAATATTTCACGGTTAATGCTTCCCAGACGATAGATCTTGCTATGGAATATTTTAAATCTTCATTCAAATCCCATATACTCTTTTGATTTGTATCCTACGTATTTCATAAAATCTTTTTGTTTCACAAAGTGTTAGTTGGTGTCATGTTCAATAGAGAAAACGCTAGTTAATTTTCCAGTAAAATAATCGACCATTTGCTATTCAAATTATAAGTCAATGTCTTACTGAAATAGAATATAGTTCACGACCTCATTTCTGTCAGCGTTTAGCAATTCATAATTATCACAGTGTTATCGATTGTAATTTTATAGTTTTTAATCAAGCAGTATAAGTATATATGTCGTCAATAAATTCATATTTTATACATGGTCATGACTTAATATTTGGCTATTTTATTATCACAACATAGAACAGGTAAGACTTTCTCAGTATCCGCCATTAGGATACCTTTGTTCATCCTTGACCACTGATGATAGGTTTCCATAGAAGCATTCAGAAATAAATAGCACCCAGTTTAGCCTGGAGCGGTTCAATACTTTTATAATAACCGTATGATAACACTACAGAGATGCTCAAACTGTGCTTTGATGACATTTATTTAAATTTCTTGGATTTGCTTTAATAGACATTGGAATATTTAAATCCAATCCAATTTGAACCGTTTTACCACGCAAACATTTTGTTATTTACATTAAATCATCGCAATAAAGTTGTGGTCATATGGGTTAAGTTGAAAAACGTGTTTAAACGCTTACGTTAGTAATATCTAGAAAACGAGTTTTGTAATTATATTATATAAGGAGTTATAGCCCAATTTGTAAGGACTATTTTTACGATGATTTCATATGGGTTTATGATACATTTATGACTTAAATGACATTTGATTGAACCAAACTTATGTCGTATAAGCGTATGTATTACAGAGTCAAAGTTCTGACTGTCGAAGTTTTGATTTTGAAAGAGATTATCCATTTTTTTCTCTCTTGCTAAAAATGAATAAATTAAACTAGTATGAAAATTATGTATTGATATTGGATTTAAATAGGATTTGGATAGGCAATCCTCATAGGAGAATTTCTATGGTAAGGGTTGTTAAGGCGCTATATGAACACTTGGTTTAAAGATTGATTAACTTATTTAATTTAAGAAAGCAGTATAGGGGATATATTCAGTTTTTATTTTCTGTGCAACATCGTTTTCTTCGACTATAAACAAGTTTTTATAACATTATAAGGTCGCAAATTGCATAAATTGCCAAGAATGTATGATGCAACATTACTCGTACTTGGTATGCATTTCCATTGGATTAAATGATGTCAGACGATTTTATTATATAAATGGGATTACATTATAAAATGTTATAGTAATTGATAATGAAGTATTGAATATTGACATTAAAAATGGTTTATTAACACATTGCTTGCGGGAGCAGAGAATCATAATCGTTCAATGTCATTTTTCACTTCTCACACTTTTTAATTGTCATGTATGTACATTGAAAAACAAATTCATACATTTATATTGTTGTATTTTTTTTGAGTTTTTAAGATTTGCACGAGTCATGTTTATATGATTTTAATTACGTTAAACCTCTACTGTGTGTGTCTATACGCAGTATTACACAATCATTAGGCCACTAGTAAGCCTATTTTATTATATATCACACAACACACAGTCCACACAGTCAAACGCTAATTTTCTCGATAAATAAGCCGTTTGGAAGGATTTCTATGAATTGGAATAATTCACTGATATTCTCGAAACGAAGCCATTGTCGCGTTTTGGAATTCTTATACTTGATTTTCCCGGCTTTTCCTACGATTTCCTACGACCTACCGTAATTGAGAAAAGTACAGGTTCAACTGTTTGAAATTGATAAAAGGTAACATATTCTTTTAAGGAACGTTTTTACCATGTTGGTTCAAAAAAATCTTTTTTTTTGTTCATGTATCGGATAGAACCAATGTTTAAGAATACGTTCAGTAAGTTTCAAGTCGATATAAATGAAATTCGCAAAGTTATAGGCCGACGAGGAGAAACTTTGTTGCGTTAAGCTTTAAACTACTTTATCCAAAGTCATGGAAGTGTTTCCACACGTTCTAGATAAGCATTCTTTATGAAATTTGGCAGACATGTATATAATAAATATCTTCATCATATAGACTACAATTATCTAAAAATATTTAAAATTATTTATTTAATGAACAAAAAAATACAAAAATGTTGGTAAAAACACAAAATTTTCTTCGATTGTTCAGTATTTTTTTATTTTTAGTCTTTATATAGTCTAAGCTATACATAATATTATACAAAGTAAAAATATGTTTCATTTTTTTGCTGCAAATTTTCTGTTTAGGACTTAGGACTTCCATGGTAAAGAATGTCATCGCTCACCCATCGTAATACATGGCTCCTCCCACTCCCACTACTATACTTTGTCAAACTTTAAAATATATTTTTATATTCAATAAAGATCGCCTAACCAACACACTAAATATCAATATTCTATACTTAATGCTTTTTACATAAAAAAAATATTTAAAAAATGAGTATATGTATGAGTTCGAATTGGTGCAAAATGCTCCGAAAGTAGGTAGAAATATTAACTGCGAATTCGGAAAAGGATCCATTTGTGAAAGAATACAAAGGCATAAATAATTTCTTAATTGGAAAAATAAAAATGCTGGATAAGTGGGTGCCGCACGAACTATCAGAAGGCTAAAATTGAGTTGCTTGGAAATGTTTTCTTAGTTGATAAATTCAAATACATAACTAAATAGTAGGAATTGACACTAAAATAAGTAGAAAAGATTGAAACGACAGTTACTCTCCGAGTCTCCCGAGAAATAGTTTGAAAATAAAAATAATATTCAATTAATTTGGTAAATATTCGAATATACAAATATTGAAAAAAGGGAGTCGTGGAGTCTATATATTTTTTCATTGAATATGTAAAGTTTTTAGTTTGAAATTAAGTTGATTATGCGCGGCTGTCCTAAAAATTGTGCTTTTTATATTGGTATCCCGACGTTCAATGCATGGAGAGTCATACAACCCCGCAAACAAAGTGTTAATTAAATTTTGATTGTATGAATTTAAAATAGTTTTGGAAGCGTTGCTCGCCGTAATCAGTGGTAAAATTGAAAGTGTAAGGTCGAAATTGCGAGTCGAGCATTTTTGTCGTCCTGAGTGACGGCTTATGATGTGACTTGGATGAGCAGCTGTGTTGAGTGTTAAGTGTTCAGTTTGTGTTGGCGTTGGACGACAGCAGACGCGGTCGCTGCCATGGACGAAGAAAAATTCATCTTATCGGGTCCCCCGGAGCCATACATTCCTGACGGAATAACTTATAGCGAATATATCCTTCAGTATCTTCAAAAAGGGGGGAATGCAATCGCACAGGTTAACTAATCGCATAATTCATAATTTTCATTTTTATTACCTGCTAATTGCATCGTTTCGTTCATCGATTGGCGTCAAATTCAAAATGCCGGTTTAATATCCTCGTCCCGATTTAAATTCATGTCAATAGTTAATTTTTAACCCCTTTAGCAACTATGAAACTATAGATAAAATAACCGTAGTTTAGTAGTATAGTTGTGCTTCGGTTTGCATAGGAGATTGATTCCAAAATCAGCTATGCAAATCTCGAACGAATTGTATAGAAAATTATAATTGAATAACGCAAGCATAGCACTTGTATGCAGAAAATACTTATACTTTGTCATTCGATGTTATAAAACAATAATTTTCTTTCATATCTATCGATTAAAAAGCATCACCATATCATTAATATAACTTCTTATACTTTTAACAAAGCTGATATTCGCATAAAATTGCCGGATAAAATTGGATATTGTCTTTATTCTAGTAAAGTGAACGTTCAAGTGCATTCGTAAAAAATATACATGTATGTATAAATTATATAAACAAAGGCTTTCAGATGTATCATCATCCCTTAGCCTAAATGTCCACTACTGCAGTCATCATCATCATCATCATAGTGCAGCCACAAACAGTCCACTGTAGAGTTATGGACCTCTTCAATATCCATTCACAGGAAGGGGTTACATCTACAGTAGAACCTCGATTATCCGAACAATAAAAAAGGAAGCATTTGAAGGCTTTAAAGACTAATATTCTTGTATAACTACAACGTGATGCATCCGCGAAACGTCTCGCAAAATAAATTCCACACACGGACAATTATTATACTAATTCAATAATCTTTACGGGTATACATACAATAACTCAACAAAGTTTCATCGCAAACAGATGAATGATATAGAAACGTATACGGGACAAACAAACACACATTGTTATTTTTTTAAATAAATGTAGAAATTCTCATATTTTATGCAAAACTGGGCAATAATTCTCTTCTTGTCTTTGGATTTATAGGTAGACTTTTTTAACAATTTTTTTTGGTTAAAAAACAACAACTTTGATTATCAATGTTTATGATGTTCATGCTTATGTTAAGGGCATCCTCTTTAATAATTCTTATTGCATTGTAAATGCGCTTAAAATGCAGATATTTGTTCTGTTGAAAGCTTTTAAATGAGATTAACAACTTAGGTCTATTCATTTTCATTGATGTGTAAGATCTATCCCGGCAAAGTTTCATTTTTAAATTAGAAAGCTCTTGATTCGGACTAAAATCGTGAAGAACAAGTATTAGGTTAGCCCAAAAGAAATCCATTTTTTTTTTCAACAGCTTGAAACATTGTTTTTTAATTTTCTTTTACAAAAATCAATATAAAACATAATCGTTTTCTTTGTCATAATATCATACAATCAACTAACTTTTAACAAACACCTGGCTTGCTCACTTTACAAATGCGTTGGATACGACTTTCGATGATAATTTTCCTATTCATTGACGAGGATCTGATTCAATTAAAGTTCGCTGTATAGTTTTAGCAAAAATTCTGGATAATTTTAGGGGCATTTCAGGGCTTAAAAATAAAATAAGATTTATAACACAATAAATAAAGCTAATAAACCATACAACAACGAAAAAATATAGAGATTGCCGTGTCTGTATACGAACTGAACTTAAACGAGAGCGTGCGAAAATAATGGATTTCTTTCGGAAGGACCTAATATATTACGGAGAATAAAAGCAAGCGTTGGTGTAGGTTGTTTTTTAAACGATTATTAAAAATATTCGGCTACATATATAGATTGTTACAATTTCGTATCAATGAATTTGGAAGATGAGAAGTATCAATAGAAAGACAGTGGAGAACCATTATGTTAATAATATTTCAAAATTTTATGTCATCCTATCGTCTAAAATGAGTATTTGATTAGTGTCTGCATGTGAAATCAACAATGCATACGCATTTAATTGATACAAAAAGCAGAAAAATCAGCAATCTAATGAGGTTTTTATGTAGTTTCTTCCGAGTATATTTACTATGAATAATAAGCAAATTTCAAGTGTTGTTTATAACGTGATTTTTATATGTTCTTAAGTAATCATACGCATAATTTATAGATAAGATACGTGAATTATTTTTCGTCTTCGTACTCATATGCCATCATTGTTTGTTCGTTTAGATCGCATGTTCCCAAAATTCGCATTCCGCCAAATCATTCGTCATTCAATTATTATAAGTCTTGCATCGAGCAAAATTATTCAGCTTATTTTCTTTCTTTGCCAATTCCGAGAGGCAAAGCGGAAGACGCGACCTCAATGTCATGCTCAACATCTTGAAGATACATCATGCCACATTTATTCCTTATCATATCATCGTCTGCCTAGGATAAATATATTCGTTTATCTGCTCTAAATTTGTGCTATTCATTTTAATGTCCCCGGTTGCAGAATCTCACATAAACTTCTTCAATGTGCATGACTTTTTAGTTGTTTTTCAATTATTTTTTTAAACAAGTTATGCTCTTATCACATTGATATGCTTTATGTATATAATTCTCTTGGCAAATATAAACGTCTATATTTGTCACACTTCTGCTAGATTAAAGCTGTAAAACGAAGCAATAAAAGGATCTGCGATACGATTGCATGATTGTTGATAATATTGTGATTTTGTTTTTCAGATTTGCAACGCAACAGGCCAAACAACCACTTATGAGGAGATCAGACGGAAGAGCATACAATTAGCGATAGCTCTACAAAATATCGGTATCAAAAAAGGGGATGCTGTTGCCATATCTTCTGAAAATAGATTTGAATTTACAGTAACGGCCATTGCAGTTATGCTAATTGGAGCAGTGAATGCAACGTTGAATATACTATACACGCGAAGTAAGAAATTCTATAAGCATATGATTTTTTCATTTAATTTAATTTTCAGTATGAAAATCTGCATGTTATTTGATACGCAATATAAAAATATAAATTTACAATTGCATCGCCATATGCGTTTCGAATGTTAAAAATTGCAAATTTTCAGTTAATATCGCTAGAGGAATTTGAATCTAGTAGATTGTCCAATTTATCAGAGTTGATAAAATGATCATAAATAAGCGAAAACTAATTTTAAAAACGATTTTACAGTCATTAAAGCCGCCACATGATCTTATGAGCTATTTATGATTGTAATTTTGGAATAACAAGGCTGATAAATCTCTCTGTATCTTTATTACAAGCGTACGAACACACAATATTTTTGTTGTTAACAAAAAAAAAATGGAAGATTTATCGGTGGAATATTGAGATAAATATTATAAAGTCATAAAGATGACGTAAATAAGACCAAGAGAGAAGAGTTAGCCAAAATATTGTGCTGTGTATTGTGTAAAATATAATAAAATGGGCTTGCTATTGATCTAGTACAGCAGTTCCTAACCTTTTTAGCATCGACATATCGCCAACTAGAACTCTGCGTTGGTAAAATTCCAATTTATGCAGAAAACTCGCAACTTTATCCTGTGCTGTCAAGATATTCATCATATTTCCTTGTCATCAGACTGTTAATTTCATTGAAAAAATCAGCAAAATACTATGATTTATCTTTTATTTTTGAGCACAACTTTATTTATTTTTGTGTTCTCTGGTTTTCGAGAAACAATCCTATTTCTTCACGGAGTTCATAAACCCTGTTTAAAATTCTTCCTCTCGACAGCCAGCGTAACTTTGTTTGGTACAAACGATGTTGTATTGGAGAATGATATTTGATTAATCTTAGCCACGGCTCACCAATAACGAGCGAAATAGAAAAGGTTTGATGAGTTCCTTTCCTATAGTGTGCCGTTTTTTGTTCATAGTAATGGGATAAGCAATTTGATACGAAGCTTAAATACACTTCAGAACACTCTCTTTTCTCTTAAAAAAATAAATTCTTTACCTACTAATTCCTTATGAACTTTCTTGAAATGTTCTTTTAGTTTGCTCGGTTTCATGCTCTCTGTACCAAGAACTTTATTACATATAACACACGGAGGCTTTTCTATATTCCTGTCAACAATATTCGTTAAAGCCTCTTTGTAGAAATGCTTCTTTATATAAGCGATTTTTTCCTGAAGTAGAAGTCATTTCGCTTAAAATACTGTTACAAATGCGAAACGTGCAAATTAGTGCTCGAAGAAATTGAAACTGAATCATCTCCGTGTGCCTTCATCCCTCTCCTTGCGAGAAGGATTGCTAGAAAGGGATTAGAACACAGTGAGAGATTTCTTGGAAGAGAGTGCAAGCAACATGGCGCTCATCTGTTATTCTATTATTATATCTACATACCAAATATTACCAGCGTCATTATCCCCGCAGAATAGCCGTTTTATCCCATCTGGGGGTAATTACCCCTAGGTTAGGAACTGCTGGCTAGTAATTGCTCCAAGCTACGTATATGCGCCTATAGGCATTCCACTTCAAAAATCATAACAGTCTTAGAAAGATATGCCCCAATTATTGCCGTTTTTGTTTGACAGATGAATTAATCCACACGATGAATATTTCAAAACCGGTGCTAGTATTCTGTTCGTCACTTTCAATCAATAACGTCATGAATGTAACGAAAGAAGTGCCATCCATTAAGAAAATCGTATTGTTCGATGATAAAAAACCCGATCCTTCGGTGGTGCTCTACAAAGACTTCTTCAGCAAGACTGTCGACGTGTCGAGGTTTAAAGTGGTCAAAGTGGACCTGAAGAACGATCCGATTGCAATCTTGTGCTCTTCCGGAACCACGGGCTTGCCAAAGGGCGTCGTTCTGACGCATTATAACTTCCTGGTATGCAACTGTCATTTGAGGTAAAGTTCGATAATATATATGCTTATTAATTACGTTCGATCCTTAAAACCTTTTATTTTGTTTATAGGGAAACAATAGAGAGTGCAAAAAGTTCTTCCGGATGCCTTTTGTCATTGGCGCCATGGTTCCACGCCTATGGCTTCATAACGCATCTTTGTTCGCTCGCTTTGAATCTCAAAATGGTTTTCTTGAAGAAATTTGAAGAAGAGGCTTTTCTTAGTGCCATTCAGAAATACAAGGTATTGATACATCTTATAAAGGATATTTTCAAATTTAAAAACCGATAACCTTCGTTAATCACGGGGGTTACTTTCTGTAAAAAGTCGCGATTGACGGGGAGTCAGTATTAATATTATCGCTTGGTTCTGCAGTGCAAAAATAGTCTATTGTTCCTTGTTTGGCTAGTCTACGTTTATTAAAATTGATCAAAAACTGTGAAATGTGTGAAACACGCTTTATTGCATATAATCACTCCTAATCTTTATCCTTTTCTTCTAACCAGTCCATGATTGTGAAGGAAAAGGACCTTTTTAATAATTTTGACCGTAAACCAAAGCTTTTAATACATCATTTTCTTGAGATCTTGTATGGCACTTCAATTTTTGCAGTTCTTCATTGGTTAATAATTCGCCATTTAGTGATTTAAGAAATGTTTGAACCTAAACTTGATTTGAGACTATAATGTCAACTTCTTATCCATTGTAGCTGTCAAATTACCGATAATAGCACATAGCAGCATTGCTAATAATTTGGTCTAACTTAAGAATATAACGGATTGCAATTGAACTCAAACTTACAACAACATATGTAAATTAAACAGTTTTCTTAAATTTGATATTAATTATTTTTTCTTTTTTTCATGCGAAGGTTACAATGTTGATGTTAGTACCTCCATTGATGATATTCTTGGCTAAACATCCTTCAGTTGATAAATATGATTTATCGAGTTTGGATGAGATTTTGTGCGGCGCAGCGCATTTATCCAAAGACATAGAAATAGCCGTTAAAAATCGATTAGGTATCCGAATCATAAAACAAGGATATGGACTCACCGAAACGACTCTAGCTGTGCTGTCTAATAGATCTACAGAAACCAAATTTGGATCTTGTGGTAAGGTGGCAGCTGGAACTAAAGCAAAGGTATTTATTTCGTATTCAACTTCATTTGATATACTTCACGTGTTCTTATTCGATTTTTTTTAAAGGTGGTTGATCTGGAGACGAATAAGGCATTGGGTCCATATAAAGAAGGCGAGCTTTGCTTCAAAGGTCCATTGCTTATGAAGGGATACTTGGGGGATAGAGCTTCGACAGAGGCGATTGTCGACAAGGAAGGCTGGATGCATACAGGAGATGTCGGATATTATGACGACGAAGATTTTTTTTTTATCGTCGATAGAATAAAAGAGTTAATAAAATACAAAGGCTATCAGGTAATACATATTATTTGAATATTGTGCAATTGAATTAATATTAATTCGGTGTATCTGCTCCAGGTACCGCCGGCGGAGCTTGAAGCATTGATTTTGCAGCATCCCAAGGTGAAAGATGTCGGCGTCGTCGGTCTTCCCGATGAAGCTGCTGGCGAATTACCATTGGCATTCGTCGTTATGCAGCCTGGTTCAACGATGACTGAAGAAGAACTTGTTAAATTCGTTTCGAAGCAAGTTTCCCAACCAAAGCGCCTTCACGGCGGAGTGAGATTCGTCGATGAGATACCCAAAAATCCCAGTGGGAAGATACTCAGACGAAAGCTTAGAGATTTATTAAAGCAGCAGGCGAAATCGAAATTGTGATGTTATTGTTGTGATTTTATGTCTTTAATTACCATTATGCTGCTATCTGACGTTAAGGGTTGTTGCGTTCGATGTTACTACATGGGCATTATAATTGAATTTAGGAATTAAATGTGGTTGTTGGACAATTTGTTATAATACATATATTATGTATATTCATATTAACAATCAAGGGGATTAAAAGTATCAATTGTGTGCTCAATTCTATCCAATAGAATCGAGGAATGTTATATTTTTGAAAAAATAAATTGTTGCCAATAATTAATTATTATTAATTCGTAATATTGAAAATAAATCTGTTTTACACCTTAAGTTATTTCAGTAAAACACTGAAATTTTAGTGAAAATAATGTGAAAAAAATATTTTGACAAATTCAAGAAAAATTGGAACAATCGCATGTATAAAGACGCGCCGCTTTTACTGTATATGTGTGTTTACATAGACATAAAACAATCAATAAACCAGTGGCAAGCCTATTTTATTATATATTACACAACACAAAGCTTCATCGTTTGGCTGACAATTTCCGTTAAAAAATGAGAAAAAAATGGAGTCAAGAAGTTTCACTTTGTTTTTAATACTAAGGGTAAATATCAAGCCCTATGAGCTTTTAATTTTTTAATAGATACACGGCCGGGGATAATCAAATAATATTTAATTGGTCAGACTGGAAGCAAACTGAAAAAATAGATAGTGAAAGACAGGTATCAAGTAATATCAAATAGTCAGGTATCTTTTTTCCTGTGGGAGGGGAATCTTCCATAAGATACCCTGGGTTTGATCCCAGAGTAATGTCAGATTCTTACTGACTAAACTTCTCCCTGGTCCTTCTCTGTCCCTCTGGTATTGTTTATCACATTGTTTCATGAGGGCAGATAGTCTGGCCTTAAGTAGCTGGCCCTATTCTAGTGTTGGAGAGCCATTCTCATGCCCTGGATCATGTTCTCAGCGTTGAGCTCGGCTACCCCGAGTGCTTGTTTCAGCGTGTTTCTCTGGAGTGTCCAAGCCTCACAATCATTGATGATGTTTTTGGCATCATTAACCTCCACTTGGCAGTGGTGGCACGCCGTGGATACTTCTTTGCCGATCCGCTTCAGGTACGCACCAAAACATCCATGTCCAGTGAGGATCTGGGTCAAGCGGTAGGTCGTTTCTCTGTGTGTTTCGGGCCCTCCACCGGCTTACGACCGGGATAAGTTGGTGGGTCCATCTTCCCTTGCTGGATTGATCCCATCTCCGCTGCCAGGCTTCCTTCAGTTTCTGATCATGCTTGTTGTGGTTTTTGGGATCTTCGAAGTCCAAAGCCTTTTTCTCTGCTTGGAGGTCCGGTAGACCATCTGAACCGAGATAGATCTTGTTTACGTGTTTAATCATTTTCATTCCAGTTTTCAATAATTTATTTCGAAGAGAAGAAGAAGACTCTTCGCTCATCTCTCGTCTTTTATTCTTGCGATATGTCCCGCCAAGCTCCATTTCAGTTGTTTGATTCTAAGAATGACGTTCTGAATTTTCGTTAACTTCCTTATGCGTTCGCTTCTTATCCGGTCAATCTCGTATAATTATGTTAATATTTTTACATTCCAAGTCATGTTAGCATCTGATTTTATTTTTCAATTATGAAAAAATACAATCTATTTATGTTAATTATAACTTCTTACTAACATAACATTAATTGAACTCATTAAAACAAACACGATTAAATTAATTGGAATACATTTATTTGTGAATACTCACCCAGTTGGTCACTTAATTCTATCTTTTTAATGGAGAATTTGAGTTATTATTAAGATAGTATTATCATTTAGAAAGTTCTTCTTGTGTTAAATTCTAAAAAAGAAGTCCGATTTATTTTTCTCAAAATTCATTATTGCGTTAGATGTTCAAAAAAAAATTTCGTCCGTCATTGATTTCTAAATGATCATACTTTTTATATGAAAACACTTGTGATTTTTGATGATCGTTTTTATTAATCAAACCATTAAACTTTTGTGAATATAATTACATTTAAACAAACAAATTCATGTATAATTTATGTTTAGCTCTTATCATTTAAAAAAAAGTGTTTTTATGTAAAATCATAAAATATTACGAGGATGATCAAATTTATGTCATTAACGACTCGAAGGTTTGTTGAATGTCTATATTAGCTACAGATATTGATTTAATTCATATAACTTTAGATTGGCAGGTTTATGCATTTTCTTATCAAATTATATTTTTCTATCCGATCATTTGCCGTTCAAGGCAATTTTATGCAGATTTAACCTTAGACGGGTTATCTTTATGCATAAACAAGATACAAACAGAAAGCGGCATCTGAGGAAGACAAACAAGTCGGATGATAAGGTTTATTTTGAAATTATTTCACCTCAATAAGTTTTTAAAAACGCATGAGCATATGCATATAGCATGCTCGAAATTTGTAAAAAAAAGATACCATCACAAAATGTATCACCTAATTGAGATCGCATTTAATGAACGCAGAATGCATAAAATATAACGAGTGCACATTAAACTTCTAGCGAACTTTAGATACATTAATTTATTATGTATTACATTGCTATTTTAATAATAACTCGTTAATAAGCTTGATGTTCTAGGGCTGCTCTTGTCAATTCTTTAAATAATAAGATAGGTAAATTAGGGAGAATTTAAAGCCCTGCCAGATTTAATTACTCGGTATATATTTTTTCAAAATTAGGAAATAATATAATGAGACAATTGATCGAATGTATCAGGGCGAGATTACTGGATAACATTATTTATATATTATATAACATTTTTGTATGCGAAAAGTTTTGACTATAGAATATTGATATTTAGTGTGTTAACTAGGCGATCTTTATTGAACATAAAAATATTTTTTAAAGTTTGAAAAAATATGGTAGTGGAAATGGGGGGAGTCATGTATATCGATAAAACACTTATATTTATGGTGAAGTGGTAACAATCCGTAGAAGCCAATATTGGTTCCAGAAATTTAAATCGGACAATAGAAGATTAAGAAGAAAACGGAAAGACCCTCGAATTTTTATAACGATGCACTAAAATTCCTAATCGAGTCAGATCCACAGCAAACAATCTAGGAGTTATTGCAAAGACTGGTATCCCCATGGACCACTGTGTATTTAAATCGAATAGGGTAGATATTATGGGGTAGGATGAGTATCGCACGCCTTCACCAAACACAATAAAAACGAGCAACGAAAAATGATTTCAGAAAAATGGGCTACGCCTTCTTGATAACGCAAAAATAGTGCCTTTTTGAATAGCATTGTAATAGGTGATAAGAACAGGGTCATTTGCGATAATGTAGGAAATATAAAAAAAATGTTTTATGGACGAACGAATCCAAATGTGATTTTTTTGTCTTAAAGAGAAGAATTTTCTTATATACAGTGCCTGCAATTAAATGTGATAGTGTGGGGTTGTTTTGGAAGTGATAAGACTGAGGAATTTATAAAAAAATTATGATTACTTGAAAATACTTTAATAATATAATAATAAGACAATGAAATACTTTCAGGACGTTGAATTTTAGGGCTAAATTTCACATTACAGCAAAATCTCAAATATACTTCATAATATATAACTATATATACTATACTTCATAATAATAAAAATTGTTTAACTTCATATTTGTGTGAATATGCTCTGGACTAACATATAAGAATTTAATCGCGTATTTGCGAGCGAATTCCATTGATTCAGAAAAAGCACTCTTGTGCGTTGAGCTCGAAGAGAGACAGAGACGGAGAGCTTCTTGTGTACATCGCACGATTGTATAGATCAGGGGTCGGCAACCTTTTGAATCGGAAGAGCCAAAAATTACAATTTACAAATTTCAAAGTGTTTAAAGAGCCACAAAAATTTTTCTTGCCAACAATAAATAGTACTCGCATAAATAAAGTTTTTTGATAAAAATAACTTATCTATTTATTCATATATAAGAAGTGTTTTTTAACAACAAATTAGATAATATATATGTGGTATTACTAGATAATTACTTAATTGCTGGACGGTCTTGGAAAACTCCTCGAAACAATGCTGTTGAAGAGAATCCAGCCAGGAATTGAACGAAAACTGGCAGTATGGCTTTAGACCGGGGCGATCCACGCTTGGAGCAATAAAACGTGTAACTGATATCATCCGAAAGGCGTGGAAAGGCTCGGTTAAACAAAGCAATTACGTTGTGATGGTCACACTGAACATCAAAAACGATTTCAATAGCGCAAACTGGGAGCTAATCTAAAAATTTGAAGTTCCACAGTATGCGGTAGACCTCGTAAGCGATTATTTCAAAGACCGATATGTCCATCACAACGAAACGGACCTGACGAGAAGACTGGAGATGGGCGTCCCGCAGGGGTCCGTTTTGGAACCAACCCTCTGGAACGTACCATACAACAGTGACCTAAACATGGGACTACCTGTAGGACCAGAACTCATTGCCTTTGCGGACGACGTCGCGCTGCTGGTGACGGCTCGGCATCCATGGGAAATGGAGGTGACGGGCAACGAAGCCCTCACCAGAATTCGAGCGTGGATGCGGGATAATCGCTTGTAGTTGGCGTCCGAAAAAACGGAGGCAATGATATGCAGCAGACGGGGAAGACCGAGAGTCGAGCAGCTTGTTATTGGAGGAAACGAGGTGGAATACAGCAAAACGCTGAGATACCTTGGGATCCTCGTGGATAACAAGCTGACCTTTAGCAAACACATAGAAGAAACTGCACAGAAGGCGCAGAAGGTGGCCAGCGAGCTTGGACGGCTCATGCCCAACATTGGAGGGCCAAAGCCGTGCAGAAGACGTACCATAAACGAGGTAATATACTCAATCCTTCTGTACGGAGCCCCGATATGGCATGAGTCGCTCAGACGCGACACCAACAGAAAGAAGCTCGCCAGGTTCCAACGACAGGGACAGTGTCCGAAGATGCGGTGCTGGTGATCGCTGGACCTCCAAGGAAAGAAGAGGGCCTTGGACTACGAAAATCCTAAAAATCGCAACGAACATGACCAGAAACTGAGGGAAGCCTGTCAACGGAGATGGGATCAGTCCAGCAAGGGAAGATGGACCCATCGACTTATCCCGGTCATAAGTCGGTGGAGAGCCCGGGAACACAGTGAAACAACCTACCTCTTGACTCAGGTGCTCACTGGGCATAGATGCTTCGGTGCGTACCTAAAGCGGATTGGCAAAGAACCATCCGCAACGTTCCACCACTGCCAAGCGGAGGTCGACGACACAGAGCACACCATCACTAGCTGTGAGGCTTGGGCACCCAAGAGAATACTGCTGAAACAAGCACTCGGGGTAGCCGAGCTCAACGTCGATAACATGGTCCACAGCATGATAGGAAGCAAGAAGAACTGGAACCTTTGGCGCAACTACGCAGAAGAGATTCTGAGCGCCAAAGAGGGGAGTGAGAGAGTGAGACGCAGAGCGCCTCTCCGACAATAGAATAAGACCAATCTAAGGCCAGACTACCTGACCTCCTGAAGTAATGTGTAAAACAATATCAGGGGGCCAGAGAAGAACAAGGGAGGGGTTTAGTGGGTAGGAACGAGCTAATCGTTAATCCCACACTACCCAGAATGGGTGTCTTGCGAAGATTCCCCTCCCACAGAAAAAAAATAAGAAGATAATCATTTATTATTTAAGTAAAAAATTGAAACAATTTAACATTTACTTACAACGCTAACTTGTACTTCAATAACAAACAATTGAGCAAACAAATTCAATGGGAGCAATGGTTTTACATGGTTAAGTATAAAATTTCGTTATTTGTGTATGGAACTAAAGAGCCGCAGCTTCAAACCCAAAGAGCCGCACGTGGCTCGCGAGCCGCTGGTTGCCGACCCCTGGCCTAAGCTATATATACATATACATATATAGCTTACATGTTTTTCAAATTGTTATATTAACTTTTCCTACCGGTGATGTATTTTCTACACCTCGACTCTAATAATGGAAATATCAATATGAAATATAATAGATACGGGGTTAAAAAAATTCGCGTTCCTCCGTAATATAATTACAAATCACATCAAAGTATTATAGTATATAAGTATTCATCTGCAGCGATGGAAATAAATAATTTGTCGGGAAATCGGGGATATTGCGAGTTTTAGTCCGTGTCTCAGCATAAAAGAAATTTTATCAGTCACACTGATGATATTATACGAAAATGGGGGCTCACGCGGTCATCAACTCGAACTAACATTTAAATATCTGATGACGATACCTCCAACGAGTGTGGAGGCTGAGCGTGCATTTTCACCTCGTTGTGATTTCTGCCTCGTATAACAAGATTTCTTAAACTTTTGCTCAGTTTTTTTGAAAACCAAGGCTATTAAAATACGAGAACAGGCGTTTGTTTTAGTAGATAAGATACAAGCATCATCCCTATCGCTTTTAAGAGTTTTGTTTCTTTAATCTTGAACTGTGCATATAACACCTAAGTACTATTCAGGAATAACCTTATTATTTGATCATCAAATTTAAAAAAAAACATATATTTTTCGGGCGCGGATAATCCGCAAATAGGGTTTCAAGGTGATCTAGCAGAATGTATTTTCTGTGTTAAGCGAGGGATGGGCATCTTTATGCAGGACACTTTTTGTTTCATTTACCTTGAAGCAGTTTCATGACATAAAAATGTTAAATTTTATTGTTTTTGTTTGCTATTGCAAAAATTAATCGCTAGTCTAAGGGTCAACGATGAACGAGTAAACTTTTACACGTTGCGAAGTGACGTTGGTAGGATCGGTGGCCAGATTGTTTCACTATTTGTCGAAGTTGAGCAGCAACAAGACGTGAACTAAACATGGCTGAAGACAAATTTATCTTGTCAGGACCTTCCCTCGAGAAGATTCCTGCAGGCACGTCATTGTCTTTTGCCGATTACATCATGGAGCGCCTGAAAGAAGGAGGAAAAGCAATTGCCCAGGTTAATTCACATATGGTTTCTTTTCCCATTTTTATGTTGATTCTGATAAAACATTGAACGTCAATATCTTTCGAGAAATTCAAGGAAAAAATATCATCAGGTAGCATTTGATTCAACGGTGTGATCGAATATTTAATTTAATTTATGCATATCGATTTTAACATCCATTTTTTACATTAATATATTATTCACAGCTTTCACAATCATCTTCTGCATAATTTAAGTCTTTAGACTGCAGAAATAAAAAAAATCTTCCAAACTTTATCAACATTTTCTAATTAAGATGATGATCTTGTAGCCACTGGGAGGATTTTTTTATTATAGTATTCTTAGAGATCTTCCTCACTAAACTGTGCAAAATATTAAATTAAAACATTCAAGAAACAGATTACATTTCTAAAAAGCATCTAAACATTTTCCATTTATACAAGAATTTGTTGCATATCAACTAAACTGAACTTATCGGAGTTCTTCTAAATGCAATACACAATGCAAAAACGAGGTTGTAAATGATATTTTGAACTTTGACTCAATGATAATATGTGTTGCTGTTTTTATGCTTTATTATTATAGAATTCTATTATTGCAGTTTAATCATTTTCTAAGGCTATTGCCATATTAATATTTAAATAACATTTATAATTATTAAGAAAATCTTATACAGACTATATATAATTGCATGCATGGTTTAGTTTTTATGACCTCAATATATATGTTCTGATAGTCTACTGATACTTCTGATTGATCGTCTCGGCTCAAGGTACAAGAATTTTCTGGATCTCAAAAAGTTAATATTGAAACGATCAATAAAATCGTACAGGGATGATATAATATTAAATCATTCGATCTAATGATTAATATTAGAGAAATGCATTGCAGTCATTAGATAGATAGATTATGTCTTGGATTTATTATTATACACAACTTACTCAATAAGGTCGTAGGATTTTTCTTCATTAAGGATCGTTTTTAAGCAATTTCTTTAAAAAATCCTACGAATTTATTGAGTGATGTGTTATTCGCCAGCCTTATTAATGAACCATAAATATCAATTTAATTTGATTATAAATTTTACCATAAAATACTCAATAAAGACACACAGAATGGATTCGAAGCAACGACCTTTCATTGTCTGGGTGCTTGACTTATACATTGTTTTATAGCTTTTAGTTATCTATTCGATGTTTTCAATTATTTAATACGGTTTAAACAATTTCTAGATACACTTTCAATGTTACGTGCTTATATAAAACGAATATTTCCTGCAGGTTTGTAATCAGACCGGTGTTGAAGTAACTTATGAAGAAATTCGAGAGAAAAGCCTCAAATTAGCGATGATATTACAAAAGAATGGACTCAAAAAAGGAGACGTTGTTGCTATATCGTCTGAAAGTAGATTTGAATTTACAGTGACATCCATTGCTGTTATGTTACTTGGGGCTTCTGTAACGACTTTAAATATATTTTACAGCAAGAGTAAGTATTTATTTATAAACATTCATCAACAATCATTATCGATCGGATATTTCAACCTTGGTTTGTTTCAGACGAACTCATTCATACGATGACAATTTCCAAGCCTATGATGATATTTTGTTCTTCAATATCATTGGGAAAAATAATGGAGGCGATGGATGATATACCGTCTCTTAAAAAGATAGTGTTTTATGGCGATGAGAAGCCTAAACCGTCGATCATACTCTATAAAGAATTATTTGCAGAACAGTGTTCCAAGTCCAGTTATAAACCAATCAAGCTAGACGATAAGGATTATCCTGTTGCAATTTTATGTTCTTCTGGAACGACTGGATTACCCAAATGCGTCGTTCTTACGCACAACAATTTCATCGTCAACAGTTTGATGTTCAAGTAAATATTTGCACGTCCAGATTTCTTTAATCCGTAAAAGATACAAAATTAATTCAAATCTCATTCAACAGAACATATTTGGCCGATGAAGCTAAATCTGGCGGTTCTGTTCTGCTGTTTGTACCATGGTTCCATGGCTATGGATTTATTTCGCATCTTATGTGTCTTTGCATACATATCAAATCCTATTTCATGACGAAATTTGATAAAGAAGCCTACATGAGTTCGATAGAAAGAAATAAGGTATTACCACGACATAATGAGTAAATCGAAAAGTAATCAAAATATTACATGTTAATTTTTTTTTAAAGATTACAGTGACAATGCTTGTTCCACCTGTAATGGTGATGTTGGCCAAGGATCCCCTGGTGGACAAATATGATTTTTCAAGCTTGAAAGAAATTTGGTGTGGAGCAGCACCTCTGTCCAAAGACGTTCACATGGCTGTAACAAAAAGGATCGGCGTAAAAAATATTTATCAAGGATATGGAATGACAGAAACTACTTACGCCGTTCTTCATTCCAAAAATCATGATATAAGATATGGAGCTTCAGGAAAACTTGTAGCTGGAATAAAGGCAAAGGTATGGTTTATTTTTTAAGCATTTATTATTAAAGTGCTATTCTGGTTATTCAAATTATGGCGTTATATCACCCATAAATTCCAGGATAAGATTTTTAAGGCCTTACCAAATGATAAGTCCCTAAATTTGAGTTGGAAACTTCAAAAAGAAGCTTTTATATCCATCCCCTAACTCTACTAACTCGTTTAGAAAATGAATCAACACTATCATATATAGTTTAGATATCTTATACTGTGTCGTTATATTAGGCTATGTCACATGAACGTTTGGAATTGGTAAATATGAATTAAAATGCCATAACTTTTAAAAAATAGTCTTTTGCCTTTGCCTTTTAGTTAGTGGTGCATATTTTCAATTTCAGCTGTATTTACTTCCTGCATGTTGTTATACAACGTGAAAAACTCAAACAAACACAAAATAAGGATCGGATTTATATGACTACCTGATTTATTCTGCGATTAAAGTCTTCTGATTAAATCTTCTCATCAAGAAGATCAACCATTATAAAAATAAACTTTATATAAAACCCATTACATAATCAAAACTAGTTGAAAAGCTACAACTCTTAATTTAGACAATATTTCACGTTAAATTCCATTTTCTTGAGTATGATTTTTGGCAACATTTCCACAAAATAGTTTTTTTTATGAATTCAAAATATTTTTCAGGTAGTTGATTTAGAAACTGGAAAGTCCCTCGGTCCAAATAAGGAGGGTGAACTTCTTTTTAAGGGGGACATAATGATGCTTTGTTATATGAACAACAAAAAGGCTACCGAAGACATGATCGACAAAGATGGCTGGTTGCGTACTGGTGACATTGGATACTATGACGAAGATGGATATTTCTTCATTGTTGATAGACTGAAGGAGCTAATAAAATACAAAGGCTTTCAGGTATAGTTTTGTCATTGATTTAATTTGTTGTTATTTTTCAATGAAAGAATTTTAATCATTTTATTGGGCAAACATTTTGTAACACAGCCTAGGAAGCCGTTTTGCAATATTATATCTTGCAAACTTGATGTTCATTTTAGTTTTGACAAATTTGCATTTTTTTCGCCTGTATTCATTCTTGTTGGCAAGGTCAAGAATATTTTCAGTCATTTAAAATGCACCTGTTGATGTGTAGTGCTTCAAATCGGAACCAAACACAAAACCGTTATTTTTTCGGTTACTTCAGTTCAGTTCAGTATGTAATGTTCATCATTCCTATGCAGAATTTGTGTAATTGTATTCATCTGATAAAGCAGTAGACCCGCGGTAATCCGGCTTCAGTATAATCCGGCGCCCCCTGTAGTCCGACATCCCAGAATCGAAAGAACCACAAGAACATTTAAAAATTTGTCTCCAGCACTGATTGTGGGCCAGGCAAGAGGCAAACTCTCTAAAAAGCTAAAGATCCAAAGGCGAAGAAACCTTTGTACATATGGTTTCTTCAGAAAAGACCATGAAAGCAAAGTTGTTTTACAAAGAGCTAACAAAAAATAATGTAACCGAATCTCATGATTACCAAGTATACCTTTTTGTTCCATCTATTTCAATTATGTATGACTTTGATAGCCCATTATCGTTGATTAGAAGAAATCATTTTTTAAGAATCACAGAGCAAGTGGTAGCCCTGCCCTCGAGCGAATATGAACATGTAATAAAAAACGAAGCATTCGACGTGTGCTAAAAATGTCTTGTTTAGAATACATTATAATATAATTTAAATATTCCTAGGTTGCTCCTGCCGAGTTGGAAGATTTACTTTTACAACATTCTGCCATCAAAGACGTCGGTGTTGTTGGTCTTCCCGACGAAGCTGCTGGGGAACTCCCGTTGGCATTTGTGGTCCTACAGCCCGGTGCTATTACAACCGACAAGGATATCATAGATTTTGTAGCTAAAGAAGTTTCTCATCCGAAACGTTTACACGGGGGAATAAGATTTTTGGCTGAAATACCAAAAAATCCAAGTGGGAAAATTCTTAGAAGAGAACTAAGACAATTGTTAAATAAATAATCACTACCAAAATGATCTTTAAATCATATTCTCAGCAATTTATGTATGTATTTACTATTCATGCACTAGTTTATGTATGCTAGAGATTAATAAAATAAATATAATTAACTATTAATTTTTATATTCTTATTTCATACCCCTTTAAGTCGTGGAAGATGAACGCTATAAGCTAATATGTACATTACAGGTGTGGTCAGGAGGGGCTGCTTTCCGGGCCTCGCCATATTAGGGGTCTCAGTTTATTTTGCAATATGATCTTTGTTGAATTTTGTAAATTTCATTTACAATCACTTTTTTTAAAAAAAATATCGATCCTCTTCAAATTGGCTTGGTATTCTTTGCACAAGCATAGTTTTTCGGCAGTAAAAGGGTTAAAGTGTACAGAGCTTCTGTAAAATAATTACAGTGGAACCTCGGCTTACGAGTATTCATGGTTACTAGTTTTTCTGTGTGTGAGAGACTCGTCAAAATTTTTGTCTCACTTTACGAGCCGCACGAGCGAGCATCAACGAGTTTTGTTGGTTCGGTAACTTGGTCCTGTCCAACCAAGTTACCAGGCCACATATTGTAGGGTGCCTAAAACTCGCAGGGTGTCTCAAGAAAAACATTAAACTCTGCGGGGACTTCAACGTCGACGAGTTGAAGGAGTTGCATGAACAATAGCAACAGGTTCTGTCAGGAGTGGAGGAAGAGGAGAGGGAGAAAAAGAAGCTGTCGACAGCAGAGATTAGAGCTCATATTTCAATATGGTTAAAGTTACATACATTTGTGGAAGAAAATCATGCAGATAAAGCAGCAGCTATTGGGGCTTTTCATTTATTTAATGATGTTGCTATAGCTCATTTCAGCAGTGTGTTTTAAAGTCGTCAAAAACAAGTGTCGATTGAAAAATTATTTAAGAAAAAAAGTTAAAGATAGCAAAGAAAGTGAGCCAAAATCATCTAAAAAAAAGTAAAACTTAGTGATGGCGAGAGTGAATCGGTTGACAGTTCTCTCTGATCGAGGGAGACAGCAACAGCGATTACTTCTCCCATCACCGTCATGTCAGTACGACGCCATGAATAAATAATTGTTTATACTTATATTAATATTATTATAGATATTATTAAATTATATTATTTATTATTAAATGGATTTTTTTTCATAGTAATATTTTTGGAGGTCCGGAACGAATTAATTGCTGCTTTTCCATTATTTCTAATAGGGAAAAATCGTTTCGGGTTACGAGTTTTTAGGCTTACGAGCTACCTTCCGGAAGGAATTAAATTCCTAACACGAGGTTCTACTATATATGTGATAATTCACTAAATATTAAATACCATCGATTTAAATTAATTTTTAAGCACCTCTAAAATATTAGTTTCTCCAGGCATCGCATTTTCTCAAAATACCCTTATGTTAATTCATATATCAATAAAAACAATAAAAATTCGCTTTTAGCTGAAGTCCATCGTATTTGCATTGATAATAAAACCGCAATGATAATTTATGTCGTATAATTACATACGGTGTCGGGATTATGAATTAATTAAGTTCTTTTTTATTAAAAATATTTTCCGTCAAACAAAAAACAGCTGGTCGAATTATTGACGTGTTTAGACCTTCAATGTGCGTGCGGCCCTTGTATACAAAGTTGCCGATGCCAGAAGTTTCCTTCTAAATCCTAATGTTTTAAGCCTCGGGTCGAATTAATACGAGAGGTGAGACGGAAAACATGAACATTTCCATCGAACAATTTGGATTTTCCGAAAAGATTTCCAATTTTCCCCCGTTATGACATCTTATTTAAGCTAAAGCCGACAATGCTCTCCATGAATTATTTGAAAAGAATTAGAACACTGTCGATTGTTTTGTTAAATTAATTCAAGCAGTTATGTTTGAGCGATTAAATTGTTAGGCAATTAATTGATAACAGACAATTTTTCTCAAGTTCTGAAAGATATTCATCTATAATTATATTAGAATTTCAGTAATATTTATTCAGTCAGAATTTGTTCAATAAACTCACACTGTCTCAGAATTTGATCACATTAAACTTCATATTTTAATTATAAATAATTTTCAACACAGAAAAAAACGGCTTTAATAAAAAACTGAATTTTATTTTAATAAATATATATTAATGTTACAGGTTTTGTTGCTGTGGTCTGAAGGTAAATATACACTCGCTCGTTCATTTGAAAATCGACCAACATATGTTTGCAACACGACTGTTTATCTCGGAACGGCCAAAAGAAGCTTGATTTTTCAACTCGGTAAAATCTTACAAATCAAATGTCATAGATAGTAAAATAATACTCTCACAGAACATGATATTAATATATAGTTATAATGAAGAGTGCAATATATGGTAATCATAATTGAATAAGTAGACGGCGATATTCTCGATGTGTCTCGATGAAGTCATTGGACTTAAGATGGTCTTTTGCGTTTAAGTTCCAAATAATTTCCACTTGGAAGACACTTGTTTCAATTATGTATAACTATGTGTCTTAAATTGAGAGCAATTTTATACGTCTTATATTGAATTCTCTCTGAAAAATCATTATCTTATTTAAAAAAATCGGCTTGGTTCTCCACGGTATGACGACTGAAAATCATCAGATTGTAGGAGTTTGCTCTCATGTTGGTTATTTTTTATTGCCGGTTATCTTTCTAGCGGGTTTCAAGATCCGCTGTGGGACCTGAATTTGGGTCGACACTTCAAATAGCAAATCGTCAATGATTTTCTATAGTATTGGGTCACATACTCGACCTTGGAAATGGCTCTAATCCAAGACATGATTACAATCGCTGCAGCGAAATAGATTCAGATATCTTGGTCCTGGAAGTGCGTATTGTTAACAGATTAGATATTAATTAATTGCAAACTTTACAGGCTTAATGAGACCCACTGCCTTTATAATTCACTTTAAGGTTAAGTCACCTCGATTAAGCTAGGGTTTTTCTATTTTTTGATCATAAGCGTGTTTATTCACGTCCATGCTATCAATCATTTGGATGGAATTTCAATGCTTTGTTGAATTTTAATAGTGGCATACACATTGCATATATTGTTGTAATATTCAAATAATAATTGAAATAATCCGTATTAACAGATGATTTGACTCGTGTCGAAATTTGACGACGAAATATTTTTTTAGTGGATTTGTCGAAACAGTATTTTTAATATTATTAAACATCACATAAATATGTATAAATTATATTTAATATGTAAAATATATATTATTCATTTTAAATGTACCCGCATCGTCCGGTGCTTTAATTTTTTTTCGCCGTCATATATAAAATCGAGATGGACATATTATGAGCAATTATTGCCAAATTTCGATCCGGAACAATGAACTGACGTTTGCTTTGGGCGGAATGAAATATGTTTGTATTGAAATAATTTAGTGTCAAATTGATTGACCTGGACAAATCGTAACGTGCTTAATGCGCAGCCTAGCAAGTCCGTCGACCTGACAGCTGCTGTCGATCGCGCCCTTATCGTGTGATGTATTCCAACGAGGTGAAAATTTATATGATGCGAAGCGGACGATAAGTAAGGATAAGATAACTACCGTGCGCTCATTCGTCGCGGTCAGATGCCTTAACACTTTCTACCCTCACAATAAAAATCAAGAAATTTCAATGCTTTGACATAGTTAATATTTGGAATTTCTAACAGATGGTCTATTTGTATGCAACTAAATCATTAAAATTGCAGCAGTCGATTAATTAGCGCTTATATTGATGCATTTTCAATGCAAATGCAATTTCGTTAAAAATATTAATTTAATTAAAAACAACCTTTTATGTATATTTTGGAGAATCTTTTATTTCAGTTTAAATTTAAAAAAAAAAACATTGTAAAAGTTGTAGATAAATGCTATTATTTTTTTATCTGTGGGGGAGGTTCTGCTGTGTTTATCAATATAAAAATAATAAACACCAGTTGGCTTGCATGTCAAATGTAAACAATGCACATTCAGTGTCGATTTAAATACAATTGATTCATATTTTATTATTTCGTGTGATATAAATTTTCCTAGTCATCGAGACTTAAATTGTAAATTAAGGGGGGAAACTACATTAGGAGCCCGATTTTTTAACGTTTTTCGTATTTTTTTTAACAGGGAAGGAATAATTATAATTTGTTGAAACTTAGATATTGTTTTATTAATATTTTGAAATATTTTATGAGTTATATCCGCCGGAAATAGTTGAGTTAAAAGGTGCTTCCCATGGAAGGTCGCTATTCGAGTTTACTGCTTTGGTGCAATGTGCAAATCACAATTTTTAATTGAAATCAATATAACATTTGAATTTTATTAAAAATATAATTTCTAAATATATGAAACAAGTTTTAACTGAAAGAAGAAAAAAAAATGTTTGAGAAGTGTTTAAACAAAATAGTACGATTTTTTAACCATTTTTCGCACCTTGCGATAAAAAACATATTTTAAACAATAATATTTTCCCGCAATTTGGTTACTATTGATTGCAATTAAATAATAAATCTTTATATACATTTTTAAAACAATTGGTTAATAACTTTTTGAGTTAGAGAGCGCCAAAGTTGAAAAAAAGTCATTTTGAGAAAAACGCAATTTGAAAAAATAATTACGGAAAACGAGAAATTTAAGGCAGTAATAATTGGTATAAACTATCTAGCGGCTAATCAGCTATTTTAGAACCATATAGCAACCCTTCGTCTTCTTCATATGCAAAATTTTAAGCTTGCATCTCTTCTTTTTAAGCTTTCTGAGCTTCCTTAGTCTCTTCTCTATTCTGTCGATTGACGCGCCACTCATCAAAGCCTCCCTTTCTGCCCAGATTTTTAGTCTCCTTGGACCTCTATTCTAAGAATTTGCAAATAAGGACATTTATCGGCATCTCCCTCGTCTTTTGTTTCCTTCTTCTTCCCCATAGTACAGGGATATAGAGCTAAGTTAATAAGGGTCGATTGAATGGTTACTTCGTACTAACTGGCGTGAATTTCTAGACCATCTAATGTGGTTTCCCCCCTTAAGCATTGACGAACACCGAATAACAGGTAATATTTCAAGATGTAGAATTGTTTCAGAATATGCTAATCTAAAATGTATGACAGATTAGTGGATGAAAATTGATTTACAAAGTGCTATCGACAGTTCTGGTCTGATGAAATTTAAATTTTGCCGGAAAGAATAAAAAATCATCGGAATATGTTTTATGTCGGCTGATGGTTACGTATGGGAAACATATTTTTATACGCCGTCTTTTGGTTGACGTCGGCTAAAATGTTATAATGCAATGTTTTTCAAATTGGTTGATTTATGAAGATTTATTGAAACTATTTTTTCAAAATTCAGCACATTCCCGATACACAATGTGACCAAAGCTATATTTAATTTCAGAAATATTTTTTTCCAATGTAATTCGTACGGTTATAGATATAAATTTTATTTGAATGTTAAATCTTCATAATTTAATGTGAATCATGAACTGGTATTTATAAACTACAATATATCCTAAGATAATTGACCAGGATAATTGACTAACTGAAATAAACATTTTTGGATCGTAAATTATGAAGCAGAAGAGTGCAAAAAAAGATACAGAAAGTAGTCGGTTGAAATAAATCAAGATAACTTATTTATTAGCTAACAAGATGCTAATACAATTAAAATATATATATATATATGTATATATATATATAGAAATCATCTAAAATGTTTTTAAAAATTAAATAAAATATGTGGCAATTATTTTGTGTAAAATACGTATTTGTAAGTGTTACATGTAATTTAAAATCACCATAACTTTTAAATCGTCGATATCTATACCGGTGGCGGAATACTTGGTGAGTACTATTATGAAAAAATGATTTAAATGTGTTGATTATATAAAAGTAATCGTATTTTACGTAAATATAGATATTTTTTACGCACAAAAGATTATGAGCATAAGCGAGAAGACACGTGTGATGTGCCCCTGTACGTAATACGTTAAAAACTCTCGTTTTGATTAAACTATCATGGTGTGCGGTATCATTTTTCAATGTGGCAAGATTAACGAAAGACTGTCTACATATGAAAATTTAAATGAACTGGTCGAAAATAAATTTAATGAAGTGCGGGAATTAATGCAACACTTTTACAAAATAATGTGAACATGACAAAACCAAAAATCCAAATCTTATCTGTTAGAATATTGCATTGATAATTATATCAAAGTATTGAAATCATTGGTTTTTATTACTAAAATTATTTGCTAACAGGAAATAAAAATTGAAATATGTGATTAAAATGTGTAAATTCATAAGATGGTGGTGATTATTTGGTCATCATTGTAATTGGCAAAATAATTTGTATCAAAACGATTATCTGACTGCATTTTGTCAGGATTCCCTAATAGTCACAGATGTGATGCAAATCTTATGCTTATTGTTATTTATTTTATTTTATTTAAAAAAAAAAATTAAAAATAGATTAGATGATAGGTATTTGAATATGTAGTAGGTGTTTCTTTCTGACCTGACCCTTTGTATGTTTAGGTATCATTTTTTGGCATTTAACTTCTAGCTTTTAATTGACGTGGCTTTGTTAAAATACGATGACTTATTAATGAAGTATGATTAAAAAAAACTATGTTAGTCAAGCTTAAATTTATGTAACAAATGGCTATTAAATTGTGTACAAAGAAATTAGCTTTAATTATTTATATGGCATTATAATATCTAAACATTCTAATTCCTTAATTTTTTACTATCTAATTCAAAGATAATTGAAAAATTATTATCAAAAATGTAAAAAAATGGCATAAACCAACAAAAATAAACTATTTCAAGTCAGATAAAAAAAGATCTTTACTTCTGAAACATGATTCTGTTTCAATGACATTTTATCAAATTTATTATCTTGAATACTTTAATTATTGGAGGAAAGGAGGGACTGGACTCTTTGCATTCCGGAAAGCCCTTTCTAGTAGAATCAGAAAGGTCGTCTAGAGTAGTCTCTCGAAGAAAAGTACTCAGTCTGTACAAACCCCCACGCTCCCTATTGAGACGGTTGTGAAAGCGTTCGTCAATACGTTCAAGGATAATTACATTATTATTGTAAATATAAAGACGCAAAATAATAAATTCATGTAGAACTGATTGTCTAAAAGTACTGTTAATGATAAAATACACAATGAAGATCAGGGTAATCTATCTTCGGAAGGTTATATTTATGATACTGAGATTACGCTTTCCATCTAGGTTTCAATAAGAGTGATGTACACTTGCACAATATGTAGTAACGAACGTCAAAATATGTCAAATTTATTAGGTATAGTATACTTGAAATTATCAGATTTGGAAGGTAGATAAATACTGTTGTTTAATGTATAATTTAGGAAAACACTCAGTCTCTAATTCGTTAAGTTGTACGAGGGCGGGGAGACACCCTCAGTTGGTGTAGGAGCGAATCCGAAATGCACTTAAGCATCACGTGTGTCATCACTCTAGACTTCTAGTAGAATCAAAAAGGTCGTCTAGAGTAGTTTTCCACTGTCTCCCAAAGAAAACTACTCAGTCTTTACAAACCTCCCCCACTCCCTATCGAGTCAATACGTTCATTCAGGAGACCTGCTGGGTGAATGTTCAATATGGAACTTGGTGGTAATGTTACTTTTCAATATTGAGTGAATGAGGAGGTGAATGTGATACAGACGAGATGGATGTAACCCCTTCCTATGAATGGATATTGAAGAAGTTCTGCAGTGGACTGTTTGTGGCTGTACTATGATGATGATGATGATTGGCTCAGGATAGAGACGAAAAGAAGTAAATTGTAAACATTGGTTGGTTTTTATGGATTAAGGATGATAATAAAACATAGATGGTTTAATAAAAACATATATTATAGGATCACTCGATAAGTTTGTAGGATTTTATTTTTGAAGGAATTGCGAAAAACGAGCACAAACTTATTGAGCGATGTGTTATATTACACATTATTTAATTATCTTATTTCAATACTCGGTTTGTATAAAATATTTATAACAAATCTATGGAAAATATAATTCTTAGGAATGACGAATGTGTCTATAATAACTGAAAAATGATTAGTTTACAGTTTTTATATAATGGT
This sequence comes from Stenopsyche tienmushanensis, assembly GCA_008973525.1. NCBI lineage: Eukaryota > Metazoa > Arthropoda > Insecta > Trichoptera > Stenopsychidae > Stenopsyche > Stenopsyche tienmushanensis. The sequence goes on along the minus strand of WACJ01000157.1, from coordinate 503,100 downwards.
ATCAAATAGTGTATATAAATATATATATTGTAATTACAAGTCAAATATGAATATTCGCTTTTGTAATAACATATATTTTAATAATGGTTGTACCAACTGACGTAGACGATCTTCGTAGGAGATTTTCCCGGCGATAGAAGATTTTTTGTGATAGTTTTCCGTTGGTTTCCATATATAATTATATTAGCAGAATAGTATTGGTATATGTGAAATTTTAGGTAAGAGGAATTTATGACTTGAGTTGCAAATTTTAAAATATTTCGCTTACTGTTGCAAATTACTTAATCATAGGCTGTTCTGGCAGTCTATATTAATCATTTTGGTAGTTACATTTCAGACTAGTTTGAGGTGATTGGTAGACTTTTTAGATCTCCTAAATTGGCCAGTATAGTTTTTTTTACATGATTCAGATTTAAACCCATTTTTTTTAAATAGAGTTTGGAGCTTAAGAGTAGTAACTCACTATACTAATATTTGAAATCATATAGATTTAGCATTTGATTTGTGCATCCGAGATGCACTTAAGCGTCACGTATGTCTTCATCCTATATATTCCTTTCTGTGAATGGACATTCAAGTGGCCCATAGTTCTGCAGTGGACTGTTTGTGGCTGCACTATGATGATGATGATGATGAAATATTAAATATTTTTTGATGCCATTATTTAGTGCAAATTTATTTATATGTTATAATAAATATCACGTTTAATTTTTTTTAGATTCACCGAGACTAGATGAAGATTGTTTAATGATTTCCCAAGGTTGATGGAAGCTATTCACACAATTAAAACAATGGAAGAAGACCCATTTGTCATATCTGGTCCTCCAGAAGTAACTTTACCCGAAGATTTAACCTTTGGGGAATATATCATTAAGCAACTTTTACGTGGTGGAAGGACTGTTGCGCAGGTTAGTTTAGCATATAGATATTATAGTCGGATTTTTGCTATGAAAATATAAAAAATGTCCTTTTATAGACACTTTATATAATATATAGAATCTTTTGAAGATTGACGCAAGTCATGATTATTAATACACATCTGTTAGGTTACATGTATATGTGTTTTTCATGTATTATTCATAGACTGCGGGATCTTGCGTCTTTGGCCTTGTAAATATGCCACGAGTCAGGCAAATACAATGCTATGCGTATTCCGACGGGAATGTATTAACATACATTTTCGTCGCTTAATATTCTTATCTTTCATCATGTTTCTTTAGCGTTTTAATAATAGCACACATTCATAGGATTTAGAAAAATATCCCTAATTGTTTTTTGTTTGTTTTACAGATTTGTAGCAAAACCGGGATTGAAATGACTTATGATGATATTCGACAAAATAGTCTCAAATTATCATTGATTCTTCAAAGACTCGGGATAAACAAAGGCGATGTTGTGTCTATCGTTGCTGAAAACAGATTCGAATTTACAGTTACGTCTATTGCACTTCTATTAGTCGGAGCAATAAATGCACCGTTGTTTCATAAATGCAGAAAAAGTAAAATATCTTTTGTTATCTTTATTTTTATACGTATTATTTATATTGTTATTTAACTTGTCTATTATAATATTATAGAAGAAATAATTCATGCATTGAAAATAACAAAACCAGTGTTGATATTTTGTTCCTCAATATCGGTAGCCGATGTGGTGAGCGCGGTAAAAGAAACGTCACCGGTGATAAAAATTATTTCGTACGGCGATGAGAAGCCGGACCCAATGGTGATTCTATATAAAGATATTTTTAAGACAGACGTGGATCCTTCACTGTTTAAAGATGTCAACATCGATGTCAGTACCCATCCTGGTGCATTATTATGCTCTACTGGAAGAACCTTACCCAAATATGTTATGCTCTCGCATAATAATTTGGCAAATTGCTGTTTCAATTTGAGGTATTAGTATTATATTTTTACGTACAAAAGCTGGAGTTTATTATCCTACAAATTATTGACAAACAATATTATTCTATAATATATCTCCATGGTCCTTATATGTGTTAAAACAATACTAATAATATGTATGCTTTAAAACAAACCAATTTATGTATTTTTTTCCCAAAATCAAAGCGTTTATCATCATTTAACATATATACCAAGAGCTGGCAGCATAAATTGAAGGTCATCTAACACACGTAAATAATTTAATAGTTGTATTCTGGCATGTTTCTGGATTATAATTATGACAGTCTGGCGATTGATTGCCGTTGGATTTGGGAAGGAAACCCAACAGCACTCAGTCGCCAGACTATCATAATGATATTCCAGAAACACGTCAGAACACAAGTATTAAATTATTTACACATATTAGATGACCTTCAATTTATGCTGCCAGCTCTCTTCTAATGGCTTAGTAGAAAAATATCCCTGAATTAAACTATTTTTTTATTAAACGTTAATCTTCATCACATGTAGTAAGAATATGAGATAAAATTTTATGAAATTCTAAGATTACAAAAATATTTAAGTTGTGTATATGAATGCAATGGTATATATCTTAAAAAAGCTAAATGTTTCATTCTCCGTAATGCCAAATTTAAATACTTAACCACTTAACCTTGCCTTTACTATGGTGTATTTACTACACGAGTAAAGTTGTAACAATGGGAATTTTTACAACATCACTACATTGAATCTCGATATGCTATCTATATCGATATGAAATATAATAAATATGGGATTTTAGAATGTCATATGGCGTATTAAATACGTAGCATTGTAAGGGAAAGGTTAATAGTCAATTTTTTTACATTAAAAGAGGCAAGGACGGCAAAAAATATTTAAAACCGAGATGACGTTTGTGACTGTATGAAGCATATATGAAAATTGTGTATACTCGGGAGTCCACAGTCAACTTGAACGTTTTTGAGTATGAATTTTGCCCGTGTATACATTATTATTTTGGGAGTCCATTTAACATGTGCGCATGCAAATTCTGCCGGTAAGCGGTTAAATAAACAGTTCTTTGTGTAGTTTTAATGCTAAAACTTCTCTGTACGCGCGAACTATTGCACGCGGATGTGATTTTCTTCCATTTTGGGTGACTGCATAAGACGTGTTATGATAAATTAAAAGGATTGATTGTTATTATTTTTATTTACATTCCGGTTTGATTGCCATTAATATCTCTGTATTTCTGCAGTATTTCGTTTCAAGACGTCATCAAGAATGGTGCTACGATGCTATTATATTTTTCATGGGACCATCGTTTTGGATTTCTTGCACAATTCTTGAGTCTCATCATGAATACCAAGCAAGTCTTCTTGAAGAAATATGATAAGGAGTTGATTCTTAAGACCATAGAAAAATATAAGGTTGGTTTGTAATGTTTTACGAGTGAAATTAATTTATTTTAATAAATGTATATTTTTTTACGTAGGTATCGTTTGTATTGCTGGTGCCCGCGATGATGGTGTTTTTGGCAAAAGATCCTTTAGTCAGCAAGTATGATTTGTCAAGCCTTAAAGATATTTGGTGCGGGTCTATAGCTTTACCAAACAAATTGCTGGTGGCTTTCGTAAACAGAATGGGCGTAAAAAATATTATTCAAGGATACGGAATGACTGAATTGACAATTGTACTAGGATTTGATACCAAAGAGAATAAACAAGGATCATGCGGGAAAGTAATGAATGGAATGAAAGCTAAGGTATTTAAAAATGATTATGCTTACTAATATTTTGATAGGTTGTTAATCAAATTATTTTTGAAACAGGTTATTGATGTTGATAGTGGAAAATCACTCGGTCATAATAAAGAAGGCGAACTATGTTTTAAAGGACCACTTACAATGCTCGGTTACATGGGCGATAAAGTATCAACAGATCAAGTGATCGATTCTGATGGTTGGTTCCATACCAGAGATATTGCATATTATGATGAAGAAAATTATTTCTATATTGTGGACAACTCAAAAGGATTGATAAAATATAAAGGCATTCAGGTAAAAATATATATCTAATTATTGCCGTCTTTGAGATTTTTCAATTTTTAATAATACATTGAATATTTTTATAATAATTTATTGTAGTTTTCACCGGTGGACGTTGAGGCTTTACTTTTAAAACATCCTGCAATTAAAGATGTTGGCGTTGTCGGACTGCCTGATGAAATTGCCGGCGAACTTCCTATGGCTTTTGTAGTGTTGAGACCCTGGTGGTATTGCGACCGAAAAGGAGATCATCGATTTTGTCGCTACAAAAGTTTCTCATCCTAAGCGATTACACGGCGGAGTACAGTTTCTCGAAGAGATCCCTAAAAATCCCTCTGGAAAAATTCTCAGAAGGAAGCTATTACGCATGCGTAAACTACGTTTAAGACCATTTTTGTGATATTTTATTTATGTAACTAAAAAAAATGCCCGTTTATTTCACTCAAAATTTTGTTAAAACGTTTCAAATTATTCATTTGAAATAGGTGGTTACCAGTTGTTTTTTTTTTTCTACATTATTTTGTTATTATAACATTTGACGAGAGTGTAATCTCAATTAAAAAAATTACAAATGATATGAATTGAGTCTTCTGGTCCAGAATCATTTAATTTTTAAATTAATGACGAGATGATAAATTTGAAATCCTCGATTGAAATATACCTATTTTTAGGTAACTGTGTTAATCATCTCGTGCATATTATTTATGCATGATTTTAAAAATTAGCCATAGTTTTTTTTGGTGCGCTTTAGTCATTCCCACTGAACTTTTTTTTTTGCATGATTGTCGCCGACAAGTTCTCAAGCTAGCAAAATTTTTATTCTCAAATATATTTATAACGAACTGAGCCAAATCGAAATCTCTTTAGTATAATAACATGATTGCCATTGTCTTCTCAGAATTCATGCCGATGAAAATTAAGCCTTGTTGTAATTGTAAATAATTGAGTTTTTGTTAGAGGATTATCTGTGACATTTTTCTGATTCTGGAGGTAAAATTAGTCATAGTTTAAAAGAGCTGGAAAGTGTCATGTTTTTCATTTTAATTAGTGCATTATTTCTTTTATTAGCTTGAATAGTCAAGAATACACTCTGTACGTGTAGGTAATTTGATCAACTTTTATAACAAAAAACAAAAAAATATCTATATTAATAAGCACTGTATGTACTAATGTACAATTTGATCAACTTTTTATAAAAATTTATATTTGATAAACTAAAGAATATTGTCGTTTTTGTTAGGTTTTAAGATGTAAAAGTAATAAATTGTTATAGCAGCATTTGGTTTTTATTTATTAAGACATTTTAGCTGTTGTGTTAAAATCTATTTTGACTAATAAACTTGTTCATCACCCATTAAGATGTTTTTCCATATTTTCCGATTCGGCCGATCATATAATAGGGTAGTAGGAAACACTAAACTCTCATTCATACCTATGGCAATTATAAGCTTGACTATCAAAGGCGGACTCCAAACGTTAAAAATGGATAACGACCTTTCTAAGAAATTAATGAATATCTGTTGATGAAAAATATTTTACCATGTTTTAAGATGAAGCAGTACATAGTTTTTATTAATATTAATAACCTAGGCATGAAGGGGATAGTGGAAGATTTGTGCTGGTTGTCTATAAGGGATTCATGTCCATTTAGTTTGGTTATAGAGACTTTTTTAGGGAAACACTACTCGGTAAAATCTTATGATCAAATCGTTTTGACTATATTTTTAAATTTTTTATCAGATAAATAATGCTGCATTGTTCTAAATAAATGAATGAATATATTAGGTGAATAATTGCATTCTATTCATATCTCATTAATTTATCCCAAATAATTTATTAATAACTTTATTAAGTACACACCATGTATATGAATTTAGCCATTTTATTTTTAATGTTATTGTATCCTAGCTTAAGACTATCTTAGTGTATCGGCTATTGAATAGATTTGGTCAGATTTGCCTCAACTTTGTAACGTAACACCTCATGATCTACTTTCATTTTGAGGCAAAATTTCCACTTTTTTTAGTTTTTTCAAAAGTTTTTTAATCACCCCTAAGACTGTTGAATAGTTGTTTTGTCCCCATATATATATTATTTTTCTATAGTTTATGAATGTCTTTTTTGATAAAATTCATATAACATCATCTGGCACAAATCCTTCTGTTTAAGGGAATAAAAAATGTAATTTATTTTTTAAAAGTTGTAATTTAGATGTCCACCAATCAACAGTAAAAGAAATACATATTAACAAATCGACAGTCAAAGCACAAATGATCATTGATGTCAAAAAACGTAATTTTCTTCCGGTACCCTCAATATTATTGGAAATTGATAAACGCTATGGTATATTAAGGAACGTTTCTAACTTGTGGTTCAAAAAAATTTTTTTTTCATCATGTATCAGAAAGAGCCAACGTTTAATAATACATTCAGTAAATTTTAAGTTGATATAAATAAAATTCGCAAAGTTATAGGCCGACGAAGAGAAACTGGACTAGGTATGAAATTCAAAGCGACCGCAACAAATTCGGGCTAGGATTGCGTCCTTTTTAACAAAATCACATGGTTTTAAACACGAACAACCACTTGCAACTGAGCTTCAGGAACTTCTTCATCCTATATAATTAGATCTGTCGTCAGACGATCTGAAAGCTGACGTTACCCTCTGGCACTTGGCTCCAAAATATATTTTTTCTCGAAAAAAACTATCGAACTGGCAACTTATATTGCCGCATGTATTTTCAACAAAGGTAGGACCTTCCTGCTGCATATGATAGAAATGATGGGCATCACAATGAGGAGGTCAGCTGAATAAGATTTTTTTTTAAGAAACGGAAGGTATCCTCTATGCTTCTGGTGTAGCAGGTTAGGTTTAATTATTTGACTTTTCATTTTATTCGCACATAAACTTCGGTTCAACTTTAAACGCGTTTTTCTTGAAACTATATTTTTCAAGTTCATGGAAGTGCTTCCACACGTTCTAGGCGAGATTTTTTTATGAAATTTAGCAGGCACGTATATAATAAACGTCTTCATTGTATAGACTATAATTATTCAAAAATATTCAAAAGTTTTTATTTTATGAACAAAAAACTACAAAAAATGTTGGTAAAAACACAAACTTTTTTTCAATCGCTCACTATTTTTTTTAAAAATTGTTTATGTTCAATAAAGATCGCCTAGTCAATACATTAAATATCAAAATTCTATATTTAATACTTTTCGCATAAAAAAATGTTAAAAAGTCGATCAATTTTAGGCCCAACAAGGTAGAAACATCCCTTAAATTACATAAATTTGATCTGGTGGATCTTGTATGCTTTAAATTAAATATTATTCCTTATTTTTATATGGAAATTGCATGTGATTTTAATTGGAATACGTTTTGAATTTAAAAGGGAGCAAGATTTTGAATATAATCAATTGTTCAAATTGAAATAAAAATTTCTTACATACCGACATCGCGATTGAGATTTCTAATCACGAATTTAACAACAGTTGAGAATCATTTTATTGACCTCAAGCTAACAAATTTTTTTTTTGTTAACTGTAGGTGGTTTGTGTTCGTCTATCTTGAACGTTGATAGCACGTAGACGAAGTAATGGAAGACGGCAAGTTTATCATATGTGGTCCTCCAGATCTGGAGATTCCCTATAATATATCTCTTGGGGAGTATGTTATTCAGAATCTTCAGCGTGGAGGAGACTCAGTCGCGCAGGTTCGTTGAAAAAAAATCATTTATCGAATATTTTTAATGCAGAAAAATCAAACAATATTGATTGTATTATGTGAATTAATCAAAATGTGAATATTGTTTGGGTTTCCTATTATTTTTTCATCCTGCGTTATTGCAAATTATCCATCCTTTAGCTTTTGTGACAACTTGATACAAAAACGGTTGTTTGTAATTTTAATAGCCTTTTTCGTAGTCCATGATTGTAAAAAATCGACATACTGAGGCGTTTTTGTCTTCCTTATCAAAACTGAACCAAAAAGATGCTTATTGGTCCACTTATACGTACCCTGAGTAACTTATTTTTCCATACGTTGTTTTTTGTATTCCCATCCTTTTTTCACCTCCTCGTGCGCTCGATATTGTCGGTAGCATGACCTCAAAATATAAAACTTACTGTTTACAAATCAAAAGCAATGTTCAAACAACAAGACGATTGAACAACAAGGTTGAACCTTGTGATCTTTATAGGATTTTAAGTATAGTATTTCAATAATATATAACATAGTATATAAAAAAATATTGCATAGGGCAAGTTCAATAAAGAATTATCAAACTAATAAATCATCCTTGTTTTGCCGTCGCTTCGGAATGTAGATTTTGCATAATTCTAAAAACATAATATCCGTTTCATTTCTTACGTAAAACGACTGGTGTTTCGAAACTATTCAAAATACCTATATTTAAATAATATTTAAAATAATAAAATGTAAAAATAGTTCTAGGAAACTAGGAGTTTTAGTCTTTTTCATGATTTTCTGATATGTTTTGTCCCATAGATATGTTGCGAAACTGGATTAAGTGTGACTTATAATGAAATCCATCAGGAAAGCTTGAAATTCGCCAAGATTCTTCAAAAAACCGGAATCAAAAAAGGCGATATAATATCCATATCGTCAGAAAACAGATTTGAATTCACAGTCACATCCCTTGCCGCCATGTTGATTGGGGCAATAGTCGCACCTTTAAATTCAAGCTATAGCGAGAGTAATGATTTTTTTAATCAAAAATAGTAGTTAAATATTATCGAATTAATGCAATTCCATTTTGTTATCATAGGAGAGCTGATCCACGCAATGAAAATCACGAAACCGGTAATATTATTCTGCTCTCCAATGTCAATAGCTACTGTTATGGAGGCGGTAAAAGTTATTCCATCAGTCAAAAGGATAATATCATACGGCGAGAAGAAGCCTGATCCTTCGGTCATCCTCTACAAAGATTATATAAATACCAAACTTGATGGCTATATGCTGAAAGCTGTTCAAATAGATGCCATTAACGATTCTGCTTTTATTATGTGTTCTTCCGGAACGACCGGATTACCCAAATGCGTTATGCAATCGCATACCAACATGGTGAAATGCTATTTCAATCTAAGGTATTATTTATTATTTAAGATTAAGTTTGATTTTGCTACATTGGTTATCCCGAAAGAAATCCATTATTATTTATTTAACTTAAAAATGCATTTTTTCGTGGATTCTTCTATTGATTGAGGAGGATCTGATTCAACAAAAGATCGTCCTGATTTAGAAACATCCCATAATTTTTTTGTCGTCCAATTTTAAACGTCTATATCAAAATTGACATCTATTTATCGTTGGGATTGGTTAATAAATTCATTGATGGAGTTTGTGGTCTTGATCGCGTTCAAGCTCCGATCAAAGAAAATCTGCATACAATTTTGAGTATATTTTTTGTTGCTTTCAGGCTTCATCGTGTTCATCCTTAATAATAAAATAAGATGTATGATACAAAAATTAAGCTGTCGATCTATAAAACAAGAAAAAAAATCAGAGATTACCTTCGACGTGCTTATACACGATCTCAAATGAAAGCGTACGAATATAATGGATTTCTTTCGGGATGACCTAATATATGCAAAAAATTCTAGGAATATATTTTTTTAAATTCAATCACTTATTTTATAAGACTTAATACTCTGTAAAAGTTGATTTTTGATTATTCAGAATGGATGTTTGTATCGAGAGCGACGCGTTTCGATCTTTTAGGGCCTAGGTCATCATCAGACATTGCTCGCCGCTCTCAAAAAAATAAACTATGTAAAATATCAAGTTATTTAAATTTCTTAACGATTTATATTTTATTTTGTCGTCTACGGTTTTCATTATTTTTTGTTGGGCTTCATAAAGAGTCAAAATTTTGGAAAAACGTTCAATATTGTCCATTTATTCTTCTAAACTTTGAACAATCTATCATCAAAAATGATGGTCATTCTTGACCTTTTGTCACAGTTCCAACATGGTGCCATTTTGGCAAAAAAATATGATTTATCTATGACAAAAATATGACGGAATAAAACAATCTACAAGCATTTTTTATTCGTGTATCGGAAATAACTAATATTTAAGAATACGTTTAGTAAATTTCAAGTCAATATAAATGAAATTCGCAAAGTTATAGGCCGACGAGGAAAAGATGCGCTTAGCGAAGCTGAGGAGAGGAGAAACTTTAAACGCGTTTTTCTCGAAACTACTTTTTCCAAACTTATGGAAGTGCTCCCACACGCCTTAGACAAGCATTCTTTGTGAAATTTAGCAGACACGTGTATAATAAACGTCTTCATCGCATAGACAACAATTATTCAAAAATATTTAAAAATGTGTATTTAATAAATAAAAAACTACAAAAAATGTTGATAAAAACACAAACTTTTTTTCGATCGCTCACTATTTTTTTATTTTCCAATATTTCTTTTTGATTGTAGTCTAAGCTATACACAATAGTATACAAAGTAAAAATATGTTTAATATTATTGCTGCAAATCATTTATCCAGGACTTAAGACTTCCGTGTTGAAGAATGTCATCGCTCGTCCATCGACATATGTAGCTCCTCCCACTCCCACTACTATACTTTGTCAAAACTCAATATACTAAATATCAACATTCTATATTAAATACTTTTCGCATAAAAAATGGTAAAAAATCGATCACTTTTAAGCCCAACTAAGTTGAAATTATTTTCCAGTTATCTTCGATTCATCTTAACACATTCGTCGCCCAGCGTAAAAGTAATTATTCATATATATGCATTTTTGTGACATTAATAATCATGATAAAAAAAATTGCTATTGAACATTCGAATCCATTTTTCTTGATGAAACTTGAGACAAAAACTTGATTTTTTGTGGTGAAAATTTTAATCAAATCCAATTATGATGTTTATTTTTAAAGCAAATTGTTCCAAAACGTCATCGATAATGGTGGTTCGATGCTATCAATATTTCCATGGGTTCATGCATTTGGATTTTTAACAAGCCTCATGAGCCTCGTCATGAATAATACGCACGTTTTCATGACTAAATACGAAAAGGAGACACTTTTATGTGCAATTGAAAAATATAAGGTGAATTAAATTAATAACTAGATTAATACAATCGAACAGAATAGATAATAAATCTATTTATTTTGTATAGATATCGTTTGTGCTGTTGGTGCCGACGGTGATAGTCGTTCTGGCGAAGGATCCTTTGGTGGACAGGTATGATATATCGAGCCTGAAAGATGTTTGGTGTGGTGCATCAGCGTTATCCAAAGAACTGCAGATGGCCACAATAAAAAAGACAGGCATACAAAATATCAAACAAGGATATGGAATGTCCGAATTGTCGATTGTGCTTGGTTTCGATGTGAACGACAATAAGCTTGGATCATGTGGAAGAGTCATGTATGGAATGAAGGCGAAGGTATCTTAAACTATACAACACGTTTTATCGATATTAGCATAATTTCCTATATTAATTGATTGGATCATTTTTTAAAAAGGTGGTCGATGTCGATAGCGGAGAATCGCTTGGTCCCCTATAAAGAAGGTGAAATATGCTTTCAAAGGATCGCTCAAGATGCTGGGTTACATGGGCGATAAAGCGTCGACAGATCAGATGTTTGATTCAGACGGTTGGTTCCATACTGGAGATATTGGATACTACGACGATGAATATTATTTTTATATCGTGGATAGATTGAAGGACCTTATCAAATACAAAGGACATCAGGTAAAAATCGAATCCAAATATTGTCACATGCTTTGATTGGATTTGAATTTAATACAGTATCTTACGACAGGTTCCCCCAGCGGAGATTGAGGGTCTACTTTTACAGCATCCTTTGATTCAGGATGTGGGCGTCGTTGGTCTTCCAGATTATGTTGCTGGTGAACTTCCCATGGCGTTTGTGGTGTTGCAACCTGGAGCAACGTTGACTGAAAAGGAGATTGTTGATTTCATCGCGAAAGAACTTTCATATCAAAAACAATTACATGGAGGAGTACGATTTGTCGATGAACTTCCTAAAAATAGTACTGGAAAATTACTCAGAAGACATCTAAGAGATTTACTTAAACCGCAATTGAAATCGAATTTGTGATATTTTCACATTATTTTCAATAATATGCAGCAAATTTGCAAATATCAACGTCGAACGACAGTCGATAAGCACAAACGAAATTTATTGATTTTTAAATTATTTTCTTTGAAAAATATGTTTTTTTTTGTACAGACTCTAGTAATTCATTGGTTTACATAATAAATAAATTATGATATTTGTAACATGCTATTGGTTTTTCTATAATTTATTTTAAATTATTAAATATGATATCAAAGAGAGTCTTGTCAGAAGTTATCCATAGATAAGTGACCAGAAGGAAAGTTGATAAGCTAATGATAGCCTTTAAGCCCTTGAGACATTTGAACCCTACACTTTATGAAGGCCAAACTCTAAATGTGAAATTCGTTCGTTGGGACTGTGTAATAAATCATGTTTTATAAAAATGATTTACCAAATTGCAAGAAGCTGAATGAGTCACAAAACAATCAGTATTTATTGAATATTAACTGAAACATAACTATGAACGAATCAATTATTTGGGACAGCGAGTTGCCGGTAGAAAGTCTAAGCACCTTCTTAGGTCATGATTTGGGACGTATTTTTGATTGGCATTCATATTTATGAGATCTGAGTCCCACATACTATGATAACATATTTATTATGGCCTCGTTAAAACTATTTTTTAGCATGATCGCTTGTTTCTTCGTGATCATTTGGTAGCTTACCATCAATACATTGGAGATGCATATTTGGAAGTTGTAATGAAAACCTTCTTAAAGCCATAATAAATTAGATATTTTCTGTGCTCAAGTTCTACTGCAAGCATCAGAAAATCGATATGTAGTCATCATCTGTATATTGAATCATGATTGTCTAATAATTGGCAAAGGATCAGGACAGAAGATAATGAACCAAGGCGAAATTTGATTTTTTTACACTTTTAATGCACTCAATAAGTTCGTAGGATGATTAATAAAAAACGGCTTTAATTTGACAATCATTTCTTCATTGGAGCCAAATCTCTTTCCCTGAAACATTATTTTTAGTTCTGCTAACAGGTAGGTATTATATTGGGGGAAGGAGTAATTTTTTCTTCTAAATCCTACGAACTTATTGAGTGATGTGCTAGAATCCATTAAGCTAAAAATGTTGTTATTTTTATTTACTGAACTATTATATATTGAATCTTATTGATGCAATAATTATGAAAATATTCTCAAAATTGCTTAATTCTATTGCATTAGATAAATCTGGTTTTTTTATAAGTCCTATTTTGTGGGCCAGTCATATTTTGCCCTTTGATATCTGACGGTATATTGATTATTAAATCTGTTTTGTTGAACATCTGGACTCTATATTTTGATCCACTAATATCATATCTATACTGTCAAATGTTCATAAATTTATAAATAATATTTTTTACAAAATAATAATAGCTAAAATAATTTTATATAGGAGATGGTGATATCCTAGAAGTGGATTAATGGTGTTAAACTATTTCAAATAGTTAACATTGAAGGAATTTCAAAAGCTTGGTTCTATTCAAAATATCAAGTCATATCAACATATGCCAATAACTTTTATAATTTGAGACATTACTAACTTTTTTTATAAGCTCATCATATTATAATTGGGGACGAAAAAGGAATATCGTATGATTAAAATATGTATAGAAGAAAGAGCCTATAAAATCATCAACATATTACAATTGCAATATGAATGATGGAATCAATTGATGAAAAAAAAAAGCACGTTAAAGAATTGTTTTCATGCTATTTTCATAGCAATTTCATAAACCATGCAAGCAAAATATATTAAGTCATTTTACAACATATTAAGACAGTTATTGATAACAACAAATGCTGCAATCAATTGGTATGTAAACGAGATATAATACTATTGGAGCAAACAAATAGATTTTAAAAATTACTCAGCTACAATGAAGTGATTAGCTTCCAAGAATACAAGAAGTCAAGGTCCAATAATATTAGTTCGATAGTAATAAATGCTTTTAATGCGCTACGGAATTTAGCTCCGACGTTTAAGGGTCAAATATTGGAACTTATCACAAAGGAATAAGATAAAGTTCTTGATGCAGTGTTTCACAAAGATGCACATGATTCAAATGGAATAGCAACGATTTATGTGTATTATATTTTAGGGAAGCTTTCTAATCACACATCAATGCATTTCAGAAGATTTTCATGGGAGAAAACAATACAGGAATAAATTAATAATACTGGATAGATTCATAAGTGAGATGCGATTTTATTAAAGCAATGTTTTAAATATTGTTGCAAAATAATCATTCATTGGCAATTCGATTTAATCAGTGGATGCATTAATAATTATCTTTGATCAACCTTCGGTATATATGATACTAGATTGACATGATTCAATCATGGTTCATAATTTTAAATATGATTAAATTAACATTATTATTTGAATGTAACCCTTTTAAGAGGAGGCAAAAATTGGACGATTGTCGAAGGAATCAATGTAATTTTTCTTGACACGATACATAAATGCCAAAAATGAATTAGACTCTAAAGTTCTGAGATCCTTTTATGAACACACAAAAACTTATAATGGAAATATAAGGATCGTTTGTGCTTTTTTAATTTAAAATGTCAAAAGAAACATAGTCTATAAATTTCAAGAAATAATGTGAGTCGAGGAACTATTGTACTTACGATTTTTGAAATGAAATTTGTATAGATACGCTATGGAGAATTGGTTTGAACGTCACGAAAAATGAAACTCCAACCGATAGTTGATCGAAAATAGAAGGAGAATCATTTGTAGTCTCTCTGTTATATACATCATAGAAATGTCTTATACGTCTGCCTATTTTATTATAAATTCCACAAACACAGATTCATCTCTTAGTCAATGATTTTCGTTGAAAAATGAAGAAGAAACAATACATAAAATCATTTTTTTCTAGGAGCTAAGAAGTTTCACATCTACCATGCAAGACTCTCACGCATTTTTTGACTAAATTTAATATGATTATATTAAAAGCTTATGATCTGATACTAAATGTGTACATTTTTACAATATATAATTAACTGTGTGGCATGTTGCTCCTTCGATTGAAGACTTGACTTCTTTGCAACTTGTTGCCAAAATTAAGCCAAAAGCATTCGCTTCTAAGAAAGCTTATTTTAATTAATTTTGTTCGGCTACAGTGTATCTTCTTGGAATGTACAAACGATCAAATTTTTAACGTGTCTACGCTATGATTTTTTATCGCCTTTTAATAGATAGATAGTCTTCTGCGACAATAAATAATGATCTGACCAAGTCTTCGATTTCTCATGAACAGTCGCCGTTTCAAATGATCGATTAACGTCTCTATCCAACATGTATGGTTATTTGCTAAAAATAAGGGGAGTTTATCAATATTTGAGAAGATAATATTCTTATAATGGTCTTCTTGTGTATTTCAATACCTTTGCTGGAATAAAGCATATGGACATAATTTTAATAAATAGCTTTTGAAGTATTTCTGGGGAAGTGTCTCAATGCCAGCACCATTGAAATACGACTTGTAAGCAATGTAATAAACTGTCATTTAATAAGAAAATGAGCGCGCTGTTATCAACGGTTTGACTTAAATTGCTTTAAATTACATTATTTGACATTAATTTACATGCGTATCCTAAAACGATACTACCTACTTACACAAGACACTTTCACATTAATTATCTGCTTATAATGAATTGCAAATTGCAATGAAAGTTAAAATCGTAATGAATCACAATTTCTAGGCGATATTTAAATTGGGAAATTAAATAAATGTTATTTAAGTATTGTGTTGGTATTACAATAGTGTGGAGCAAAGATTGAGTATCTTTTGGTGACCCTTTCTTCAAGAGGAGACAAGCAAACTAGTTGTAAGGGTTCAGTTTGTACTGAAGTTGAGGAGAAGCAACACGCACTTTCTATCATCATGGACAAAAGCAGCTTTATTGTTTCGGGCCCTCCACTTCCAAAGTTATCTGAAGAACTATCTTTTGGCGAGCTAATTCTTCAGAGTCTAAAAGAGGGAGGAAGCGATATCGCCCAGGTACACATCAAAACACATTTAGAAGTTCGCGAATCACCGCGTTAATCGAGATTTAAAAATAAATGCAAACCTATCTTTTTGAGAAACGGAAAGAGAAATTTTTAAAAACATTAGGGGGCCAAACGACAAAATATTCGCAGTGAAACCTTTTATTGTTCCTACAAATATGTGCTATCAAAAATCAGTATTCTTTTTCTGACATTTTTTTTAGTTTGGGTTAATCTAAATTCTCAAAAGATCATCATAAGATCAAATTAAATTTTCATTTTTGTATATCAACTTTATTCCGTCATTCGCTTGAAGATCCTTGATTTTTTGAATATTTTTTGAATCCTTGAATATTGCATGAAAAATGGGAAAATTTATGTTAAATGATATGATTTTTACATAATTCCAGTTTTGTTTCAAATGATATGATATCAAAACAAAGATGATTTACAAGATTATCAGATCTCTAGTTTTCTATTTAAAATATCAACATGTTCACAAATATTAAATTAAATTCCATGTATTAATTAGCAATTGAGTGGTGAAACATCTTTGCTTTTATCGAGTGCAAATAAAAAAATGTAAAGTCGAGTCGAACCCTTTCTTACAGTTGCATCTTCACATCAGGTCATAATTTTTAAAAGATATTTCTTCAATAAGGTTCAAATAAAAACGTTTTGCAAAATTCGAGATTTAATAATTCCTCCAGATTTTTTCCATCGCAAATATTCTTGAAATTCGTAATATTTTGTCCCATATTTTATGAAAATGATTCATCTCACTCCTCATTTCTCTCCTAGCGTAAATCATAGAAAATCTATAATATAATATTTGCATACATTTAAACCTTTTTTTGTGCGGTAGATTCGTTCCGCGCAAAATCGCACAAAAAAAAGCTATGGCTTACAAAGAAAAAGTGAAGATGCGCTCCATGGATTTTAAAAACCGCATAACTTTGAAACAGCTATATAAAATACATCCAAAATCGCACAAAAAAAGTTAACAAAAAAAAAAAACGGGAAAACAATAAGGCAATTAAAAAATAACATTTTTGATAAAATTTAAAGGACATCTTGCATAATTGTTAAAATTTTAAGGATGTCTGAGATCTAGCATCTCAAATGCCAGATATTCACTAGAGAAATAGTAATTATTTTAAATACAAACTATAATCGTTGTATGATAATTTTCGTTATGACTTAAAATCGCTCTCTTCTTCGGAAAAATAGTATACCCAGTATCAATGTCATAATTTTTCTATGTAGATTTTCTCTTTCCAACAATATAATTAGTACACAGTCTCAAATCAAAATCGCACAAAAAGAGGTTTGAGTGTATACAAGTAAAAGGTCAGATAAAAATCTTTGAAGGCAGATTATATATAGGCAGTCATGTAGTAGACATCCCTGATATCAAAATGTTAGTAATTTTTATATGATTGGTGATTCTATTTTATCAACATCAGATTCACGTTCCCGTTCGTTTTTATAATAATCATGACAGTCGACTTTTCTTCATTCTTGCTTCAAAAAATGTATCTTGCAAGATCTGTTTATTACACTTTTTTCATTTATCATTATCATTTAGAATGATAATTTTTATCCAAGCCACTGACATGATAAATAAGTTTTTCTCCATATTATCTAGTGTATTTTCATATAAATTATTAACATAATTTGTCATGGAATAATAATGAACCATAACAGCAAATAAATTATAATGAATTTTTGGGTCTAATTTCGATAACATGTTACTGATACTGATATGACCACATAATTAAACGTGTTGATTAACGGATTGGGAATTCGCTAAGTACTAATGTTCTTATCGAAAAGGTTCGGTTTCAAATCCAATTTTTAGAAAAATCCACGTGCCAACAGATTTAGGGGGTTGAAAGCATTAACATTTCTGATCGTTTGACTCAATTCAGGATTATTGTGATTTAAACACATGTAGAAGACAATGTGTAATCACTACATGAAAACCACACCAAAAACCTCCTTTGGAGATCGTCTTAAAACTTTATCTTAAAACCAATAAATCTAAAGAATTTAATATGAATCTCAATGTAAAAATATGCAGATCCATTCCCAAGTTAAAAGTGGTAATTTTATTCAATGAAACGAGAAGTCATTAAAATTGTTTACAAAACAATGGCAATTATTCAATGACAGGATGCACAATAACATCATTAATTGCAGTAATAAACATAAATATTATTGGAGCAAAAGGTTACTATATGTTTGATAAACCGTGATAAACATATTTGTTAATTCAACAGTTTCAGAATGTATTTATTTTATTTCAAATTATTACTATAACACGTGTTTTTTACACTGAAAAATCGAATTTAATACTTTTAAATAGAAATTTTACATAGAAACGCTTAGAACCGAAACATTAGATGAACTGCTTTAATACAATGAGGTTGAGGAGCTGTAATACAACGATTTATTTAGGATGATAACACAATGACGGCATCCAGTAATAGATTTTGGGCGGACTGGTCTTCTACTGTTCTTCAAAGCCCCAGTATCTTAGCATCTTCCGCATCCTCTTGATGTAAATCTTTATTTTTTTAACAATTACTCTTAAAAAACCTTCATTTTATAATATAATAATATAGGCACATATCGCAATATTTCAGCTGATTTTGTCGTTTTAAATTTTAAAGGTCAATTCAAAGGGGTTCAATTTAAACTTTTGAAAAATATCTTTTCATTCCAAAAATGCACCGAAACACTCAATAAATGAAATAATTTCCTATCGTGCAATTTTGATTTTTTAAATTTAAATTAGCAGATTTGCGGTGATGAAGACAGCAGCATGACCTATGAAGAAATTCGCCAAAAAAGCATCAGGTTGGCGATGGCGCTTCAGAAACTCGGCATCAAAAAGGGAGACGTCGTCGGCATATCCTCAGAAAACAGATTTGAATTCACCGTCTCAATTATTGCCGTCATGGCAATCGGAGCCGTCAATGCAACTTTGAATGCATTTTATAGTAAAAGTAATTATTATTCAATTAATTATCAAATAAAATTTCCACCAGATCCCCATCTCAGCAAGAATATTCCATCATGCATCTTATGTAACTATAACAATATTTATCATCTGATTTTCTATTAAAATAAAAACGAATTACAGACGAACTTCTACATACAACGAGCATTTCGAAACCAGTGTTGGTGTTTTGTTCAACAGCATCGATACAAAAAATAAGGGACATAATGAAAGACGTCCCATCGATTAAGCGCATAATTTCATATGGCAATGAAGCCCTCGATGAATCAGTGATACTCTACAAGGATCTATTCATGGAAGATGTGGACATTTCCAAGTTTCAAGCGGTCAAAATGAACGTGAAGACAGACCCGTGCGCAATATTGTGCTCATCTGGAACAACTGGATTACCAAAATGCGTCATTCAATCGCATTTTAATCTATTGGTAGCGACAAAACAGCTCGGGTATTGTTCAATATTCATGAATTTATAAAAATATGTGTATATATTTCACATTGAATTCTCATAATGATCTATTTTTTCACAGTATGATATTTGAAATCGGAGACTACAGCGATTGCTCCATTCTATTGTTTGCTCCATGGTTTCATGGATTTGGCTTTCTAACGTCTCTTTTATATCTTGCCATAAGGATCAAATATGTTTTCATGATAAAATTTGACAAACATGCGTTTCTAAATAACATCAGTAAATACAAGGTAACATTCGATTGAAATCATTTAATATCCAATCAAGATGATATTTTTGATCTAATAAAATCTTGTAAAAACTGCAATTACATCAAACCTAATGTATGATTTTTGTTGTCCTTGCTAAGATTTCATTGGGGATGTTGGTGCCTCCGGTGATGGTTTTATTGGCAAAGGATCCTATCGTAGATGACTACGATTTGTCGAGTCTAAAGCAGATATGGTGTGGTGCAGCACCATTATCCAAAGAAACTCAGATGGCCGTCACTAAAAGATTGGGCATTCATAGAATATACCAGGGTTATGGTCTAACCGAAGTAACGTCAGCATTCATACATAGCTGCGAATTGGAAATTAAATATGGATCATCTGGTAAACTCGTCGCTGGAATGATTGTCAAGGTATTTACCAAACTATATAAAAACTGTAAACAGTGAAGATTTACATTCAATGGTAGATTTACGCTATAAGACGTAGGTGATTTTTACAAGAGAATATTTATAAAAGAGAAGGTTTTTCAATAATATTTTAATGATTTATGCAAATCAGTTACTCAAAGGCAGCCCTGTCCAATTTTATTAGCATTAGACTTAATGATATTTACCTAATCCTTTAGATGGCAAGAGATGTTTTCATCTACTGAACTAAATGTCTATTCCAGCACTAATATGCATATAATTTCAATCTATTTTTAATATATTTGATTATAACACCGGTTTTTAGCTAAAATCTTGTGGTTTATTTGTGTGGTCTTTGGCACATAAACCGACATTTTTTTTTTTTTGGGAGTAAAGGGATTACATTTTGCTACGTTTCACATATAGGCCCTAATGCTTGGCTATTGTCTATAAAATTGTTCTTTTTTACTTATTTGTAAGTGAGCGGTTAGATCGCTGTTTTTTCTTGTGAAAATTAATAAATTTAAAATTTCATCCTCACTTTAACATAGATTTAATTATCTTCGAAACATGTAGCAAACCGATCTTAAGGCGTCTTCTCACTTTAGGCGCCTCAAAAATAGGCTATTTTCACGATTTTTTTTTCGAGAATTTTCGCTAAAAATTATGAGATAAAATGGATTTTATGTAATAAACACATCTTTCAAGTACATGAAAAAAAATTATTTTTATATTTTTGAACAATTATTATAATAAAACAGTAGCATCGAAAAACCCGTGTAGAAATGTTATGTTCGTGGCTTGTTGATGGTATCTCCGAGATGGGTCATTTGAAACAAAAAAATAAAACAGTTTTAGATTCAGTATATCAGTGGCTATAGCGCATATCATCAGATTTTTGATATTTGCGAAAATAACAAAATGGCGCTCGTTTTACGAAAAAGTAAAAAAAAAATGCGTTTTTTGTAAAAAAAATTACTTAAAATCAAAATTTCAAAAATCTGATGAGATGCGCTATAGCTATAACTATGAAGAATATGTCATTTAAATTTCATGACAATCGGCCGGATAGTTTCCGAAATTTCATCAACAAGCCACCGAAAAACCTTGTTTTGAGATAAACGCGTTTAAAGTTTTGGTTGCAGAAAAATTGCCCAGACACAGCTGTTAAAACACTCGTTGTTATTTTGGGTATTTCCTCCGAAGATCTTCATAAATTGGTTTCAAAACCTCGTGAACATCCTCAGCTAGAGCAGAAGGATGTTTAAAAGTTTCTATCTGATTGTTTTTCACCACTTTCTTGTACTTGCACCATGAGTCTGAACAATACGTATGCAGCCGGGTGCTCTCAGGTAGTCACCTAACGGTCGCCCAAAACTGTAGTTAAACTCGTCTGATCTTTATGAAATTTCGATATAACATTTTTGAAGATATGTACTTTCAAAATTTAAAATAAAATAAAAATCGATTTTTTTAAATTTGTAAAGTGAGAAGACGCCTTAAGGCGGCGTATTGATATTTAGTTTAACGCATTGGAAAGAAGATCACCGTGCAATAATGATTTTTATTAACTATTTAGGTTCATATTAATGATAATGGTTAATATTTTCATGAACAAAGTACACTCAAACCTTTTTTGTGCGGTAGATGCGTTCCGCGGAAAATCGCACAAAAAAAGTTATGACTTACATAAAAAAGTGATGATGCGATCCATGGATTTTAAAAACCGCATAACTTTGAAACAGCTGTATAAAATAAATCCAAAATCGCACAAAAAAAGTTAATAAAAAAAGAGGAAAAAAATAACGGAATTAAAAAATAACATTTAAAGGACGTCTCGCGTCATTGGAAAATTTCAAGGATGTCTGACATCTGGCATCTCAAATACCAGACATCTACTAGAAAAATACTAATTATTTTAATTATTACAAACTATCATCGCTGTATAATTTTCTTTGCGATTTTCAATACCTCAAAATTGCTCTCTTCTTCAGAAGAAATAGTATAGAAAAACGTGTTAAATGACTTCATTATGGTAGGGCCGGCAAGTTGCCGCTTCACTAAAATACCTATAACTCCGTAAGTAGTTGGAATTTTGGAAATTCCTTTAGAGAATGTATTTTTAAAAGTCGAAATATTACAAAAAAGCAAAAAAACGAAATCAATTTTTTCAAAATTATAAACTAGAATAAAGGGCGTGGTCGTATAAACAGCGATAGTAGTTGCAATATGATTTACACAGTCCTAAATTATTATTTTTTTCCAAATTTCTATTGGTATTTATGATTTATTTCCTATTTTATACAAAATATCTCAATACGTACTGTTTATGAAATTAAAAAAAAGTGCGTTAAAAACCGCATAACTTCTAAATCGCATAAAAAAAGATTAGAGTGTATATTTTTGTAAAAATTAGTTGTATTGATAGAGATAAATATACATCATACATGGTACATATAAAGTGAGGTTTTTTGTAATTTTGCTCATGAAGTACAAATTTTGTCAAATTGACTGGGTGGTGTAAAACTAGTATTAGTTTGCTTCCAATTTGTATTAATTATATTTATTAATATATTTGTTAAGGTGGTTGATTTGAAGACAGGAGAACCGCTCGGTCCCTATAAAGAAGGAGAAATTTGGGTGAAAGGACCTCTTAGGATGCTCGGCTATATGGGAAATGACGCAGCTACGAATCAAATGATCGATAAAGACGATTGGGTACATACGGGAGACATAGGATACTACGACGAGGATGAATATTTCTTCATCGTGGACAGATTGAAAGAGCTTATAAAATATAAAGCATTCCAGGTGAATTTCTAGTGTGATTCAACTTAAATGGCATTTTAGTTTGGTTAAAATACCGATTACTTACACTTGATTCATATTGGATATCATAGGTACCTCCGGCAGAACTTGAAGCACTGCTTTTGCTGCATCCCGCTATTAAAGACGTAGGAGTCGTCGGTCTTCCAGACGAAGAAGCTGGTGAGCTACCGATGGCCTTTGTCGTCTTGCAGTCTGGAATTACAGTTACCGAAAAGGAGATTATTGACTTCATAGCGAAACAAGTTTCACATCCCAAACGTTTACATGGTGGGGTGAGATTTATCAAGGAAATACCTAAAAATACAACTGGAAAAATTCTTAGAAGAGATTTAAGGAATAAATTAAAAATATCAGCATATTAATTTTAAAAAAAAAAAATAGCATGTTTGTGCGCTTATAATATTATATTGTATATATGTTATGGAAATATACTTTTTTTTATCAGGATATTATATTGAAATTATTTGCAAATAAGATTAAATTGAACATATTGCATATACTGTACACGTAAAATTTAAGTAAATTGCATTACTGAATGCTAAATGATTATTATTATGAAATTTAAATTCGAATATTTGATATAAAAATGTTATCGATACTCTCAATAGATGTCATTCCAATAGATTGTAAATATGTATAAAAATATTTATAAAATAAGGATAGAATATCAATGATCGATTGGTTGTCGTCAGATACTTTTCATGTGCATCATTCATGCTTTAGCTTTTAAAAAAATATTTCACACAAGCTTATAGCACATATTGATAGATCATGAATTGGCAATCAATTTAAGTAGCATGTTCAAAGAACAAGGACTTGCGGACGAAAATGAAAGAACTACATGAAGCATTTTCAATGTCATGGATGGATCTTGAAATGGTATTTATTTTGCTCTAAACGAATTTATAAAGAAATAAGACACGAAGTTTGGACTTCACTCCATGACATCAGTAGTTCAGATGATGACAATAAATCAGTTATTTACGTATTCATTTAGCAAACATTAACTGTATGTTCTTCAGAATCTTTTGTAATACTTCTAATAAAACATGTGTTGATTTGTTTGGAAGCATTTTCAATGCATTCAAATGAAGAACTAAAAAAACATGAAACGACCACGCAAGCGACTAGTAGTTATACGGTCGGATGAAATTAGAAATAATGTGAGATTCAATGTATAAAATTAGCCCAAGAACGAATGAAATAGATGTTGAGGCCTTTGAACTCCATTGAGCTAGCTGTTGTGTTAAAGCTCATACTTTTTTAAGAAACAGAAGCTATCAAGATCATAAGCACAATAAAACCTATATTTTGAGTATTTATATATATATATATATATTATTGTCCAATATTGATAAAATATACATTTATGAGATTAATATGCTGGTAAAGGATTATGAAACAAATATGTAAAGATAAGATAAATCGGATTATTTTCGAGAGGAAAATTGGTTGATAAGTTATTAATGTATAGATTCACATAGAAATATTATGTTGTCGGCATAGTTATTTATACACATAATACGTTATATAATCTAAAATATATTCTGGTTTATTAACAATAAATGATTAAAAATTAACATAAGTCCTGTGATTTTTTTTATTATAACGATTTGTATTAAATAATAATTAAATTGCTTAAAAAGTATTGATGCTGATAAGTGAAAATGAAATGCGGTCCAATATCACGACATCTGTGACGAAAATATATTACCGAATAACTTGATTTCTTGTCAACTCTGTCACAGTTTCGAAATGCATATTGACGATTCGTCTGCAAACTTAATATACGCGAAACCATATCTATATAAATGGTTCGACAGTAAAAGTCATTTGGCTGTTTTTTATAGCGTCTCACAAAACAAATTGCGTACACAAACCATACTTATACAATTCAAAAATGTTCACGGAGATATACACAACAATTTCTTAAAGTTTCATCGCAATCAGATGAATAGTATAGGAATGTATACGGGAAAAACGGACTACAGACCAGAGACATTCATCATTTAAAAAACCCAAGCGCCTTCAAAGGGATCGATAAGTCTATTTTTCGTTGTAACAAAAAGACATGCAAAATACAATGTCTTTTCTAAGACTGGTTTGATATATGTCATAATAATGCTCCAGATCATCCTCCACACTTGGTGGAACTCCATTCGAGCATAAAAGTACTTAATTTATTACTCCCAATTACTATAAGCATTTTATGGCCGATGCAAAATGCATTATTTAAGAATTTTTAGGTTGTCCCATAAGTTTATTTCGCAAATGAACACAGATCTAATCATAGCCATGATTGAAAAAAACCCGCGATATACTGTTCGCGAAATAACCAACAAGTTTGAAATTCCACTAACATCCGTCCATAATCATCTGACAAGATTGGGCTACATCAATCGTTCAGATGTGTGGTTTCCTCGTGAAATGACTGACTCAAATAAACTTCAGCGCATTTCAACATGCGATCCTCTTCTCCAACGATATAATAGCCAATATTTTTTGAAGAGACTTGTCACTGAAGATGAAAGTTGGATACTCTCTATGAGAATATCCAACGTAAACGGTCTTGGACCAAGGGTACATAAGCTTTAACTGTAGCTAAACCTGGCCTACATCCAAAAAAGTTTTGCTATGCATTTGGTGGAACTGGAATGGGATAGTTTATTATGAGCTACTTCAGCAAGGTGAAACGATCAATATAACAAAATATTTTTTCCGAATAGACAATCTAAAAAATGCAATTGCCAGAAAACGGCCAGAATTAGCGAACAGACGAGGTGTTATTTTTCATCACGATAACGCCAGGCCTCATGTGTCTTTGTTCGTCAGAAATAAATTATTATCATTTGACTGGGATGTTTTACTCTTCGGAAATTGCCCCTGCAGATTCTTATTTATTTCTTTCATTGAAAAAATATTTACGTGGTAAAAAATTTAATTCAAAAAATGTACCTTGATCAATATTTTGCCAACAAACCTGGGAAATTTTGGCAAGAAGGCATTATGAGGCTTCCTAAGAGATGGAAAAAGGTAATAGAACAGAATGGATCATATATTATTCAATAAATTTTGATATAATACAAATTATTGATTATTTTTTTCTTAATATGAAAACGAAAGAAACTTATGGGACACCATAATACTTTTGCCCAAGCAATTTCGGAAAAACTGTAATATCCTTCAATAAATGTGTTAAAAATAACTCTAGATTATACCCTTTCCAACGATATTAAACTTGAAGAGGTACCAGTTCTCTTACCTCTTTCATTTTTTCAAAGGCGGTGTAAATTAACCCTTTTGGCGACTCTATTCCGTGGTTCGCACGGTTTCCAGACCTGACACCACTGGATTTCTTTGTCTAAGGATGTGCCCTATTCTATGGCTCGCTCGGTCTCCAGACACGAAATCACTGGATTTCTTTTCCTAGGGACGTGTAAATTTTATCGGTCCATGTGCAAATACACTTTGTATATAGTCCAATAGGGTCAATAAATATAACTTTGTAGATATTCCGCCATTAGTCGATCCATTTTTTTACAATGTTGGTTTCATGTTATAGATGTATCATTTGGAAATCTAAATTAGAAAATATCTTCTATGCCCACCATGTGGTAACTATAGAATCCGTAGCAAGTAACACCAAATTTAAAATGCTTCATCTTTGTAAATTTTCTTTGCAAAAATATTATAAAATCAATTTCTTAGATAATATTTAATTGCGATACAATGGTATTGTAAACATATTATACATATTTAAATATGGGTAATCGTTCGTGTCAGGGAAGCGGTTGAGCAACATTAAATTCAATCATATGAAGCATTGTAATTTGATTGCAATCGAGATTATTATAGCAATGACTGAAAGTGATATTTAAAAATCTTAATCATCTCGAAATTGAAAAATAGCAAGATAAGACTAGACAAATGAGACATTTTAGTTCGTGTTGAGTTTGAAGAGCGAAAACACGTGAACATCGCCATGGATGACGAAAAAAATATAGTGTATGGCCCTGCCGAGATCGAATCACCTGCTGATATTTCCTATAGCGATTTAATTCTGCAACGTCTTCAAGAAGGAGGAAGTGCCATTGCACAGGTTATATATACACTCATTTTTAATCATTTCCTCGTCTAATATGACTTTATTCCAGTAGTTGTTGCAGTTTCTGCATGAAAACCCTCAATACAATAAATCCTCCCTATGTGATTTTTGCGGGAGATGCTCATAAAATGTATAACTTATCACACATTTGAATGATAATACATATTCTATAGAACATGACAGATGACAGACAGCGATTAATGGGCTTGGAGAGTCTATAATATCGACCCTATTGCTTCTATTGAATTACATCTACTATCTATTGAAATTACATTTAATTAGTTATCAATGAGATCTGGTTCAATTTTTGCAAGGAACAAATAAAGGTCCCATCTTTTGAAAATACTTAAATATTAAATATAATTTCTACAGTTTTTCTTGGAAAAATACATCAAAATTTGCAGTAAAAGGATTTTTCATCCAGTAATACACCTTCAAGTTCGAAATATCTTGAAATCGTTTTTCCATGTCACTTTTTAGTTAATTAATTCAATCTTTAATGATATGCCAAAACCCCTACTGACCACTATTTGGCCAAAAAACCCCTACTGACCAATATTTGGCCAAAAACTTAAACTCATTTAGTTGTATCATGCATTTCTTTCATTTTCATATGCAAGCCCTAGATCTTCTAGCTCAATTGAGTATTTATTGTTGGCTTCCTTTACAATATTTTATATAAATTTATTGATCCATTTATCATCAATCATTAGATTGAATTATTGAACATGTAATATGATCCACTTCTTCTATTTTGTATTGTGATCAATGCTTTCTTGGGCTTGGACGACAATCAATACATCAAAGGACAAATAGACGATTGTTATTTTTTATCTCAGTTTTTGTGAAAGATCGAAGTTTAAAATGCCATTTTTATTCCAACAATAACTATGCAAATCAAATCAAAATGGAAAGCAAAAAGTCAAATATAAAAAAAAATCAATCTATTTTGAAGCATTGCCTAATCTCATATAACAACATTGGTTTGCATTGTGTTGGATACGATCAAAATAACTTCATGATTTATTAAATCCAAGATATAATAAAAATAATACATTTTTGCCAAATATTTTTATCTTATCTTCGATAACATTTTATGATTGAATAACGTACATTTAATTTTGAATATGGAATAACCATGAAAATATATGGATACAATATAAATTTGTAGATTTGTGCTGTTACTGGCGATCAAGTCACATATGAGGAAATTCGTCGGAAGAGCATAAGATTGGCCATAGCACTTCAGAAGCTTGGAATCAAAAAAGGAGATGTGGTCGCCATCGCTGCTGAAAATCGCTTCGAATTTTCAGTTTCAGCCATCGCCATTATGTCCCTCGGTGCCATCAATGCAACTTTAAACATCGTCTACAGCACAAGTCTGATTTAATTCTATATCATTCAATAACAATGCGAATATATATTAAATAGTCAATTTCTCGATTTACAGATGAACTCATACACGCAATGAACATTTCAAAACCGAAAATGGTGTTCTGTTCGCCGTTTGCCATATATAATGTGATGGACGTAATGAAAGAAGTGCCCTCCATCAAACAGATCATCACATACGGCGACGAGAAACCTGATCCATCTGTCATCCTTTACGAAGATCTGTTCAAAGAAGAAGTGGACATAACAACATTCAAAACAGTCAAAATCGATCCGATGACCCATCCTCTTGCGATATTATGTTCATCAGGGACGACCGGTTTACCCAAGGGTGTTATTCTAACACACAATAATTTTACAGTCTGCACTTACATTTACAAGTAGTTCTTTCATATCAATTGCTCTTTTTAAAATAAACTGAATGATACATATTTAATAAACTGGTAATTAAATTATTCAATAGAGTTCTGATGGCAGATATATTGACACCAAGCGATTGCTTTTTAACATTAATACCATGGTTTCATGCATACGGCTTTGTGACCCATCTTGGTGCTCTCAGTTTAAACGTCAGGACAGCTTTCTTGGTGAGATTCGAAGAGGATGGATTTTTGAGCGCCATTGAAAAATACAAGGTATGTATTTGGTGATAAACTTATCATTTATAGATATTAAAATATCAATAAATCATAAGTCAAACCGCGAACATGAACCCGACAGGAGGTTCGAAATATTGGATGATGTTAAAATTTAACTCTAATTTTGCCTGTCAAACGCCAAAAAACGCGATCGGATATCAGTTTCTTCTATCTTACAGCCTACAATAGCTCGATTGGGAATTCTGGGAGTCAATTACTTTTTTTAAATAGCGGACTGTTTTTCTGAAATGTGAAATTTCGTCCTAATATTCGAATTGCGTCTTCTTTTTATTTTTATAAAACTGAACAATATGATATGCGTTTCCTAATTAACCTATATGTATTTTAAAAAGGTAACATTCACCGTGGTGGTTCCTCCATTATTGGTGTTCTTGGCGAAGCATCCATTGGTTGATAAATACGATTTGACGAGCTTCAAAGAAATTTGGTGCGGTGCAGCACCACTTTCTAAAGAATTGCAAGTGGCTGTCACAAACAGAATTGGCGTCAAAGATATAAGACAGGGATATGGTTTAACTGAGACAACCCTTGCTGTTTGTCACAATCGCAGTGCTGATATTAAATACGGATCGTGCGGTCAGGTTGTGCCTGGAACGAAAGCCAAGGTTTGTTGAATGTGATATTTACCTATTTAATGTATATGCATGCATAATAATACTTTAACATGTTCAAAATAGGTGATAGATCAAGATACTGGAAAAGCTCTCGGACCATATCAAGAAGGTGAACTGTGCTTCAAAGGTCCTCTCATGATGCTTGGATATATAGGCGATGCAGCTTCGACAGAACATATATTCGATTCGGATGGTTGGTTACACACTGGAGACATTGGATATTATGATAACGATGAATTCTTTTACATCGTTGATAGATTGAAGGAGCTTATAAAATACAAAGGCTTCCAGGTAATAGATGCATGTATATTAAATTGATATGCTTTTATGTGGTAATACTAATTCTTATTTACATGTAGGTTCCACCAGCAGAACTAGAAGCATTGCTCTTGCAGCATCCTTCAATTAAAGACGCTGGTGTTGTAGGTCTTCCTGATGAAGTAGCTGGAGAATTACCATTGGCATTTGTTGTACTCCAACCTGATGTAAATACTACTGAAAAAAATATTATTGATTTTGTTGCGAAACAAGTTTCACAACCAAAACGTTTACATGGTGGTGTGAGATTTGTCGATGAAATACCGAAAAGTCCCAGTGGGAAAATTCTCAGAAGAGAGTTGAAAGATTTATTGAATTCACAATTGAAATCAAAATTGTAACCATTCATTTTATATAAATAAATCAACATGTTGTTTGAATGGTGACGTGCAAGTCTTCAAAAATGGTAATACCGTCTATAAAATAGTAGCAAGACTATAAGACAAATCAAATTATTGCAATTGTGCAAAATAGAAATGCATATTAAAATTAAGACTGATTTTGTACATGTAAATTATAGACAATTTCCATATTGAGATATATTAAAATATTTCATACTTTTATATAGAAACACAATAAAAAACAGCATTATTTATGAGTTTATTGATCATTGCCTGTATCGTATTCTATAGTAAATTCATAAGAAAAATTATCTTATTATTAGAAAATTTGCAGCATTACATGCTTAAAAATTTAATAAGTGTCATATTTGAATTTAAAAATAGGAAGATCTCATAAATTGGATGATGATGTACTGAAGTTATTAATGAAATCAGATCATTTTTAAACAATCGAAGAATCATCAATTAAAGTTATAGAATGAGAGTTGGCAGCATAAATTGAGGGTCATCTAATATATGTGAATCATTTAATAATTATTTCTGGACTATCATTATGACAGTCTGGCGACTGAAACCGTTGGATTTGGGAGGGGAAGGGGTTGCCAGACTATTATCAGCTTGTTAAGATAGTACCAGACTGGTTCAACTTGCTGAAACTAACCAGGAAATTATGTCAATTTCAAAAAGTTGGAATAAATTGTTTTTAATACCTTATAATAGATAGTTTACGTTTATAAACACGCCAGACCAAATATATATTGTTAACGCGTTACCTTAACAACACATAAATGATTGTTTATATTACTCATTTATAGAAAATGTAAAAAATATACTTATATAGTAATAATTGTTGAATTTTCATTAGATTTCAATCCTCTCCTCTTCCAAATCCAACGGCAATCAGTCGCCAGACTGTCATAATAATAGTCCGGAAGCACGCCAGAACACAACTATTAAATTATTCTCATGTGATGTGTTAAATTGAACAAACAGGGAATTTGGACTTCGCATGAATTCTTCTTCAGATATGAATTAGAAGCGTTTTCGTGTTGAATTATGACTTGCAATAAAAAGCGGTTATCGTAAAATAGTTTTGTGCAAAAAATTAATGACTTTAACAAAGTCGATAATAAAAAAATATCCATCTCTATGTAAAGTGGGATATTACTGGAGTATTTAATGAACATAAGAAAAAATACTGGAATTTGGTTCACCAAATATCGCACTTTCTGATTACAATTTGTTTAGTTCCTTAATACACTCTTTATGCAATAAAAATTGCAATGATATAAGTGGGATAAAAAAATCATATGGACATATTTTTTTAAAAGGGATTGATATATTGGCAGAATGATGGCAAAATTTGATTACTTTCCGGTCTTCTAATTTATGCATTTTTATATATTTTCTTTATTGAAATACCTTTCATTTTTTCATATAATATCATCATAATGCGGTGATATTTTTATTGAAATTATAATGAATATTTCCTAAATTTGCAATAGCATATCCTTGACGAAATCATTATTTATCATTATTTTAAAAAAATGATAGTCATCCGATTCCATTAATAGATTTAATGAAGTAGTTCAAAGTTTATTAGAAATAATCCACCGATGTTATATAAAATCTCATAGTAATTGATGTATGGCTCTGATATCTATCAAGTATAATATTAAACTTATCGTTTTGATTTCAGCATAGATACAAGATAATGAATTTCAGTACAAATCGCAATTCAGTATACGGGTTATACTGAAATTGACTATTGACGGAAGCGATTATTTTAAATACATATGACAAACAAAAATATGTTATATCATACAAAATAATGGGGTAATAATTATTGAAGACGTCTCTTGTATTATAATATATCAAACCAGACGTTCCCTTGTTTGATAGATTATAATTTTAATATATTTAAAATTGAAAAATTTGATAACATTTTGTCGTATTTTTTTCCAGAAAAAAGGATCAAATTTTAGGCAAAACAACATTATTTTTTTCCCAAATCACAACCTAGATTTTACCATTAAAAACCTTTAATGATTTTAGCCTAACATAGTTATATAAATCTCATGAAAAATTTATCATTATGGATCCTGTGTTTTCAGTTAGTTGGAATCATTTACTTGAGCAATACAAAATATTTAAATTTTGACACTACTCCCTCCTGTAGATTTGAGCTTATGATGATTGAGAGACAGGCAAAAATTATTGATATTAGTATACTTCAATCAAATTGAATGAATCGACTTTTGCAGTAATGGAGAGTTGATCTTCATCAATTTTCAAAACACATTCTTACACAATACCATTTATTTTTAGGTGTGTCAATTTTATTAGATCAAAGATGTTGTCTAAAGTGGATATTCATTTCGATGCAAAGTATTATAACTGAAATAACCAAAACAAATCATGGATATGCACCCAAATGGACCGTATATATTATTTTTACATTGTTCAAAGGTCGCAAAGAAGATTAAAAACCAAGAAAATTGATTAAAAAAAAATTAAAATGCAGTAAACACTTTTTTTTAATCTTTTACGGTCCAATGTCAGAACATCTATAACTGAATTATTAATTGTCTATACAGGGTGTTTTGCACATGGGCCAAAAATTATTATTTTTGAGAGTTATGGGGGTTGTTTGCTATGTTTCACACATAGTCCCTATATTTTAAGTGTCAGGGTTGTTGAAATAAATTTTCAACTTTTTGTAAAAATATCCAAAACTTTACCTTCAAACCGTCATAACTTTTTGATTTGTGATCGTAATAGCACGAAATAACTGTTTTTATATTTTGCAATATTTTTTTGATCACAGTTATTTCATGCTATTACAATCACAGATTAAAAAGTTATCACGATTTGAAGGCGAAATTTTGGGTATTTTTTAAAAATGTTGAAAAAAAATCTATTTCGACAACCCTGACTCTTAGAACATAGGGACTATGTATGAAACGTAACAAACGACCCCCCTAACCCTCGAAAAAAATTGTTGATCCATATGCAAAACAATCCTGTATAAGAAGCATGAATTATAAATTTTTTATACATATAAAATAACAAGTAAAACTTTGTACACCTGGATGAAACGGGATTGTACTGGAAAAAGATGCCCCATCATACCTACGTATCAAAAAGCATGCGAATGGATTAAAGATAGTGAAGGATAGAATATCTTTATATGTTCTAATTCTTCCAGAGATTTCATAATAAAGTCTTTACTTACTAATCGGTCTTTAACCCTTCCGAGCACTGAAAGGATATGACAAAATAAATTTGCCAGTTTATTGGAGAGCTGATAAAAATACTTAGATCATAGCTATGATTTTTTAAAATTGGTTTAAAATACAATCAAAAAAGTGAGACAATTTACATTTTTTGTCTGGAATCATATTTTGTGAATTAATTTGTTTTTGTAAATGTATCTTTTATTATTGAAAATTAATATTCTCTGACGGAAAAGGATACATTTTTATAACGAAAAATCTTATTTTTACCGAAAACAATATTCCATTGATCATTTGTAGCGTTTATATTTACTAAATATGTACTTTTAACCACATTTCCAATTCTTTTCAATGATACGAGCTACAGTTTGATTTTCAATCATTTTACCATTATAAAATTTAAAACATTTTTTTTTTCAACTCTATGATATTTATTGGATCAAAGATCATCTTTTTGAGGTATCACACACATAATTAAGCTTTTATAGACATTATTATCTCAAGAAGTCATTTAAACATGGGACATCAATACATTACATCAAGGATTTATAAAATATTGTAACTTATGAAATGAAATCATGTTTTGCTTCTACTTATTTATGCGAATCATTATTTTTAACGACGTCAAATCAAAAAACTGGTTTCGAGGGACATCTGTAGAAATTCGCTGACGAAATGTTGAGTTTTAGAATAATTTTATTGCTTTGGCAATATTATTCCCTGACATCAGAAAACTGTTTGCCAAAAAACGAGCTTTAACCAATCACCACAGAAATATTTGCATGCAAATATGAAGCAATTAAATATATGTGAATAGAATGATTAACAAATATTAGCCAGAGATTTTAGTAAAATCAGCCAGTTAACGTGTGTCTAAGAATGTATCAAAATATTCTGCAATATTATATCAATTTTCTCAAAAATTGATATAATATTGCATTCTTCCTTCTGAACATAAGTATGTTGTTTTAGCTTATGATGCTTTCATATGCGATTATTTATACAAAAATGAATGATTTTTTATTTTGCATGTTACCAAATTTATCTGTTATGGTTTGTCTTTTTTTGGTAAGTATTTGCGAAATTTGGCAAAGCACTCAAACGGATAAAATGTATGCTAAATGTAAACATCAATTCACACTCAACATGCAATAGAACCCATCGGGACAATATCGGAAAAATCAATATCTCAAATGGGCGAGACAGAGGTTCGGATAGAGTTAATTACATAAAGCTTTTAAAAAAATAATCTAGAAACTGGATCGCATTTATTTTAACATAGGTCAAATTTGACCCAAGAGTATAAATTTTCGGTTCTTATTCTTACCGTAGAAACAGAAATATCTAGTCGGCTGGGTCAATTTTGACCCACGATACCAAACACGTAACTCTTTTCATCGAGTGTATTTTCCAGATTTTGTAACTTAAGCCTTTGTTAAAAAAACTAGCTAAGATAGCGGCATAAATTAGTAAGACAGATAAATATCGTTCGCGACCTCATTTGGCACGAGCCACCTATGTAAGTTAGCCTCTGAAAATATCGCAAAAAGCCCTAAAATAAAACGGAGTGGCCACAAGATCTGTGTGTTCAACCGGTCTGCTTTTCGAACCGCTGACATAATGAATGAGCGCCTCGCGACCTGAACATGTCTACAGAACGATTACGAACTCTCATTACGAAGAAGATTGATTGGGTGGCTTGTTTAAATTTTACAATCTATTGAAAATATTGTTGTCTATTTTATTGCTGGTTAATGCCAGTTGGGTCGACTCAATGTTTAAGCGTTAAACAATCTAAGCGATAACGAAGAAGAGGGATTAGACAACTTAGTACATATTATAAAAACGGACATTCAATCAATATTGATTCATGTAAAGTAAAATGATAAAGTAAAATAAAAACCATGTGCAACTCTCGACCGGGTCGGTATTCTGTGTTTTGCGCCCCATGTGCAGTTGCGCCCGTGGCGGACGCCTACTTTGCCACTCACTTGTTACGGCCCTGCCTAAGAAAGATGTTTTGATCTTCATTATCTTTTTTTTAGTTATAAGTTGATCTCACGAGATTTTTTTAAAATTATTATTTAGAAGATGTGAGAAAAAATATTGTTTGAGTAAAAAAAATACTATCAACAATCCAAATTAGTCACTAATTTATATAAAACTTGTTAATTTTTTAAAGATCCTAAAATTAAACTAAAATAGTTTTTTAAGAAATGCTTATTTTATTTCATCCCCTAACCATATTTATGCATATAATATAAAAATATGCTTGTAACGACTGATTTTCTGGTGTGGGTCAAATTTTACCCACGAAATTTGTAGTGTTGTCAAAAATAATGATACCAGTTAAGGGTTAAGTCGGCTTATGGAGGGTTGGACGGTATGGATGAATTAAAAGTGTATTCTTAATAAATGGAAAAATAAAATATTTTCGATTGAATGTTTGAGAGCCTTTGCTTTGCGTAATCGTTTGCATTTTGATGGTAATCGAAACTATAATAACAATAGCTGAAAAATAGCCTCAAATCTTATAATCGTCCTGACGTTTAAAAATGGCGAGATAAGGTTTGGCGGCTGCGCCGTCTCAGTGCGTGTTGAGTGTAGACAGCGAAAGCACGTGGCCGTTGACATGGATGATCAAAAATATATAGTGTCGGGACCTCCCGAGGTCGAAGCCCCTGTCAATATTTCTTATAGTCAATTCCTTCTGGATCGTCTACAATATGGAGGAAGCGCCATTGCACAGGTATTCATACATGTTTTCCTAAATACAAAATGCGTTCATTCCAGTTGTCGTTTTCGTTCCCGTACAGAAAGCTCAATATACACATTTTCCACAGTGTTGCCAGTAATGAAAATTAAAATAATATTATTTTGAAATATTTTAAATTTAAATTTGACACATGGTATTGATTGCCATCAAACTGATTAATAATGATTTATAAAATATTAAATTAAAAAAAAATGCCATTTCTATCATAGATTTATAACAATATTTATATTTAAATAATGTAGTTATTCTATAAAGTTTCATAAAAATAATTTTAGATTTGTGCAGCTACTGGTGCTCAAGTCACATACGAGGAAATCCGCCAGAAGAGCATAAAATTAGCAATGGTACTGCAGAAGTTCGGAATCAAAAAAGGAGACGTAGTCGCCATATCCGCTGAAAATCGCTTTGAATTTTCAGTATCTGCCATAGCCATCATGTCAATCGGTGCCATCAATGCGACGCTGAACATCCTCTACAGCAGAAGTGAGCTTTTACTGCGGATCATTCGATAACAATGCCAACGTACGTTAATAAAATAATCTCTCGATTTCCAGACGAACTTATACACGCGATGAACATATCGAAACCAAAGGCCGTCTTCTGTTCACCGTTTTCTATATACAACGTGATGGACGCGATGAGCGATGTGCCCTCCATCAAACAAATCATTACATACGGCGACGAGAAACCTGATCCGTCTGTCATCCTGTACGGAGATCTCTTCAAAGAAGAAGTGGACACGTCGAAATTCAAAACGGTCGAAGTCGATCCG
Source organism: Stenopsyche tienmushanensis (assembly GCA_008973525.1). Lineage (NCBI taxonomy): Eukaryota > Metazoa > Arthropoda > Insecta > Trichoptera > Stenopsychidae > Stenopsyche > Stenopsyche tienmushanensis. The sequence continues at coordinate 465,871 of WACJ01000157.1, read as the reverse complement.
ATGACCCACCCTCTTGCGATATTATGCTCATCGGGGACGACCGGTTTACCCAAGGGTGTTATTCTAACGCACAATAATTTCACAGTCTGTACTTGTATTTATAAGTATGTCGTTATCGTCTATATTTATTACGCTGATAAATTTATAGTTCAAAAGTAAAAAAACACAAATTAATATCTTTATAGAGTTCTTATGGCGGACGTGTTGAACTCGAGCGATTGCTTTTTATCGATAATACCATGGTTCCACGCGTACGGTTTTGTAACTCATCTTGCGGCGCTCAATTTGAACGTCAGGACCGCCTTCATGGTGAGATTTGAAGAAGAAGGATTTTTAAGCGCTATAGAAAAATATAAGGTATTATTAATTTAATCATTTGCATCGTATTTCATATCAAAACTGGGCGATGAATATTCATCTTATTTTTAATTTTAAAAGGTTTCAATAACGGTATTAGTTCCTCCACTGTTGGTATTTTTGGCAAAACATCCATCCGTGGATAAGTACGATTTGACGAGCTTTAAAGAAATATGGTGCGGTGCGGCACCGCTCTCTAAAGAACTGCAAACAAAAGTTACCAAAAGAATAGGCGTTAAAAACATAAAACAAGGATACGGCTTAACCGAGACAACGCTTGCGGTGCTTCATAATAGCAGTGCTGATATTAAATATGGATCATGCGGTCAAGTTGTACCTGGAACAAAAGCTAAGGTTTGTTAAATATATTTGCTTATTTAATATATGTACATATATGCATGCATACAAAATACTTTAACATGTTCAAAATAGGTGATAGATCAAGTTACTGGAAAAGCTCTCGGACCGCATCAAGAAGGTGAACTGTGCTTCAAAGGATCCCTCATGATGCTTGGATATATAGGCGATGCAGCCTCGACGGAACATATATTCGATTCAGAAGGTTGGTTACACACGGGAGACATCGGATATTATGACGAAGATGAATTTTTTTACATCGTTGATAGATTGAAGGAGCTTATTAAATACAAAGGCTTCCAGGTAATATATAAAAATAAATAAAATTGATTTGTTTGAATGGATTGAATTAATTCTTATTTACCTGTAGGTTCCACCGGCAGAATTAGAAGCATTGCTATTGCAACATCCTTCGGTTCAAGACGCTGGCGTGATAGGACTTCCCGATGAGGTAGCCGGAGAGTTACCATTGGCGTTTATTGTACTCCAACCTGGAGTAAATACCACTGAAAAGAATATAATTGACTTTGTTGCAAAACAAGTATCACAACCAAAACGTTTACACGGTGGAGTGCGGTTTGTAAATGAAATACCGAAAAATCCTAGCGGGAAAATCCTAAGACGGGAGTTGAGAGAACTGCTGAATTTACAAATGAAGTCAAAATTGTGATCATTTTTTATTATTTACATAGTTTTTGGTATTACAAAATATCACATTTATAACAAAAAGTAATTCAAATATGTACAAATTGAATACTAATAATCGTACTTGTTCTACAAATCATTTTAATAATATATATGACATTCAAATACAAAAAATATTTATACAACAACATCAAAATTTTATTCAAATGACAATGAAATTTATCGTGTTTCCAAAAAGGCAGGGCCATTTTAGGACTTTTGTGGGATCTAAGTGTAGATAATATTTTACCGTTAAAATATTTATGAATCAAAATTTGGAGTTTTTTCTTAAGGGACGTTTCTATCTTGTTGATTTATGAAAACTTAAACTAGAAACATTAAACGCGTTTTTCTCAAAACTACTTTTTTCATTCATTTTGTAGGCAAGTGTATAATAAACGTCCAAGTTTTTATTTTATGAACAAAAAACTGCAAAAAATGTTGGTAAAAACACATACTTTTCTCAATCACTCAGTAAAAATGTGCTTCATTTTTTTGCTGCAAATCACCTGTTCAGGACTTAGGACTTCCATGGTGAATGTCATCGTTCGCCTATCGATATACATGACTTTCTCCACTCTCACTACCATATTTTTTCAAACTTTAAAAAATATTTTTATGTTCAATAAAGATCGCCTAGTTAACACACTAAATATAAACATTCTATATTTAATACTTTTCGCATAAAAAATTGTTAAAAATTCGATCACTTTTAGGCCCAACAAGGTAGAAACGTCCCTTAATTCCTAGGCACTATGCCTACCTGGATGAATAAAACGGCCCTGCAAAAAGGTTTATTATTTAAAAAATAATGTTATAATTAAAAGGTCAGAACATTAACATATTTAATTTGTGCGAGGTAGATATGTAAGAATTTTTTGTAAAAAATACATATTTATTCAATTTACTATGTACAAAAATACTATTTGGATTTGCCGAAATGTTTTTTTGTTGATGTGATTACAATAAAAGAAATATAATACTGTGTCAACTCAATTGTGTAAATGTAAATCAATAAAGTATGTACATCATACATCATCATAATTACACGTAATAAAAACATATTGTACTTATTATTTATGCTAGTTTAATCATATTAATAAATGATATTTAATACTTAAACTAACGTAATCTTCTTGTTTAACTCTTACAACTCCTATGGCCACGCGTTGTGGCCGAAGATTTTTCCCACCAACTCCTATGGTCACTATGCGTGGCCGCCTTTTTTACGGACATTTTTTATGAACTTCAAATAAAATTTTGGTAATTTTTTAAATGTAAGAATCAAATGAATACTCTAAAAATACCGTCTTATTGTCTGACCATTAATTTGTCATCTGGAATATGGAAAATATCATACAAAAAAACAAGATTAGCTGTGGGATGAATGATAGCATACAGAAAACAAGATATTTTAGTCACAACGCTCAGTAAAAATAATACATCAACTTCCCAATCAATGAGAAGAATAGTAAGGACTATTTAGTACTAGTCTAATTAAGATGAGCTAACAAACAAGCCAGTAATCATTTTAGATTACATTAAAAATATGGACGGGGTGGAAACGGCAGATCAATATGCAACATCATATTATTTCATGCAAGACTGAAGTGGTAGAAGTTATTTTTTTGGGATTTTGAAACATCGATTGTAAACTCTTATATTTTATACAAGGAATATGAAATCAAAGAAAATAGAAAGCCAATAAATCATAAAAAAAATCGCTGACAATTGTTGATGCAACTTATTGGTAACTTTCGCGATTTTATGAAGTCCAAATTAGAACGATTGTCGTCAACTAATCACGATCAATGGTTAAATGGAAGTCCTCATTTTATTTATAGTAGATCAGGGAGGAATTATAGAGAATGTATGGTGTGTTCAGACCGTGAAACTGAAAAAGGATGAAAGCGAACGCTATATTTTTGTAACACTTATGAGAGGAAACCAGCGCTTCATTCTGAAGATTGCTTCAAAAAATATCATATATTACATGATTACAGAAATTAATAAATCGAATAAAACGCCTAATATACTTAACAAACTTCCTGTATAACAAAATACTATTTTTCTATTCATAAACCCCCAATTTTTTCATTTTATTCCATACAAACATTTTTTTTAATAAAAACGTAAAAAATGACTAGGAGTTGGTGAGAACTTTTATGAAAAAGCCTTGGAACCCAAAGGGTTAATGATTTAAATTGGGATGCATGTTATAAAAATCTGAATCAAACAACACCATTTTATGGAACAATCAAATTATTATAATAAGTTAGGAACGTTTAAGAATAAAAAATGATTTTGAATTTCAATATTCAATTAATTGAAATAATTTTATAGATTTCACAATTGTAATCCATATCAGAATTTTGCTTTGGTAGAGTATTTAAACATTTAAATGTTAGTTATGATGACAATATTTAATTAAAATTATTGCTAAAGCACAATTCATTATACAGGGTGCGGCAAGGAAACTACCTTATTTAAAAAATGAACAACACAAACAGTATAGGAGATCAGTTTAATTATTTTTTCCATGTTACAGAGAGACATTTAAAGACAGTCCACTGCATGATTGTTACTAAACCTATATGATAGAAAACGTTAGGTTCCGCTCTTTCGAATGAGCGTCACTTCACGCTTCTCCGAATAATTGTCGCTTCAGGGTGAACGTTTCAAATAAGGAAGAGTCCCTGTCCTGTCTGCAGTAGGCAGTATTTAAATTTTTTTATAAATTTACTGATATTTTATAAATTTACAACACATAAAATTGAAGTAGAATCAAAATAATTTTGTAAAATGTATCATAAAAATATATACTTATTATATACCGTTATCATAAATACACTAAGAAATTAATATTTAAATCAAGAATGAGGTGATTTTAGTCATGTTAATACCAGTTAATAAATGGAATAGGGAGCACAGCACATTGAAGGTATATAGACTAGAATTTAAATAATGCTCAAGAAATTAAAAATACAGTAGACCCGCGATAATCCGATTCACAATTTATGATTAACTGACAAATTGAACAATCCAACACCGTCATGCAAAACGTTTGTTGGATGACCGCAGATCTACTGCATTGAAATAACATATAGCTATATTATAAATATAACTCAGTTGAATTATTGCTTTTTATCGTATTTTAAGTGTTATATGTAAATAATTATTTAATTAATTAAGTCTATGAATTATTAAACTATTTGAGTAAGAACAGTGTAAATATTTTTAAATCACTGTTTTTAAAATACTGTCCAGTTATTATGTACATTTCAAAATACAGTTTTGCAGATTTTGTATAGGATCATCCAAATGTGACGTCTAGATGTCTTTTTGTAATATTTTTTCGAGTTTTGTGACATGTAGCACCGTCTCGCTAGAAACAGACATAAGGCACATCAATATAATTCAACTGTCAAGTCACTGTAAAGAAGTGCGGCCGAATTATTCCATTTGCCCAAAATGCACACAAATAGTAACATTTTTTGGGTGTAAAAATCTTTCCTGAATAACTCTCGTTCATTGTTCAATAATTATGTAAACTTATCCAAGTTTGAAATTGTACTACCTTCTACTAAAACAAAATAGTTTGTCATTTCAACCCTTTGAGTAGTGAGCCAATTTAAAATCATCATTTACTTAGATGCTATATTTGCTCGTCCGTCACTTATCATCCGTATAAATCCACTTATCTCTCAAGATCACAGCGGCGTGTATGAAGCTTGTATAAAAATAAATAAACACTGTCGATAGCATACAATATTCGGTCATTTTTTTGCATAAACATAAACATTACACTTGAAATCGATTCATTATATCATTCACATATCATTAGTCGATAAATTTGGATTAACGATCTATACATTTGTATGATGTACGCAATATACTCTCTCCGTTTCTGTCTCTCATTCACAATCTTCAACCTGCAAGATAATCTCTCCGTCTATGTTTTTCTCCAAATTCAACGTGCAAGACACTCACCGTGTCTGTCTGTTTACGAGTGGTTAAAAGACGTCACGTGTAATCATACAGCACTGACATCTACGCAACGCATTTGGATGACTCCTTTACATTGCCATATAACAAAACCGTGTGTTTAATAACAATAAAGAAAACGTAAATAGTTCACAAATTTGTTCTAACGTCGTCTATATACATTTTTTTGTGTGACATAAACGAATGGAGATACAAATTAAGAGTGTACTCCTTTATCTACTTATACTCGTCTCATTTGATTACCGTCTATAAAATTCAAATGATCAAAGAATCAAATTGAAAATTAGCAGAATCTTTGATACAAATGGTTCAAGAAAGTAAAGATAATCCATTATCATACAAGAAGAGATTGTTGCATGTCCAATTTTGTGATGACATACATTCGAAATATGCGTATAATAAACATTATAACAGCACAATCAATATTTTCGTGGAATTGTTCATTTGTTGCAGATTAAATTAGAAATCAGCCTGACATTTGATTCTACGATGGTGTTTGAAGTACTCTTTGACATATAAAAACACTTCATAATCATCTGAAAAACAAAGAAAAGATGTATTCGATTATATAGAAATATTATATCAAATTATTAATAATCATAATCAAAATTATTTTAGCATCAATAAAAAATATTTTTATAGAGCAAATAAAAAAGTACTTCTTTCATTCAGTATCATTTTCCAGTTATCATTTCCGTAAGTCTCTAATGTGGCAAACAAGAGAGCAGTTGCTGCGGCTGTTAACTGGATAGCGATAGATAAAAAGTCAAAATGAACAAATTTTAACCTGGATATTGATTCATATTTATTAACTGATAAATCAAATGCTTGGCGAGTGGTCGAAATAGGTGTGAAGATACAGCACCACGTAAAAAATATGGTCGGAGATGTTTTGCAATCCACGGAGCAATTCTTTGTCGACAACTTCTAGCAAAATCTACTGATATGTCAGGCGACTGTAATGCCTGTTCGTCTTCCGATTCCGGACCGAATAATTCAAAGAAGCGAGATTTTACCTGCATAATTACAATAGTATTAATAATACAACAAAAATTACTATTGAATGATCATTATTAAAATGTTAACATACTTTTCCGTGCAATTTAAAGCTTCTTTCACAGATTTCATCTAGTTTTTCGCATAAATTCTTTTTCTGATAGTAAGCCTCACAAGGCCATTTTGTATACTGATAAGGGGTTGATGTTTCATTTTCTTTTTTGATAGAACGATTGGATTTATTATCACATAGAATATGATCAAGTCTTTGATTGAGAGTTATTGCATCCAATCTCTCATTTTCGTTCTGTTGGGGACTTATTGTGTTGATATTTTCAGTGCTTCCGTTTGTTTGTGGAGGACTATTTGAATCGAAGGAATTGTTCCTACCAAATTGTTTAATCTCCTCCATAATTAACATTATTTGTTTATTATTTGAAATCTCACCAAAGATAAAGTCTTCGCAGTTTTCAACATCGTTTGTTTTAAATAATTCTTCCATCTCTTTTAATACTTTATCCTGCACAATATCAGATTCGTTTAATACACTAGAGGAATTTTTTGTTATTTCACAACTGGCATTTAAAGTTTTGGGGACTTCTTTGATGTCATTAACGCAAGTATTATTGCGGATACTTGTTTTGTTTATATTCATCACATTGCCAATTATAACGTCATCGGTTTGACATAATTTATCACAGGTTTGATATTTTATACAAAAATCTCTAAAAATCGGAAAGAGATCTTTATTTTGAGTATGCAATTTTATAGATTTTATCTGAAAATCATTAAAAGTTTTTATACAACGAAACAGAATTATAAATTAAAATATATATATCAAGACTAGTTTATAAATTCTATGTTTATATCTTATTTACTTTTTTATTTAAATAAAATTTATACCATTGATAGAACGGCTTTTTTGTACAAAGGCACAACCATCGATCGAGCAGCAGCATGCATTTCTATTTCTCGCGTAGCGCCTAAAATTGCAGGAGGCGGAGTTTCTCCACACCATGAAATATAATTTTCGGACAACAATTTACTGATATATTCCATATATTGCTTTCGTATCTAAACAAAATAAAGATGAATCAAAGTTGTTATTTTAAAAGCGGTACGGATACTTATTCTCTGAATAATATTTGCTGTTATAATACCGATGACATCAATTGTTGTGACTGAAAATCTACCGGAGGAATCGGTAAACAGGCATTTTCTCTTATATATTCCCCGTTTTCATTCATGTTAAAAAATCTATAAAGAAACATATATTTTAACAATGAATACGTTAAATTAATATAGATATTTATATGTTAGAAAGCAGAAGATTGTGTATTTAATTGTTCAGATTAGTTTTTCATTTGAAAATATCAGATATGTCATTTATTATAGGGTATTACTTTTCTAATGGAAGACAGGAATGTATTTTGACATTACAATTATCTAAATATAGCTATTAATATTGAACGAATACGTGTGATAATATTGTGATATGAACACTTGAGACATGTTGAGGATATATTTTTGATCATATTTTAATGAAGTGTTACTTTTTAGTTATCTTTTGTCAAAAAACAACCATAATTATATAGTAACCTCAAATCTAATTAAATAATATAGAACAAACAGAAAATATCACACTAACGTTTTTCAATGACAATTTCCTTTAAAATTCAAATAAATTCAATATAATTACTGTTCATTTTGTACACCCAATAACGCCATAGCAAAGATTGTTTGTTTTTAATTCTGATAGTTCGCATAGTATATAAACACATTATTATGACCATATACTAATATTTTTCAAAAATGTTGCACATCAAACAAAGCGCATTAAAACTATTGATCGATTATAAATTTATCATTAAAAATCGATTTTACGATCGACAATAAAAATTTAAAATATATTTGTGTTTATGGAGTTTTTCAGATTGACCCAAGTCATGTTAACAAATATTTAATTACATAATAAAACCATAAATTTAATTTTATAATTTAAATCTCAAATAATTATTAAACGCGATCATATACCCGTTTTTTAATGCAATTAAAAATAATATTTATACAAATATAGCGGATAAAATCATTTATACACATTAGTTTTAAATATGAAGAATCATTTGAACTAAAATATATTTTACTTAATACTCAATATAAGAAAATATATAGAGATACTTTTTATTTATTAGATCCCAAGGTCATTTAATTTGTCAACGTAAAAATATTTTTTCTCCATTAAAAAAAGGTATTTTAAAGCCTATTTGCTATAGTTTTTAAATTATTAGTTAAAGCGTATTTAAAAAAGACGACTATTTTTTGAACGAATTTTTTGAAGCTGTCATTTGACTTGTACATAAGTTTATTAAGTATGGCAATACTGCCTTATCCGCAGGTGTTTACAAAATGACGTGTCGGTCGTGAGGCCGGCTCTTGTAATGTTGTCATCGTCTACGACTGATGCAATATAATCACGCGAAGATATTTTACTGATATCGATACCGGTATTTGCAATATATTAAAATCTGTTTTATTTCGCTTGTGGAAAATTATCTAGTTTAAAGCCTACTGATTTTTTTGATTGTTATTCGTGGAATGACTGATACAAAGGCCGATTTGATACATTGACGTATTGGATTATTTTAAAATCGGAATGAAATCCAACTAACGCTTGCCGTGTTGTATATTTTGGCTTGTTAACACATTTGTGATTAATTTCAGGTGTAAACGTCTCGCAGGATACAAAATAAATTATATCTGAATTATCGGACAACGAACAGGTATTTTTATTTTTTAAATTTATAAAGGCACTATTAAATGAGTGATTTAATTTCATATTATATGTAAATATTATGCGTGTGTTAGTAATGGAGATATGAGAGTAAATTATATTTTGTCTTAGTGAATTTTGAAACATTAATATAATTAACAGAAACGATATACATTATATCAACAGTTTTAAATAGGTGGAATATTTAAACACGATCTTGAAAATAATGTTTTTAAGATTCTAATTTAAGTTAATCTAGTTGTAGTCAAAAAGTATCTCGTAAAATCTTATTATATCGTTATTTATTTAAACATTTTCAAAATGTATTGTCATTTTCCACTTCGATTAAGTTCTCTGCAAGATACGCATCTTTAGAATTCGCAATTCATTGTTATTTTGAACTATGTAGTATAGAAAAATCTGACTAGTTTGCTACATGACTCAATCTGTGCACAAGTGCTATTTTAGTATTGTCACCAATTTTTTAAATTCCTCTTTTCTTCCAACAGTATTATCTAGTTAATCAATTTTAAAAAATTCTGATATATTTGTAGAATATATATTATATAATGGATATTGCATATAAGTGCTGTTTTTATATATTATTTAAGATTCAAATCCTATTACATATGTAAATCCATGCATTGTTACGTACGTCATTAGAATATGATTATATACATATAAATGATGTGGCATTATATTTGATAGTTCTTTTTAAAAATTGCTAATTTTTCTATGCCAAAAATAATATTATACAGAGTGCGGCAGAGATACTTCCTTATTTGAAATGCACGCCCTAAAGCGACAGTTATTCCGAGAAAGAAAGTACTGGTGCTCATTCAAAAGAGTGAAACCTAACGTTTTTTATAATGTAGGTTTAGTTTTTATAACGATTGTGCAATGGACGAGGGAGAACTCATTCGCTTTAGAGGCGTCACTTCATCCTTCACAGAATGATTGGTAGTTTTAGGGCGCGTATTTCAAAAAAGGATTTCCCTGCCGCATCCGCACCTATAATAATAATACCACTTCGCTTATAATGCTTAATTGATTGCTCTAAAATACGTATTTATTGAAAGTTGACTCACCAAAAGCATTATTTTCCAGCTATTATGGTTTTATATGATAAGATATTATTTTATAGTAGTGTCATATATCGAGTATAATCAATCAAATTAACTTCCTATAAATTCTTTATCATATTAAATATTTGGTTTCAGGATGTGCGGTACCGATAAAAAAATGGGTTCAATGAGAGCGCTTATTCTCGTCGGAGGCTACGGAACACGCCTTCGACCGCTTACCCTTAGTAGACCGAAACCACTCGTAGAATTTGCGAATAAACCTATTCTTTTACATCAAATAGAAGCTTTAATCGAAGCCGGAGTTACACAAGTAGTTTATTTACAATTTACATAAAATTATATAAACATCTTTTACATATGAAATAATTATGTTGATTTGAATATAATTTTTAGGTGATATTAGCAGTTTCGTATCGTGCCGAAGAAATGGAAAAAGAGTTGAGCGAAGAAGCAAAAAAATTAGGCGTCACCCTAATATTTTCTCACGAAACTGAACCTCTCGGCACAGCGGGACCGCTTGCCCTCGCTCGCGAACTTCTACTTCAGAGTCCGGAGCCGTTTTTTGTATTAAATTCTGATGTTATATGTGATTTTCCATTTATAGAACTCGCAAAATTCCATAGAAGTCATGGTAAAGTAAGTAATTTGGTGTTTTCTTCTTTTATTTTGGTCATAAATATTGCACAAATGATCGTTGAATATGCAATCTTTCATTTTTAGGAAGGTACTATCGTGGTAACTAAGGTTAAAGAACCATCAAAATATGGAGTAGTCCTTTACAAAGAATGTGGTGAAATACAAAGTTTTATTGAAAAACCTCAAGAATTTGTTTCAAACAAAATCAATGCAGGTAAGTTTTGGAAACATTTCGAAATTTTATGTTGATGATTAGGAGATTTTCCTGTATTATAAAGGTTTTTAAGTGTTTTATTTATACTATTAAAATGTATGTTCTTAATTGACTGTGTCTAAATACAAACAGAATTTAAAATCAAGATGTTTTTGATTACTCTTCAACATACAAAATAATTCATTATTATTCGAATTTTTAGGAATGTATATATTCAATCCATCAGTTCTCACCCGTATTGAACTTCGTCCTACTTCCATTGAAAAGGAAGTCTTCCCTGTTATGTCACAAGAAGGACAATTATATGCCATGGAACTTGAAGGATTTTGGATGGATGTTGGTCAACCCAAAGATTTTTTAACAGGTAACACTTAATAATTTGTTAAAAAATAAAACTATTGAGGTATTATTAAGCTGTACCATATGAACATTTGAAATTCGTAGGTGAAAATTAAAACGCCATAATTTTTGCAAAGCATAATTTATTCCATTAAAATAATTTTCACTAACTTCAATAGCCTTTTGCTGACAAGAAATTAACCATGCTACGCTCTAGTGTAAATCCACTTTTTTGTCAGTTCCGCCATAGCACGTAACAGCTTGATAATGAATCAAGCTCAATAAATGAACCTTAACACTGTTGATAGCACACAATATTCGTTCATTTCTTTGGAATATTACTTAATGTTCAACTTGCTTGGTATCTGCTTTCTGTTCAGCTATTTTTGCCTATTAATCTGTTGCAAAAATAAAAGGACAGGGCTACCGTGCAAGCCTGCCAGATTATTTCTGAAGGAGTAGATTTTGCAAAGGAGTAGTGATACTCGGCTAATGACGCCACTCCAGAACAGTCGAGGAGAAATAACAAAATTAGTCAACAATAAGAATGATGTGAGTGTCTTAATTATCAAAACAAACGTCTGCCATCAAGACAACACAAATGAAAGTCGTCTTATCTTTGTTGAAAGAGCTTAATAACTTATCCGACGATAGTGATTTCAGTTAATTATATTTTAATTTTATGATGGTTAAAAGATTCTTTAGAATACGATTTTTTAACCAATCATTTTCGAACTCTTGAACTGCCTCATCCTGGTTTTGAAACCTTTTATTCCTTAAAGTGGTGAAAAAGGTGAAACTCTGTTATTAGTTAACTGTTAGAGAGAGATTTGGTAAATAACGTACATGCGTTTGATAAAATCTCGTGATTTAAAGTGTTTAATTTAGTAATCGTTCTCAAGATTTCACAGGGATACAATTCAGTTGTAATTATTTCCTTGGTTTTAAGAAAGAATCGTGTATTATGCCTTTATTTGTATACCAAACAGTAACCATGAGCTTCTTTTGATGCCTTGAAAGCTTTGGCGAGTGTTCTGGAGATTCATCAGCATTCAATCACTGCCCAGATCTTCACCTGTTGACAATTCGTGTGGCACCCATTTATCCAGTTTTTATGATCTTTCCTATTGAAGTGAGATAGCGAGAAATAGACGTGACACTAATACCTAACTCACAAGCAAGTCCTCGAACTGTTGTATGTTATGTGGCTCATTGTCGAGATTCATATTACCGAAATGAATTTTTTGTATCATTTTTGAATTTTTGTCTTAAAAATTGATTCTTCTCCGAAAGCTCTGTTGATATTTTTACTTGCTATCACTGCGTTCTGTCCCAATTTGAACTCAATCATTCACTAAGTGATGTTTCGAATCTTCATATTGTACTATATAAAACTAATTGTTGTAAATCAGCTTATTGAAATGAAATATAGAATACAACTAATACTTTTAATCTAATTACAAATAATCGTTTATAATTTTTTAATTAAATTAATATATTTTACTTTTGTAGGAATGTGTTTATATCTAACAAATCTTAGACAGAAACGTCCTGAACTTCTTCATTCAGGATCAGATATTGTAGGGAATGTGCTAGTAGATCCATCAGCCCGCATTGGAAAAGGATGCAGAATAGGTCCAAATGTTACTATTGGACCAGATGTTGTTATAGAAGATGGTGAGTTTTTTGTAAATAATAATTTTATCTGATATCCGATAAAAACGTTATAATTGTACGTACCTTTACGTTTTTAAATGTTTAATTTTATTTTGACCTATAGTTATTAAAATTTAAGTCAAATGATATCTTAAATACACAATAATCAAAAAAAATGTCCTCTGCTTTAGATTATTTTATATTGGATTTGATGCACTTTACACAATGTTTTCATAAATAAATACACGTCTAATAAAAATTGTTTTTTAGGAGCCTGTATCAAGCGCAGTACAATATTACGTGGTGCCATTGTTCGTTCACACGCCTGGTTAGATGGTTGCATCGTAGGTTGGCGCTGTGTCGTTGGCCGGTGGGTGAGAATGGAAGGTTGTACTGTTTTGGGCGAAGATGTTATAGTACAGGACGAACTATATATTAACGGAGGACAAGTGTTACCACACAAATCCATTGCTTTATCTGTACCGGAGCCTAAGATAATTATGTAATGTTGGATCAAAAAAGTATTCGATTGCAATGCTTTTTTTAAAGCTAGAATATGTAATATATAGTAGTGTATAAAATGTATAATTTTTTTTATATTTCAAAATTCATTTGAAATGCTTTCTAGCACAAATTTGTTTAATTCATCTTTAATTATTTGTACCATAGATCACAAATTTTTTATCCACCTTTTGAAATGTTATATTTTTTATAAAGTACAACACCAAAGTAACTATAATTAAATTTCCTAGTCCAAATTGGTTAAGATATCTCGAATCTTTGATCACTTATTTTATGATAGATATATTTCGATTTAATTAAATAGCTTAAATAAACATCATACGTATTCATTTTACAATACATTATTTTTAGATATTCATCAGTTATGCCCGTGTTTGCAGGGACAAATGACTCAAAATAATTCATAATGTATTCACTAGAAAAATCCATACAAAAATGTTGCTTTTATTTAAACAAATAAACCCCAAGTGTAGCATGTATTTTTTAACCCTTAGTGTTCGAGGCTCTTTTCGTTTGGTTACATGTTTCATACTATTTTTGTTTATTGCACCATGTTAATAATTTGTGACATATAATTTCTTTTTGTGAAACGCTACTAGTATACTGCAATTTCAATACTGCCAAATACAAGCCGAAATCTAGTACAATGATTATTTTAGTAAATACTTGGGATTATTTTCTGTGCATTAATAATTTTTACTTGTAAATATACGATTTACTTAATTCAAATTTAATTCAAAATGTAGTATAATAATACGTTTCTAGAGAACAGAGTGCTGAGTGAAAAAGTGTAATGCATTTGAAAATCGCATCCAAAATGATTTTACACAGCACTTCACTCCTCGGTTTGATGACACCTTTCCACTGTTAATGAACACAACATTTAGGAGAAGTACTGCATTTTTTTAGGATTCACGCAGACTGCATAAATTGATGAAGTGCTAAACAAGGATTTAGTATACTACATAATTATATCGAGTGCAATAAAGTTATACTTCATCATTTTTAATCGACCAATTAATGATTCTATATAATATGTATAAATAGTCTGTCTAAAAATTAATATAAATATTATGTGCATTAATTTATATTATAAATATATTGTTTGATATTTGCATAATGTTATGTGAGAAACTATTTTCCAAAAAAAAAAAAAAATGGTAAAGGTTTAATATTAAACTTATTGATTTTATAAGTTGTAGTTTTGGGATTTGTGAGGGTTTAAATTTACCATGCGATAAATCTTGCATTGTTCTTATTACCTGAACAAATTCTTAAGGTGGGTACTGACTGCAACATAACAGCATTTCATCGTAATGTAACATTCGCGACGAGCATGGTACATTACGGCATTATTGACTGACCAGTATCAGTGCTCGTTCAGAATACAGGTACTCCAAATTCGACAACACAGTTGTGTTATGCAATTTTTCGACGCATGCGACGTCAAAAAGCTGGCAATCGAGTGGAGCGATTGACGAGCGATTCGGCTCGGAATGCTCGCATCATAACGTTATGATGAAATGCACTTGCCCAACCTTTGTACTGTGAAATTCGACCCTTAAATCCCACATAAATATTTAATTTGTACAATCATTGGTAAAAGCAATTTACTGTATTTTGAATAGCAGAAATGTAATTAAAAATATTTATATTTGTCAGTTTTAAAGTGGTTTGAAACATATAAACCTTATTAATTGAATCAGTGATACAATTGTAAATCAAGTGTTGCACAGTGCACGTCACGTCAAAGTTCTTCATTTCAATATTTTAATGCTGTACATAGACTATGTTTATCTAAACATAAAAATTTATATGCTATTACATTGTACTAGTTTGGTTTATTTTAATATATGTATTTTCCAATATAGTTATCATAGAATGGTAAAAAATATATTTATTTTTTCCATTAGGTTAGCCTTTGCAATCGTAATTTAACATTAACATTGTGTGTATTGATTTCATAAACATAATTTAAGAAGTAACATAGAAATTGTCACAAATAGCTTTATTTTTATACATAAAATCATTCCATCGTTCATGATGAATTCTAAAATGTTTATGAAATTTATATACATGTTTGGTTACAGTGTCGTTTTAAATTTTGGGGACTGTATAAATATTAACTAGAGTACATAGAACATGAATGCACATCCTTATTTAAATTTGTTTTTGAACATTTTTACCAAGAATCATCTCACGAATGTTACTTTTGATTGCATTTTATTATAATTATTTTTTATACACAATAAAGAAGTTCAAATATATTTATATTTTTAATTATTTCATCACATTTAACTGGAAAATATTGGAAATATTTATTCTAACCCAATTTTCATGATTTTGCCTAATCATAATTCATTAATTTACTGATTTGCACATTTTTATCTCAAATGCTAGATTTATAAATACTTTCTACATGTAAAAATGTCATTATTGTTTTTTATAAAAATGTAACGGAAATAGCCAAAAAACTATACCAGCCTTTAATGAGTATCATGAGGAAATAGTTTTTTTATTCGCATTCATAACTTTGTAGAAAGTTATAAAGGAATAATTACCGAAAGCGTTATAAAACGGCAATGAGATTATTATTGATATAATAGACATGATTTTATTTCTGTTCCCTTTTTTATATTGTGAAAAAATTCACAAAAATCTTAAAATCAGAATAACGCATGTAAAAGTATGCTTATATGAAAGTTTCACATAAAAAAATATTAATAGTCAAAATTAATTATTAAATATTCAAAATATTTAATTCTTAATTCCAACCATCGTATTAACAAAACGTCAATTGACAATACCGTTTATTCGGCTTTTAGGGCCAAAAAATATTTACAAACCTTCACTGTCGGAAGTTTTGAGGTTAAAAGTGTGAAAAGATTAATATTGAATAAAAATGTTAAGAAACGCGTCTGTATGGAATTGTTTGAAAACAGTTGCCTTTCCACAAATAAATTATCAGCAAGTTCGGGTATGACTATGTGTAAAAAAGCCTTTTTCACTGTACAATCGTGATTATAAGATTTTAATGTACACTATGTATTTATATTTTGATTATGTCGATGTTGACATAATGTTTATTATAGAGTGTAATGATTATTTGGTAAATATTAATTAGAAATGCTTGAGTACAGCTAAGTAACTATTTTATGGTTCTTGCTACCATAACAAGTACTTCTACATTTTTTCATAGAAAATATAATCAATTTCTTTTAACTTCACCCTATGACAATGAAGTTTTCATTTAACTTATGATATTCAGACATACAATTCCTTGATTTACGTTGGAATTCGAAGATTCAATTAGAATTTTTGTCATAAACAATATTTGAAATTCCAATTTATTACAAAATTGATAGGTTTTTTCTGTTTCATTATTATTTTTTATTTTATTTTCAACAATATTAATATACAATTGAAGATATTTTCTATACCGTTAAAAAAAAAACGATAATTCTCGATGATTATCATAAAAATGCAATAGATTCCTATTATTATAAATAAAACACATACTAAAAAGAACTTTAATTTGTGTTTATTTCAGAATACATTTATTTTAAAACGAAGACATCCTCCCCCTTTAACCAAAAAAGGTTTTCCTGCGAGGAAAATGAAAAACAGGCATTTCATTTATGATCTCGTAGAAGACACAACTATTAAGCCAAAACCTAAAGTTGATCTTATTTTAACAGATCATGTGACTGGTTAGTATTTTATTTATCATATTTTTGTAGCAGGCGGTAGCAGATTTAGCACTTGCGAGGCCCCTATTGCAATACAATTTTGAAACTCCCCTATAAGTATTTTCACTGTCTCTACACCTTACAGTGTATAAATTATTAACGATTTATAAGTTTATAATTCAAAATCAAATTAGTATCCAATATGATTATATTATTTTAGAAATAAATTAACATGTTGCAGTCCGGGCGGTTTTGCTACGAACTTTGCACTGGAGCTGAGCGATTTCTTAAAATAATTAATAAAAGCTAAATACTTCAGTTGAATTGATGTAACTCCGATACTATTCATGCTACATTATTGATTTTTTTGTTGTGTTTAGAAGGATTTTATTTATAGCATAGTTGCATACTTGTCCTTCAGACCGCTGCGTTTGTCATGCAAGGATGAGTATACTTGTCCCTCAGACTGCAACAAGTTAATATTGAATTGTAAAATATAACGGGACCAGACTTTGAATTGGAGTGAGTGTTTCACTCATAAATCCCTCAGAAGAGAGGTATATTTCATGTCTGTGGGTAACATTCAAACTTCCATGGTTGTTGTTGGGTAGAGATGTTGAAAGTAACCTCATCCGTCGGCTCATCAAATGATATGGTAGTTTAGCTAACATGAATTTGTGGTGAGCAGCACACCTTGCACTGTGCGTATGCAAAGTTGTCTGTGGAACAGCCGATTACAGAAAGAGAAAGAGGACTCTGTATAAAAGGCGTTACCACTATCTTCAACAGCAAAATTATCTTAAATCTTAGTGTTTTTTATGTGCGCTTAGCTGATATAAATTATTATGAACGACTTTAAACTCAGTATAAGTTTTCTCAAAAGAAAATCTATTGTTTAAAATTGTATTTTATATTTTGAAAATGTAATTTATTATTTATTTATATTTGTATACATTCATGTTTAAGGATTGGGAGAAAGAGGCGATATAGTATCGTTGACTACTTACATTGCACATAATAAGTTCTTATTGCCTGGTTTAGCTGTATATCCAACTCCCGAAAACAAGGAAAAATATAAAAAAGACGAAGTCAACACTAAGTCCGTACATAAATATAGCTCTGTTCAAGCTGAATATGTAAGAGAAATATTATTAAAGCTTATTTTTGTTTTAGTCAGTATTTATACAATGTAAATCAGAAAATTTACAGTCTACCAAGCTTTCAACGTTGCGGACATTAATAAAAATGATGGCATTAAATTAAAATATAAAAAGCTGCTTTTATGTCTACAAGTAGTTTACGTTAATTGTTGTCAAATAAACGTCATCTACTATTGATACAAGGTGGCTAGGGTTTCGCTAGACATAGCTAAAGTTGTAATGCGGGGATTGAAGTATTGTAATATTAACTACATATAATATTTATTATAAGCGGCCACAACATAGTTTCAGTGGTGTAGGTATAAGACATTTATGTGATATTTAAAAATGTCGGCAATAACATCATCGCGATAGACTACCCGTATTATTAGATTTTTGCAGCTCTAACACGTGGTCACTGTTTACCACTTAAATATGATTTTCAAAATATTTAAAATTAGTTTTATTTGGTTGGATCAGATTAAAATTGTCAATATATTTTAAAACTGGTTTAAAAATCTTTTGGCAAGTATAGAATATGATATTATAATTAAAACTGATAGTTTTTTTCTTTTTAAATTATGCTAATCTGTATTTTTATTCTCTTTTACAGACTTTGAAGCTTCTGTCTAAAACCTTTCTAAATATTTCAATGAGTAAAACTCATCCTTGGGTATTAGAACCGTGGCATATAAGGGTCGCATTCCGTAAAATTCAAATTGTTGTACCTGACTATGCAATTGAAATGCCACCAGGCAAAATTCAAGGACCAGACCCATCACTCAATGATAAAGAATTCTTTGTCACCGTTACTGTAAGATTGAAGGCTTTTTTTAAATGTAGAGAATTATTAGTTAATTACTATTTTGTACTTTGTTGGTCTATAACTTTTCGAATTTTAATTATATCGACTTGAAATTTACTGAACGTATTCTTAAACATAATCTCTTTCTGATTCTGAAAAGAAATTTTTTTTTAAACCAACAAGGTGGAAACATTTCTTAAGTATTGTATAATTTAAAATGTTCTGATTGTTTTTTATGGAGGTATTTTTTTTAAATATCTTAAACGTTTAAATTTGTGCTTTGTATATTTTAAATATATATTTTTTGCAGATAAATAAAACTGAAAAGGTTAATGTATTATGTAGAATTTATCATTGGCCTACACCAGAAGAAGAACTGCCTTTTAAGGGTAGAGTATGGAAAATACCATATGAACCATTGTTTCCTGAGCAAGCTGAAATTTTAAGTCAAATAGACAGGAGCTAATACAATACAACACAATGAAATGTACACGATATGCAGTTTTTATTAATAGGATTTGGCTTGCATTGAATTTTGTTGTTGTATGCATATTTATAATAAATCATTAAAATATTTGTGGCATTAGTTGTAAATGAAACTGTATGATATAATAAAAGTCCCCAGTCTTCCCCCTACATTGTTAAACACACACATGCAGCATTATCTTGTCGTAGGCATTAAAATATAGTTTGGACCTTTGTAAGAAAAAGTCTTTAAAATAGATGAAAATAAATATTAATAACCTTACCTCAACAAATAATCAACAATTTATTGTTTAAAAAATGTATTTTTGATATAATTTTTACATTGATTTATAAATTTGTAGTATTTCTATTTAAATCATAAAAAAAGAAGCAAAACACATTTACGGAATATGAAATGATTTAGTTCACTGCGTAGAAAAATCAAAATCACTTTCCTGTACGCTCATTTCTTCTCTATTCGAAATTTGATCAGTATCCGAATCTAATATTTGTAGGGGTTTTATTGTACCACTTTCGTTAACGACGTCTTCAGATAGAGGAGCGTTTTCGTTGTCAATAGCTGTCTCATCATTAAGAGTCTGCTCGTTGTTAACAGCTGCCTCGTCATAATATTGCGAGTTAGTATCTTGTTCGTAATAGGCATTTTGTTCTTCTGGATTGTATTCATTTTGCTGTTCTTCAGTATATTCTGGATAATTTTCTTGCGTATTATAAATACCCGCATTGTCTTGCTCGTTGTACATTTCGACATTTTCATTTGGATTTTCATTGTACGTTTCAATGTTTTCATTTGGATTTTCATTGTACGTTTCAACGTTTTCGTTTGGATTTTCGTTATACATTTCAACATTTTCATTTGGATTAGGTTCACCTGTTTGTTCGTACTGAGGATCGTACGGTGTTTCAGTCTCGTTGTGATATTCATATTGGTTGTGTAAATTTTCTTGTCCTTCGTTACCTTCTTGATAATTTTGGTCGTATTCTATTTGGGGCTGATCCTGTGATTGTTCATTGTTTTGGAGAGCGCCTTGATCGTAAAATTGATTTTCAGGATTTACGTACTCGTCTGTACCCTGATACATTCCCTCTTCGTTGTTATAAGTATAATTTTCGCTTTCAATGGTATTCTCAATATTTGGATTTTCATACTGTATATTTTCTTCATCACCTTGATATTGACCATCATTATATTCATAATTTTGATTGGGATTTATTTCAGCTGAATTTTTAACTGTGTCTATGTCATTAGGTATTTCATCCGTTGTATAATTTACGTCTTCTTGTGCAACCGAAAGGCCAGATAATTCATTTTCTGCATTGTCTATTGGATTATTAAGATTGTCTTCTAAGATTTCATCTGAAGTTTTTACACCCTCTCTGTCATTTGAAATTGTATCAATTTTATTGAGCGACTCTTCTGTGTATTGTTTATCCTCGTCGACTCTTGTGCTCATCGCATTCACAGTATCATAATTTTCATCAATACCAACATGAAGATCTGTGCCCATTTGATCTACGTGAGCTACTTCAACTTTCAAAGAAGATAATATATCTTTTTTACTTTTTTCATCTATTATTTCATTACTATTTGTATTTAAAGTATCATTTCTATCACTATAGCTGAACTTTTCATCGTACACTTCTGAAGGGTGCTCTTTTTTTATATCCTTCTCTGATTTATCGTCTTTATTTTCATTATTTATGCTATGATCATTTTCAATTTTTATTTCTTTTTCAGATAAATTGTCTTTATTTTCATTTTTAACACTATCATTATTATCATGCATATTGGAATTATTATAATTATGTTCCTTTAAGGACACATTGTCGTCTTCCTCGATTGGATCATTCATCATGCTCGACTGTGGATTTATCGTCTCAATTTTAGAGTTATTAAAATCTTCAACATCCATGTCTATTCGCGACGGAACAGATTTTATTTGATCACTCTCGCGCGATTTCAAATTTAAATTTTGCAAATCAAAATTTACGCTTGGGGAACCAGAAGGAGGTTTTTCTTTCTCGATTTCTTCAACGCGTTTATACGTCGATTTAGGTATTAAGACAAATCTTTTGGATATCTCTTCGATTGCTTCTTCTAATGTTATATTTTTAACTATATGACACGGAGGTGGTTGACTATTTAAAACTCTTTCATTGATGTTGTGCCTCGTTTTGAAATTATTTTCGTTGTACATATTGTATAAACTACTTGTTGGCGTTCTTTCTCCAGGAATAAAATCATGAGTCATAAAGTTATTGGAAATTGCACATGGAACTTTATGAAATTGGCTTTTATAAATGCTCTGAAAGAAGTAATACACAATAAATATAACAAAAAATAACGTTTAATTTTGCATAGTAATTCATTTCAATATAAAGATTTCTTTTTACCTTAAGAGATCTAATACGGTCGGTTTTTGCTTGAAGAAATGCAGCTTTTTTCTCAATGTTTTCAAGTTTAGATAGTAGTCTAACGTTTCGTTCTCTACGTCGTTTATCATCTGTTATTAAGGAAACGTATGGATTTCTTCGGGTAGACATTTTGATTGTCATATCTGCAAAAAAACATAAAGTTACATAAATGTTTCTAATAAACAGATTATATTGTGATGGATTTTCTAATTTAATTTTGTATTCAAAACTTTTAATACAAAAATGCATTATAGAAAAAAATGATTTAACTTCACGGATTTAAATGCGGTAGATGATTATCTTAGAATTACAAAATGTGGTATTTATTGTATTTAATCACGGAATCACATGTATCTTACGTATGACGGAAAATGTGAATATCTGCAACGAGTGAATAGACAATAAATATTGATAATATAAAAAAGAAAATCTAATGTATGAAATAAGAAATGTCTTTAATAGGGACGACCACACCATTTTGAATCATAAATGATTTTTTTAAACCAAAAGTCTTAAACATTACAGTATACACGTTATACAAAATTATATATATGATTCTCATTACGTTACCTTGACTTTATATAATGTTGAATATGATTATTTTTATTTAAATCTAAGTTATTTCATATTCCATAATTATTTTTCACTGAGAAATTATATGGAAATGTTTTTTTTTACTTTACTGTTTATGTTTAATTTCTTAAAAAAATCTTCCTGTGGTTCTGCTATATGTACTTTTTTATCCTTGTGTATTATTAAGGGTCGTATAATATGTTTAACACAAACTTAAGGAACACGCTAGAACTTTCCGACTGTTTTAGAGCAACTGCTGTTTTCGACCCCGAAACAATATAATTCTTTATTATCATAACATAGGGTAGGGGTGAAATTATACTCTATTCATCAAGCACTAAACAAAACGTTACATTTTATTTTCACCCTCATATTCTCATATTTACATCATATAAAGGCTTATTTTAAATAATTTGCTCCAAATTCTTTAATCCAGTTTTCGTCAAACTAAGTGTCACCAATTTGAAACGTTTGGGCTCATTGAAGCGCCCATGGTAAGTATCTAACTTGCCCTCCCCCGTATGCTGTACATCGCATATTGACTAAAAATTTGGACACGAGAAAGCTAGTGTGCAAGATGGTTGCCGCGTTTGCTCACAATGGAACAAAAATAGCGTCATGAGACCTGGCTATACATTTAAGGCCTTTTATTTTTAGTTTAATGCTTCATATGGTTGATGAATAATGTAATGAAAACAAAAATATATTATATTTCTTATGAAATGTATTGTAATGTTTCAAAACTAAAGTCGGTCCACGGTAATCCGGCCCTAATCTAATACGGCGGCCCCCTGTAATCCGACATGCCAATACAAGGTTAGTATATATGTACAGCAAAATTTCGTTGATGTAAAAAATGCAAAATGTGAGATTCTGGATTGTCTAAATTGTAATGAAAGAATCGCAAGAACATTCAAAAGTTCGTCTCCACCACTGATCGTGGACCAGACAAGCTAAATATCCAGAAGTGAAGAAAGCTCTGTACAAGTGGTTTCTTCGGGAAAGAAACAGGCATACACCTATTTTTGGGCCCAAATTGGCTATGAAAGCAAAGTTGTTTTACAAGGAGATAACAAAGAAAATAAGACTTGGTTTTTTATGCAGAATTTATTTGATTTGTTCATCCTGTTAAATTAATATTTCGGATAATATTGTCATCAATTCAATTTGTAGCTTTTAATATTAGTAATTATTATGTATTTAGCTTATCTCTTTATATTTGCTAAGTACCTTGATTAGAATTCCCAGATTTCAATTTGTATACTAGTGCTATGTAATCCAAGTTAGGACTCCCAAACTTCCAGTCAATAAGCGTTAAGTCTATATCCTTTTCTTAATAAATTATATTATTATAAACTTCTAGTTCTAATTATTGTATCTACAATTCATCATTATAGTTGTCGCCTACATGATGATGAACTGAACGAAAACCGAAATGAAAATGTTACTGTTTGAAACCGCAATTATAAGTATTGAAAGTGGTAATTTTATAAAAGTGTAGACCAAAAGAAATTGTTTCAGAGATAACTAATATTTATTGCAAGTTTCAATGGAAAATATTGTCTATTCTTAAATGAATAGAGTATATATAGTATCACCTATTTATCGACCGAAATTTTAATCAATATTAGGGCCAAACCACAAGTAGGGCAACCGATTACTAGGTAACTGCTAGTTGAATAAACTTATTCGTACGCAATATTTTCGTGCGATCTATTTTAATAAGCGATGGTCAAACTTTTTGATTTGGGGATCGTGTCGACTGTTGGAAAAATCCGCAGTGCTCAAATACGCCAATGAGTCAAACTTGTAAAATTCAAACTAGGCGATTGTGGCGCAATACTGACATAGTATCAAAACGAACAATATTATACTATTTGTATTTTTTTACAACAGTAGGCTTTATTTTCAATTATAAAATATTCGTTTTTAAAGCTATTGACATGAGTTTCAATCATTTTTTCAAATGTATATCAATGATGTTTTGAAATTGATCGATCAACACATGTTTTTAGCCCAAATCACAAAAAAGTATTGATTATTAAAAACCCTTTTTAGGTATTGCGAGACTACAACCGTATTAAAAAGGCATTAGGAATTTATCGCTACAATAGAAGAGCCATAAATTAACGGCATAAATTTATATCTCTGTTTCGGACATCGAATCATCATCTTTAATGTGAAATAGTTAAATTTGTATACATTTTTCTATACGTGTTTTGGCCAATACAATTTCAAACGCTAATCTTTCATAATTTCGCAAAATTTAGGCGCTACACGTTCATAAAGTTCATATGAATTTAAATAACATTCCACTGTAGACACCAACACATTAGATGATCTGTTTTCGTTGAATTTTTATGGACAATTGAAGAATTATAAGATGATAATAAAGGATCATCCAAATGTGACTCCTAGATGTTTTTTTTAAAATGTTTTCTCGAATTGTGTGACGCCTTGTTGAAAATAGACACCAGACACAACAATATGATTCAATTGTGGCCATAAAAAGTTACTCAACGTTGATTGGTATCGCTCAGAATTCAAAATAACAGCATTTCCAGCACCATTTTCGAAGAAATGTGGTTCAATTATTCCATTCACAACTTTTTTCGGATGTAGACATTAGATTTTCATTATTCCAGATACGACAGTTTTGCTTATTTAACGAATCCATGCATTGTGAAATGAGCTTCATCGCTAAACAAAATTTTGCTTGAAAACAACGTATCTTAATCGTTATTAAACGCGTTGTTGCAATGTGTACAACGCGTTTAATAACGATTGAACATGGTTGAAATTCAAACACAAAATTTCGACCCGGTTGAGAATTGCACATGGTTTTTATTTTACTAATCCCTCTTTTCTTCGTTATCGCTTAAACATAACAAAAACAACATTATTTTCGACCGATTGTAAAATTTAAACAATCCACCCGACCAGTCTTCTTCGGACAATTTCGTTTTGTAATGAGAGTTCGTAATCGTTCTGTAGACACGTTCAGGTTGCGAGGCGCTTATTCGTCTTATCAGCGGTCCGAAAAGCGGACCGATCGGACATACAAACCTTGTGGCCACTCCGTACTATTTTTGGGCCTTTTGCGGTATTTTCAGAGGCTAACTTACATAGTTGGCCATGGGCGCCCGCAGAAAATTTTCTAAGGGGGGGAGGGGAAATATATATTTAGTAATGTTTTAATGTAGTTTTAATTTACTGTTGCGTGTTTGTATGGTGAAAGAACGGACAGGACACTTTAGTTATGATGATGTTGCTCCAGGCTGGCCAACGTTCTGTCTCTTCGCACTTTCTTCCAGGGGGGGGGGAGCAAGTGCCTCCTTTGTTTAATATAAAAAATAATTTGAAGGCGAAAAATTTTAATTTATTTAAGAAAAGATAAATATACAATTCAAAAATAGATTTTGTCAGACATTTTGTCATCAATGCGACTGATAAAATGAGACACGAACTAAAACTTGCAAAATTCCCGATTTCCCGACAAATTATTTATTTCCGTCGCTGCAGATGAATACTTACATACTATAATACTTTGATGTGATTCGTAATTATATTACGGAGGAATACAAAAATTCTTAACCCCATATCTACTATATTTTATATCGATAGTCCCATTATTAGAGTCGAGATGTAGTAAATACATCACCGGTAGGGAAAGGTTAATATAACAATTTGAGAAACATATATGTGTACGGCGGAAATATCTCGATTTAGTAGCCTTCATCGTGCTGGTGAGGTATACGATTTCTATTAGATAAAAAATTCATTTTTTTCCCGGGATTCATGAGCATCTAAAACTGTCTAGCATCCCGGGACCCATTTTCCCATGTTCCTTTGTCTCAGATGTGAAATTATGGATCCATGTTTCATTTTGAATTGATGCAAAAAAATTGGTCTTATTGTTATGAATCATCGCCAAACACTCGATTTAAAGATCATTACGACGCTGTTTTTGTTATATAGTGAGCAAACGCGGCACACATCTTGCGCACAGCTTTCTCATGTTCAAATATTTAGTCAATATGCTACGTAGAGCATTTTTTGAAAGGCTTACCATGTCTGCTAGCTCGTGCACTTACAGTCGACGATCGTCCAATATAATTTTGTGGATTTTTTTTACAATTTCTGGGGTGGTTATCTCATCTGGACGTATTATTTAACGCAAATTAGATACTTGCCACGGGCGCTTCATACTCTCATTATGGCTCTGTTGAAATTGTATTACCTTCTATTCAAACAAAATGGCTTATGTCATTTGAAAAGGCATCACATCTAAATATTACAAGTCATGGTATAAATATAAGAAAGAAAGAAAATATTTGTAACAGTTAGTTGTTATATTTTTACATAAAATTCGATAATACGCTAGGTGTTTCCAAACTTATTGTCGGTAATGTAGTTTCTTGTTCCATTGTTATTTCAACTATTAATTCTGCGTAGGAATCATTATAAGCTGAAAAAAACTTTGCTTCAGGAAGAAAGAAATGAAGCAAGACTCAATGCTTGCTTTATTTATAATAATTCGTACTATTGATGATGAAAATTCTTTCTTACGATTTGACTTCTAAATTCTCTCTTCATAGCCCTCTTTTAAAAATCAATCCATACACAATTTTGATTGAATGCATTTAAAATGTGATTTAAAGAAAGATGGAACTCTGTGGAATATTTGCACGCGATTTTATTGATTTGCATTTGATTACACGTTTCGCAAATAGCCATGTAGCCATGAACGGGACCAGCTTTGTTATGGTTTCAACCTTGTTTGACATTCCAAAAACAACCCTGTAACCTCAACAAAGGCCAAACATTGTATTAGCGAGCTTATCGATTGAGAAGTCTAAACTATATTTATCCAGAATGAACCATCAGCATTGATGGATGACCATCTTACTTATATAAGAAATTGACTTTTAGTTATCATACGGCAAAGGCCAAGTATTATCAATTTAAAGCACCATAGCGTTGCCAATTTTCAGGCAACATTAAAATGAACACGAATTCCATGATTTAGAATTTATTATTCAATTTAAACATATTTGAACTGGACAATGATGTCAAATCTGGTAATTAATATGTCGCACGAATATGGATCTTCGAAATATGCTTTACTTTCTTGATAAAAATGTGAAACAGAGGCGGAAAGAGTGTCTTTCGTATATCGTATGATTGTATAGATCGTTAACCCAAATTTATCGTCTAATAATGATATGTGAATGATATAATGAATCGATTTATATTGTTTATGTTTACTTGAAGAAATTATCGAATATTGTGTGCTATCGACAGTGTTTATTTTTAAGTTTAACTTGAATTGAAAAAGGTTTGACTCGAATTGAAAAAAAAGGTTAAGCGTAAAACTACTGTATAAAAAGTGTTTATAGATTTGTACGTAGTGTGTTTTTTTGGTCATGTTAAAGTTCATCCCAAAGAAGAAAATGGCTTGATTCGTGCAATTAAAAAGTCATGCGAAAAGAGAATCAGGAATACAAATGTTTGATGAAATTACATTTATTTATGGCATTTTTGGGTAATGAATCATAGATGAAAATCATTACCTTTGGGGTAAAACTTAAGCATGATACGCTTATGGTATTTTTGATGTAAATCTAATAGAGCTCCTAAACAGATAAATGCGTTTCTTAATTTTATACGCCTTTTCCTGACATGTTACAGAGCTGATGCGATAAGTAGTTTTTAAACACGCCTAATTTGTTGCTGATAATTACGAATTTAGCATTTCTGAGATTGAGAAATATGGCTTATGTAGATAGGATGTGCAAGGCCGTAACATGGCGTGTCTGGATACGAAGCAACCATAACGATTGCTGGTTGAAATTTTGTATGAATATTAAGAATAGAATAAGTATTGAATTGCGTGCGGATTCTTCAATGCGAAAGATAAACCGATCTACAAAAGTTGATGTTTTCAAACATTTGAATGCATTTGAAAATTTTCATATTGTTAATGTTTTAACGTGGGGATTTCCCGTTAAATAAATGTATCAATTTTGTCACCAGCAGTGACCAAGATCCGATGATGATCAGATTCGTGCCGAAGTCGAAAAGATGAAAAGTTGAGCTCGTTCAAGATAAATATTGGATTTGAGATCAAATATTTCAACCAAAACATGTTGTTGTGAACCTTTTATTTATGCCATATGCTTTTATCAGACGAAGACAATCTCTCCTACTGTCTATATGTGATTGAACTAGAACAAACATGAAGAATGTATAAATTACATGTCGCTTTTAAGACAATGTGGCGTAACCAGCTATTCGTTTCTTCTTATTCGTTTTCTTATTATGTATTTTTAATTGTTTGTGTCTTTTTTTATTTTCTTTATGTATTTTCTAAATATATTCCGAAAGTAAGTGTAATATAAGCATAATGGGCTGTAGTTTTTTTGTTTTTTGAGGGTTGGCAATACTAGATAGTAAATATATCCCGAAGGTAAGTGTACTGTAAGCATAATGGGTTGTGTTTTTTTTGTTTTTTGAGGGTTGGCAATACTATATGGTAGAGAGAGATTTCTTGACAAAACGAGCTTCTCAGGAACATTGTAGTGCAGTAAACTCACGTTGTAGTGTCCAGTTGCGTGAAAGATGTCGGCTAGAAATCCCGCCAAGTGCGAGCCACGCTCTGTGATCCCTTTGACTTGAATTGGAAGGTGGGGATTTTCTGAGTTCTATTGTGACTGGATTCCTTATCTGTCAAAAAAATAAAAACCACAATTTCTGACAAGAAAAAAATCATAGCCTCAGTGTTTTGGGACCGAAAAGGCATAATTTTGGTCGAATTTCTGCCTCAGGGAGAAACCATCATTGCAACAATATTGTAAGATCCTATAAAAACTCAAAAGAAGCGTTCAAAACAAAAGGAGGGGTATGCTGACGAGAGGAGTGTGCTTATTTCACGACAATGTCTTTCCTCACACAGCCTTAGCCAGTCAAGGCGCTTTTGGATTTATTTGGTGGAATTAAATTTTCAACCGACGAACAGGTGCAGAAAGAGGTTCTGAAGCGGGGGAAGAAGCTGGTGGAAGTTTTTCGAGGAGGGCATATAGAAGCTTGTGCCACGGCTCATCAGATGCATTGAACGGGATGACGATTATGTTGAAAAATAGTTAATAAGTGTATCAACAATATTCTGTATTTTTTTTAAATACACTTTTTCTAAAAAAAAATATAAAAATGTAGTACACTTACTTTCGGGATATGTCTTGTACTATGGCAAAAACTATTTTAAAGTAAATAAATAAATCAATATCTATTATTTTAGCTTTTGATGTGCCGCAAAATTTAAAGAAGAGCTTTTGTGTGCCGTAGGTGAGAAAAAGTTACGGTACTATTGGTTTATGCCTGCACATTTTTATCTCGCGCTTGCTAAATAAAAAGTGACAACCCTGGATTTTGGCAAAAAATTGCAACTGAAAATGTTAGGACTGTGGGAACCCTGTGGGGACCGTTTCCGTTTTTCATACGTGGCAGTTAAACGGAAAAGACACTGCAGCGTGGGGTAAAATTGCTCCGACGTGAAAATATCAAACCGCGATTTGATTTAATTGATTGCGAAACTGGTGATGGCTTTTTTTAAAATCCATATTCCTAATCATTTTCAGTCCATGTAACAATATAATTTAAACTAAGTTCGATCACTAGAATATTATGAATTTAATTGACATTGTGATTTAATTTTTTGTTTATCAAATTACATTGATGAAAATATTTTAGTAAAAATAATCAATTCCATTACTGTTTATATTTAATTACTATCCTTCTGTGTCGATTTATTTAAATTTATTATATTGCGTCTAAAACGTAATTTAAAATTATATGTTGGCAACACTGATTGTTTATCAAGTAAGTTTTGCAGACTGGCGGTAATGGTCGGTGTGAAGGGCGGCAGGTGTATTTGAATTTGGGATGACAGAAGTCCGGGTGGCGGTTGAAGGGCTGAGGCTCGCGGTCACGGATGATGACGCCGCTAATGCCTCACACTTGATCAAGTCTTTGCAAGATTATTTTGAGGACAATTTGACACAGGCAGAGATTGGTCAGATTTACATCTTATCTGTCATTTGTCCATACTTAGCGATGATTTCACACGCAGTGTCAATATGAAGGAATAATAAACAACAAAATAAATAACCTTTTTTTTCAGATTTATCCATTTTGAGTTTATTTTCAAAAGATTCTGAAGAAAATCAAAACTCATTGATTGAATTTATCAAAAATGTGTTCGCCGATCCAAAGTTTTCCGATTCCGTAAGTGGCGCATTTGTTCTGTTGGGGAAACTTTTGGAAGGAGACTTTAAAACAAAACTTGATAGATATGTCGAAAGCATTGTATCTGTGAGTAGTAAATTACATTTAAAAAAAAAAACAATTCAGAATGTTAAAATTATAATTTTTAATTGAAAAAAAAAATCATAACAGGCTTAAACTTTTAATCATATGAAAACCACGATAACCAAGCTTAATATAAGCTTTTTAATTTTAATCACCATTCATCTAATAAATGTTCCAAATTAAAAAATATATACACTGAGCTGTAAGCATAATAAAAATAAGTTTTTATTCCTTTACAGTTTACTATTTTATATTGAGCTTACAATTGCAGGTTAGCTTAAAAGTGTTGCGTAGCGGTTGTACTGCAAAAATTAAAGAAAAATGTCTGTTGCCATTGAATTATGTAGCTCATGGACCTTGGCCAAATGCTATACCTGACATAATAGAAGTTTTAACAAAACATGTGAATAATAAAGCAGAAAAACCTACAGTAATGGCTAAAGAATTTGAATTGATCGGTAAAAATAATTAATTTTATGATATACATATTTGCGCCTTTTAATAACATAAAATCTATCATTTGATGCATTTTAAAGAATGCATTTGCTTAATCTAATTTTTTAAATTAATTTCATTAATTTACATGAAAGGATTACTCAGCCATCGCTATCCAGAGTTAGTCGGATCCAATTCAGAAGTAATAGGAAAATCCTTTTTAAAAGTCATCGAAGAAAGTGTGGAAGGAAATCCAAAAGCCAATATTTCATATCCTTTATTAGAAGGCTGTTTCAATGGATTAGTTGGATACATGGAAAATTTTTTCGAATCAAATATAGTCGATATAGTTTATCGAGGCGTTAAAAAATTTTCAAATATCGGTGATAAATACAAGAGGGGACACTCCAGAGGTAAATAAACAAATATTTTTGCTTTATAAACTATTTAAGCCGATCTGCTGATTGAAATGATTTTATAAGACAACTTACCATAGACCGATCAATCGACAGTCGACAACTAACAATTAAATCTCTCTCAAATCGGTCTATCATTGCTGAGGATTGTAGCCTCTTCTGTTATTGGTCAAGGTTATGTCCACCGCCTATGAGATCTGATTTTGGCTTTTCGAAGGGTCGCAACTACAGAATAGCTTGAAGCGCTCTTGATTTGATCAGTCCAGCACTTAGGGAATTGTCCTCTTTTATTTTCAACGGCACTGACCATGAATAGTTTCTCTAAAATATTTTTACTTCATTAAATCCATTTATGCTGGTTGACGAACATGTTAATAGTGTACTCAGATTTATAATGCTTTATTATTTTTTTCTTATCATCTAAAGATATACGTTAATGCATACAAATTAATTTAAGAGTTTGACGAGCTTCATATGTATACATATATTTTTTTGTTTCATAGCATCACTTCTCATTATATCGAAGCATGGTGAGCATTTTCAGAAAGAACTGCATGCTGATTATGAATACTGGCACGTATTGTTAATAAAGTGGTTAAAACAATCTAATGCAAATGATAAAAAAACTGGATATACAGCTTTATTTTCTTTTTACAAAAATGTTGGAGATTTTCTAATGAAAACAAGAGATACAACGTCATGTCTTAAGGTTGTTATCAATTAATGGATTAAATTTGAATTAAATTATTTTTGTTCTTCTCAAACTAATGATTTTTTGTTGTATCAATAGTATTTTATGGATTACTTTAAAAGGATTCTTTCGGAAAAATATTCATGTAATGAAGATAAGACCGTATCTGTTAGCTATGAATCAAAGTATGCATTAAAAGGTTTTACAACGTTCATATCACGATGTAAAAGCTTATTTGAAATGGAAGAATTTAATCAAATATCAGAAGAAATCACTCAAAGAGCTATTATGCTGTATACAGACAATGACGGTGATTCTCTAACCAAAGCAAATGAGGAGACTACTGAAAAACTTGAAGAGGTTAGATGTTTTTTTATTCCAGCGAAAATTCCGTTTATAAAAAAATATATTTTACTTATCTGTTTATTTTGAAATTTGATGGAATCTACGTATAATTTATATTAGAGAGATTGTTGTATTTCAGTTGTGCAATCATGTTGAAGCTTTGACTGCAATTGGAATTAACGTCGATTACAATTTGGAAAACCTCGTCGGCATAATAATATCTGATTTTCCAAAATGTCTTAATCATAGACAATACATAGTTATTAAGGCTGTTAAGAAAGCATTTAGAGTGGTTGATTTACAGGTAATTATTATATTTGTATTTTATTTACATATTTTATAAATTAAATAACTATAAGGTCGTTCAAATGTGACGCCTCGATATTTGTTTTATAATGTTTTCTCGTGTTATGTGACATGTAGTGGCGTCTTGCTGGAAATAGACATCAGACACATCGATATGGTTAAATTGTGGCCATAAAAAGTCATTCAACATTGATTGATATCGCTCAACATTCACAGTTAACAGCATTTCCAGCATCATTTTCGAAGAAATGTGGTCCAATTATTCCATTTGCCCAAAATGCACACCAAACAGTAACTTTTTTGGATGTAAACATCTTTCGTTTTTAATCCTTTGCGCTTGAGGCCCTTTTCGCTTGGGTGAACCAGCAACTTGAGAGCAGTCAGCCGCTTCCGCTTATTTAACGAGTTATTTACAGTTAACTTAAAATAATTTTAGACACAATAGAACACTTTAAATTTGTATATTTTAACATTATACATATTTTCATAGTTCATTGAAGGATATTTGTTAAACATTACGTTCTATATTTTTGCTTCTTATGGTAGTTTATAAAACAATCTCCAAGGTGCCTTGACTTGTTGGGGCAAGTGTCACAGTAGTACACAGTTTATCGCCTTTGGCCAGGCCTGGTTCGTTGGGAACAAGCCTTGCCAAGCCTTTTTCGTCGTGTTTCATGGTTATTGAGCAAGTGGTCACGAGTGTTTTTGTGATAAGACATCTTTGTAGCCATATAATACATTGTGTTACTCGACACCTCATAACATGATCCACAAAAGGCCAGGAGCAGACTCGTGAAATGATATTCGTTAGGCCAAACCTAAATAAACATCATTATCGGTCAAACTACCACATCGATCCGAGTGTTGCCCTTTATTTGGATGGATGATCCTTTATTTCTGTGTAATAAAGAAAAATTATACAGGCATAAAAACCAGGGGATAAACTGAAATCCTTGTTTTAATTTTTAGAATCCTTATTCATAAAATATTAAATAATTGTATGAAAGACCTAAAGACGTTGATAGGTGTGTAGAATGTATTAAAATAGACTCCTATTTTTATATAAAAAAAAATTTATTTCAAAGCAAATTTTTATTACTGTTTTCAGAAAGTAATTTTATTGTTTATAAGGGAGAGCTGTAAACATTACATTTCAACCAATTTATATTATAAATCATCCGACGAGTCATTCGACCATTTAAGCTATGAAAATTTTATTCCTCTCTGGAGGGGAATACTTGAAATAAACAGTGATGATACTACTCAGAAGTCCCAAAAAATATATGATGAGTTTTTATCTTTGATTTTAAAAATTTTGCCAACATTAGATTTATCAATAAAAAATATTCCCATAGTAAGTATAAAGAATTATTTAATTAACCTTTTAACTGCCAATGACTCATCAGCGCATACAATTTCGTCGCGCCGGTGCGTCGTTGGCAGTTAAAAGGTTAAATAAAATATATTTAATTTCTATATTAGATTGTCCCGTTAGGAATGTCGTTTTTTGAATGAAAGAGTTAAATTCAAACAAAAAATTAATTAATTTCATCGATACAATGTATTTTCTTTCAATACATACAACCTTTTCACATCTATTGAATTTTTTTTTATTCTGGAAGAATAAAATTCAATGTAATTCAATCATCCACATTCAAAAAGTGTTAACCCAACAAAACATATACTTTATTTAGTACTAGAATATAGTTTGGATCTTTGTAAAAAAATTGATGTACAATAACCATACAAAAAAGAAATATTAATTCCATTCAAGATGTGTTTAATTATCTTGTGTAATTTCACACCACTTATATTATTAACATAATTTAATTTCACGCCGTTTCAGCATAATGCATCGAATGTGGAGAATGCTGAAAGAGATTTCACCGATTTGGAAATATTTGAAATGCCAGAATCTGCATCTGATTATCGTTTTTTCACAAACGCATGCGATTTAACAGCAACTATTATATCTTATGGATGGACGCATGACTGGTTGATTAAATGGATTGATCCTTTCATTTCCATGCTACTTGTTGGGATAAAAAATCAACCGAAAACAGCAGGTTATCTCAAAATAGCAGAAGCAGTTTTGAAAGTTATAAAACGTTTGAATATCTTGGAAAGCTCAAAGTTAGACGAACGAAAAGTGCATACAGATACTGAACGGATGATTTTAGAATTGCTGATGGTGAGTTTTTGATTACGGTAAAAAAATATGTTTTGCAATTGAATATATATTGAATAATATGTACCTGTATGTAGTCCCGCGTTTAAGTGGTTGGACTCGTAACTCAATAATCTTGAGTTCAAAAAGCTTATTAAATATATAACTTTTGGGTATATTTTAATTTATAAAGAGTAAAATCAAATGTACATAAACATTAGATATATGACAAAAAGATGGACAAATTAATAACTCCCTTAAAAATATTGCAGGAATTATCAATTTCAAACTCAAGTGGCATATTCCAGTTAAGATCAGCACTAGTGTTTTTGCAAGCACCACCACAACTCTTGAACGATGCACTGATTGAAAAAGCTGCCACTGTTTTTAAGGTTTATTAAAAACAATACAGATTGAATGCTTCTGTATTTTAAATCATATTTATTTCAGTATTAAATTATGTTGTAATATAATTATAATGTGTTCGCTAGATAATATTCAGGATTGGTAAGACAAAACTTGATTTTGTATCCAGTGCAATTGAAACACTCGAAGAATGGAATTTATATCTGGAAAAAGACGATTTTATGCCACTCTGTAAAGAGGTTTGATGCATTACATAAAATATATATTTTATTAGATCGATAAAAAATGTAAACAATCTCATATTTGAAACATTATTTCATCATTTAAAAAGGTTATGCCAGAACTGAATGAATATCTGTGTTCGTCGGGTATATCAGATATTATTACCATAGAATCGAAAAATGAATCCGATTCTACTAGAAACTTGTATAAAAACAAAAAACTCAGGACACTTAAGGAAGGAATAAGTCCACAATTGGCAACTATACAGCGTCGTATCATCTTGTTTATGGGTAATTATTTTTATTTTCGCTTTTTTTCAGCTGCGATACAACGCATAGACGCTGCCATATGCGTGCGTAAAAATCTATAAATATATGGTGGAAATCAACACCGTATTTCCGGTCATAGTCCCTTAAACGGTAGGTTCAGTGTTAATATATTAATAGTATAAGCATTTTATTTTTTAAAAGGAAAATTGGATTCTATGGCTATAGAACCTTTATTCATATTCAATGAATCAAACGAAACAGACCAACTAAAATCGGAAGATTCTAATATTTTATATATGGTAGAGCGATTGAAGATGTCACTTCCGTGCGTTCAGCATCAAAAATTCAATGTAATACTGAAATTGTCTATGTTTTTAATTATTATCTTGTAATTTTACTGTAATTAAATGTATATATATTTTTTAAATCAGCTCTATTTAGATACATTGGTTCCGCGAGTGATAGAATTGAGTTTACACAGCACCAACCGAGATACAAGACTAACAGCTTGTCAAACACTGCATTCTATAATTTTGTTAATGTATGGAACATGTGAGTTATCTACTAAAAAATTTTATTATCTCAACATTTTCATGTTATCCGTTTGCATATGATGTGCAAATAGATAACAATATTAGATATTTTAGGTGATTAATACAGTATTGTTTATTTTAGGTGTTTCATTGCCAATTTCACAAAAATCTTCATTGAGTTCTATACAAATAAAATTAAACACTGCCATGCTATATTTATCTGCAGACTCTGATGAGTTTGTGTCGAGTATGTTTACTCCACTTCTTAAGCAATCTTGTCATTGGTTGGCAAACCCAATTTATAGTCAATCAATTGAAGCTAGCAACCTAATATCAGTATTGCTTGTAAGAAAAATATTGTATGGCTGATTTATTTTATATACAGGTTGCAGCAGGGAAATTACCTTATTTCAAAAATGAATAACACAAACATATAGGATTCTTAAAGTAAGGTAGTTTCCCTGCCCCACTTGTATTATAATATATAATTATTTTTAGAAAGGAGCTGCTCATCAATCTGATAATATGATATCTGAAATGTCATGTCAAGCAATAAAAGAATTAATTTTATGGAGTATGGAAAAGTCCACGACTGAACAACTTGACCAAGTACCATCAAATATATCTGCTGTATTAAGATCTATTTGTCAAATGATGCTGTATCCTGATGGTGTGACCTCTATTGATTATTAACAATATACACATTAGTGCTTGCTCATATTTTTATTGTGAATAGGGATTCCAATTATTGCCGCCGCTGCCGCTGAAAATACTCGTTTAGTAGCTATTGACGTTGGTTTTATTGTTAAAAGTGTATTATAATAACATGTCAAAATATAGAACGCAATGTTTAACAAATATCCTTCAGTGAACTATGAAAATATGTACAATGTTAAAATGTACAAGTTTAAAGTGTTCTATTGTGTCTAAAATTATTTTAAATTAAGTGTAAAGAACTCATTAAATAAGCGGGAGCGGCTGACTGCTCTCAAGTTGCTGGTTCATCCGACCGTAAAGGGCCTCGAGCACAAAGGGTTAAGATATGTGATTTGTTGAATTAAATTTGTTTGCAATTTTGTCCGTGGGAACGTTTTGGAGTGAGTCATTTAGCTGTATATTATTACTCCCTTGCAAAATCCTTCCCTTAAACAGAAATTGACAGGCTTGCACAGCAACTCCGTCCTTTTTATATTGGTAATTTTCCAACCAGTTTTCCTTCCATGCTACAGAATCATAGCACGTAAATGGAGATGTTTCACGATCAACTCATCCTGACTAAATCCATTCCCATTTCTGTCATGTTTTAGATAGAGACAAAACATATTTCAATACTTATTTCCCCAAATATCCGAATATGGTAGTTGAAAAAGGGCCGAATATTTTAATTGGAATCCCTCATTGTAGACCATTGTTATTATCGGAGATAAAATTATGTTTTTATTAATTTTAGCTTACAGTTTCAATGTGATTAAAAATAACTTTTATATCAATATTATAATTTGAAATTGAATGCAAATTATTGTTGCAGATTCCCAACAAAGAGGAGGATATTTAATATTCAATTGTACTGTACAACAAATATATAATATGGATTCAGCGATTGATAAATATCTACTTGAAATACTTTTTAGTATTGTAAAAAGTATTGAAAACTCTCACAGTGATATAAAATTGATAACCACGTCTTCAAATAATATCTATGCAGATCTCGGATTGAGAGCTTTAGATAAAATTTTGAGATGCTTGGAGAAAAAAATATATATTTTCAAGAAGCCTAGTGCAAATCGAAGACGTCCTCCTAATTTTGGAGACGGCGTTTTGGAGGATATAGCCCTATGGTTATTATCTCAATTCAAGAATTTTTCTCGAGAAGTAGCAAGAAGGTGTATAAATGCTTTTATCACAATATGCGAATCTTTATGTGGAAATTCAAGGGAATTCTTCGATAAAGTTTTTTTAAAAGAAGGCGTTCAATATTGCATCAAACAATATTTCGAAAATGAAGATATTTTCTTATATAGTCACAATCACTCTGAATTTAAGGATACTGTGAAAACTGTTTATTCTCTTTATATAAGCGTAGACATATATAATTTTGCAATCGAAAATAAAATCTTCGATATTGATAGTTTTTTTGCAAAAATTCAAAGAGGCGATGCTAATATTTTTGGCGCAGTGAAATCGTTTTTTGTGTACTTCAATGAAAAAAATTATGAAAACTTTCGTATACAAGCATTTAGCAACTATACAATCATTCAGAAAGAATCGCTTGAGAAGGTTGTATTTCAAACAGTATGGAAAATTTATGAATTTATTTTCAACATTTCGTCTATCGATTCGACTGTGACAAAAAGTTTTATTTCGGATATTAGTGCTGAATTTCTTAAATCCTTAATTTCATGGACAATAAATCCATTGAAATTATGCATCGTGAGGAAGAAATATTGATAATCAGCAACGGAAATTAAAAAGCATTTTGCTTTTTATGAAAGAAAATATGAACGACGTATGGATATCCTATGTAGATAATTTAACAACGTCTTTAAATGAATACGAATGGGATTTATTTTTACATAATATGAATATCCAATTTCTCTCGACTGATAAAACAAAGGTGCTATGTTTGAATTATATCAGCGATATTTTAAGTGTCCTTGAGCTTGAAAAAAAAAATCAAATTCTTTCAATATTTAACATGTCCGATTCCCTCATAGTGATATTCAATAATCTTTTTAACGTAAAGGATAACATTTATGAAGTTGCTGACTTGGATTCTTCAACATTACACTCAATGGGCTTAATAATTAAATTTATTTTGCACCTTAATATCATCGATTCAAGAACTATATTGAGTATTTTGATTTCCGATATTCCTATTAATGACACGTCCTACGATAATATGTTTTCGAAAAGGAGTTTTACATATGGCAAATATTGCTTGTATAAATTTCAAAATGAGTTTCTTTCTTTCATCGCTGATAATTCTGAAGGTTTTTTTGATGCGTTTCTTGAAAAAATATCAATAGCGAATAAAAACGTATACATTGCTTTGCTAGAAGATGTTATGAAATATTTTTCTGAAAAAATAAACGATGGAAATGAAATGACAAATATATTTTGCGATAATTTAACATCATTCTATAAAAAGGTTGGCATTAATTCTTATTTAAATTAATTGTGAAGCTTCAATTTCAATAAAATTTGTTTTCAACTTTGATTTTCAGCTTTGGGTGAAATTTGTGGAATGGGATATACCTTTTAAGAATTTATTTCAATTGTATTCCCTTCTTACTGTATTATTACCACAACCTTTGATTAGAATTGGCCGAGATGAAAACAGTCTTAGTTCTTGGTTACTCGAATCATTTTGTAAAGAAGATGTATCAGTTGAGAAAAAAACTATGTTGATTATATTATTACCAACAATTTTGCAAATTGGAGATGAAAAGCTTTGGTATAATGAAAAAGTGCTGTAAGTAAAAATTTAACATATAATAGTCTTATGTAGAAAATTATTCTTAAGGAGGGAAACTACATTAGGAGGCCGATTTTTTAGCGTTTTTCGTAATTTTTTTTTTTAACAGGGAATAATTATGACTTGTTCAAACTTAGATATTGCGTTATTAATATTTTGAAATTTAGTTGAAATTTTTTATGAGTCATTTCCGCCGAAAGTAGTTGAGTTCTTAGGTGCTTTCCTTATAACTGGAAGGTCGCCATCAGAGTTTACTGCTTTGATGCAATGTGCAAATCACAAATTTTAATTGAAATTTATATAACATTTGAATTTTAACAACCAAGTTTAACTGAAAAGAGAAAAAAAACCATGTTTGAGAAGTGTTTAAAATAGTACGATTTTTTAACAATTTTTTGCACCTTTCTCGCAATAAAAAACATTTTTAAACAATAATATTTTCCCGCAATTTGGTTATTATTGATTGCAATTAAATAATAAATCTTACTCGGGATTCACATATCCAAAATGATTCTCCAAAGTTTTTCCCGGTTGACGCTGTCCACACGCTGAGAAGTTTCTCCATGATGAGAGAAAGCCATCCAATCAGAGCTCTTGCAAATAATTTGTATACAATATTCAGATGGGATATGTCCCTGTAGTTGGAGCAAACTTTGATTTTGGCTTCTGAAGAAGTTTATTGTAAAATTGCATAGATTTCTTTGAATTAAAAATATTAAAAATTTAAATTGAAGAATTCCATTGGAAATATTAAAGAACGTGATTAATAACAATTAAATCTTTTATAGAAATGGTTTGCAGAAGCTTAGAGAGGGATTTCCTTTAAAAAGTCATGAATTTTCGCCGCATTCGAAAGAACGATCAAACTATATTAAGACAATGAAAGCCATTTTAGAAGCTTTGGCTAACTGCGGATCGTTTATGTTACTCGAATGTGTGATATATAGCAATTTAGGTAATATTGAAATAACGACATGTTAATAAATCTAATGGATTTAGAGGCGTTTACACTTGTTTCATTTTGTTTTATTTCAGTGGATGAAAACCATTTATGTGAAGACCAAATTTCACACAAACTAAAATCTTTTATTAAACGCTTGACCTACATACAACAATCAAAAGTTTTAATAAAGGTCTATAAAATAACTGATGGTAACATGTTAAGTGAGAATTCATTACTTTTTCATTTGGTGAAAAGGTTTCTCATGCCATTGTTGTTAAATTCTTTACCAGACGCGTTAGAGGTTTATATTGTTTTAATAATAAATTTGTACATATTTCACAGCTATTATATGGATTTAATTATGTTTAAATTTTTAGATTTTCTTCGCTGAAGTCATGCCTACTGTATATGAATTACTAGAGAAACAAATTTCAATAAACTCATCTCAATATCAATCCGAAAGAATCTTGGTTCATTGGACAACTTCATACAGAATGCTTGAAGTGATGTTTCTCAAGGTGAGTTTAAAAGTTATCATTACTATATTCTTTTACAAAATTGTATTTCAATACAATGTGAAATATCGAACATGCATGTTTTGTATAAACGCTATTACTGACTGTAATGTAATATTCAATTATTCATCAGTAGCTAACTTTTAGGTACCGTTTAAAAAAATAGATTGCGTAAATTCGAGGATTGCTGCAAATTATAAGAAATCAGCTTCACCACAGCAATTTGTAAAAGACATATTTACAAAAGCTTTCCAAATGAGAAAAATTGAGCCGTCGTTGGGAAATTTTTCAGAAAGAGCTCTTGAATATTTAAGGTTTGTATTTTTAAACTTTGAGCATATAAAAGAGCAACATTTAAATAATATTTTATAAAATTTTCATTTAAATTTTTTAAAATTCATCTGTTGAGATTTGGTTTTCGGAGATGCCTTGGAAAAAAGTATCTTTACAGTGGTCAGGATAACTCATGACAGCTTTATTCGAAATAAAAAAACCAAATATTTTTTGTTAGTAAATTAGTATAGCTCCTGATCGAATGAAGGATTTTTAAAAAAAATGTATGCAAAAAAGTACAACTTTCGGTAAAATCAACATCATCTACGTCGTTTCTTCATGACTGATAATCATGACTATTACTACGTAGACTTCTTTTTTGTCTGCTTGCAAATCACGTCCTTACAGCCATCCCCTGTCTTCCACTGTCTGTAGGGCTAAATTTTTTAATAGTATCTACATAGTTAGAGATAAAAACATAATCAACCCGTAGTGACACTCATTTTGAGAAAGGATAAATGCTAAAAATAGTATCCATCCAAGGCACATTTGGCGCCAAAACTGGCAGAAGACCTTAAACGCCGAAAAAGCACTGGGGCTGGTCACCAAGTCCCTTTGGCCAAGAGGTCCGGAAAAAGAACATCTGACATAGCTCAGGAGCGTCTCTCTCGGTCGACAAACACAACCAAAGAATGTGATCCGCGTCCATGAATGGATCCCCGCACATACAGTCCGAACTATCTTTTATTTTCATTCTTACTAGGTATGCAGCAAAGCGGTTGTGCCCCATTAGGAACTGGTAATTCCAGTGATCGGGGTTGACCCATTTTAGCTTTAAGCGAGATGAGACTGAGCCAAAAAAATTCCGTAAGGCAACTCAGACCAACTGCATTCCCAA
This sequence comes from Stenopsyche tienmushanensis, assembly GCA_008973525.1. Lineage (NCBI taxonomy): Eukaryota > Metazoa > Arthropoda > Insecta > Trichoptera > Stenopsychidae > Stenopsyche > Stenopsyche tienmushanensis. The sequence continues at coordinate 422,922 of WACJ01000157.1, read as the reverse complement.
TCAGCAATTTCCACGTTCCTAGTCCACTTTTTGGTGGCAATAGGATCCGTAAAAATGTCATCTGCTTCCTTAGCTAATAAAGTGAAGTTACCGACTTTAATCGTTCTACGCGCCTTTTTTAGGTGCTTCACTGCATTTATTTGTACTTTTAAGTTTTGCGGCAAGATCTGTGGTAGAATTTTTTCTGTATGCTCCAGTGATTCTTAGTAGTCGCTGTCGTTGTGCAATGTTTAGGCTTCGTCTCGCCATCTTGTCACATCCACGTTGTCCAAGCCTCATAGACAGCCTCATAGGCAATCCTGAGGTGTCTGCCCCCCAAGTCCCCAACCAGCCTCCACCAGTCTGGATATTTTGCCAAAAGCCTTGGCCGCTTTGCAAGTTGCGATTTTAATGTTTTCTCTGAATCTGCATCCCCCAGTGATGGTACTCCCAGGTAGACGGCGTCTTCAGCAAAAACTATATGATATATGATTTTGACGGTGCAAAAGTAAGTTTATTAGTCTCACGTCATGTCCAAAGTCTCCTTAAGGCTGTATTTATCCTTTCCTCCAGTTCTGATTTTGAATCCTCGCATGTATTAAGAGTAAGGTCAGTATGCTGTTAGCGTGCAATCCTGTGGGAGTACTAGGTCAAGTAGGACGTTCCAGAGTATGGGCCCCAGAATAGATCCTTGTGGACATTCCATCGCCAGAGAGAGAGTCATCAGCTCACCTCCAGCCAGTGCAAAATCAATCCTGTTGTCAAAGTAGCTTCGCATTAATTTAATCATGTTATTAGGGATCTTGTATCTATTCAGTTTGACGATAATCATAGCTCACCAGGCATTGTTAAAGGCTTCCGATAAATTTAACAGAACCGCAGTCGAGTAGTGTATGGTGGTTGTTTCTGTGATGGGTAGCACGCTATAGATGGCATCAATGGTGGACCTAGGTCTGAAGACAAACTGTTTTCCAGATAGTGGACAGTCTCCTTCAATGGCAGTATTCATCCTACTTGCTATAGTTTTTTCCAGGAGTTTTCCCAGCGTGGAAAGCAACACTATGATCCGATACGCCTTGGGGTCTTTTTGTTGTTTGTCCGACTTTAGTTTTGGAAGAACAATGACCAGTCCTCTCTTTCAGCAGTCAGGAAAGATGCCTGACTTGAAGCACTCTTGTAAAACAAAATGAAATCGAAGTCTGCGTTTTGGCAGATCGACATCGCAGGGCTGTAGACTCTGCGGCTTGAAGCGACTCCGCAGGGTTATAGTAAGGGTTGAGTCGGTAGCCTCCTTCACTAGGTCATTCTATCTTCATGATGACCGTCCTTTTTTTCATTTCTCTGACATACTGCCCACCATCATTGCTCTAATTAAATTTTATTCATTTATTGTCTTAAGAATTTTTAAGAACTAGTTTATAAATAACCTCAGTATTTTAATTTTGTCGGTTAGTGTCTTTATAACTAAAGAATAAATTTAAGCATTTATATTTCAGACTAGCGCACTGTGCTGTATATAAATGTCTTTATGCAATAACCATTGTAAGACCTAAAGTTGAAATGAAATCTTATTTAATATTGTTGAATCATAAAATACCATCTTCGAATAAATTTTGGGAAGGAATGGTTGATTCTAAAAAAATTTACAATCTTCCGCTGAAAACTTCTCAGGTTAGTGTTAACAAAATTTTGTTTCTGACTGTTTTATTGTAAATTTTGTACTTTTGGTTTGTAATATTTTTATTTTTTAGTTATCTAAAAAGAAATCACATCCTGTTGCTTCAAAATCTTGTGAGACGAATTCATCTCCATTCAATGGTTCTATGTTTACGCTTGACGAATCAATGAATATTTTAATGTCCTCAAAACAATCCTTAATTATCAAAACACACAAAGATATGAGGCATCATTTCTTACGTCAGACACTCACCGAAGATTTTTCAAAGTTTGATTTTAATACTACCATTATAAGGGAATCTTTGGACTGAATGGAAAGAGAGTGATATGCAGGTATACTATAATTCGGGATTAAATTTTAGTCTGTTTTGCTGAAAAATTAAAATATATAAAATTATTGTTCTTAGGCTTCAAATAGTATATCTAAATCTTCGCTGATCCTAGACGATGATGAATTAAATAATCATGAGTGCATGGCTACAGTCTGTAAAATTATATGTGAGATAAATAAGATATCATCTAATGTTACCTCAGAGAACAGTATGAACAATACTCTATTTTCATCGCAGACTAATCTATCATCAAATAGTAGTTTCGATGTTGTTCCTGAATGGGTCAAATGTATAGCTGCTATTTTAAAAGATAGAAGTAGAGTGAAAAATGTGAGACTATTTCTTGCACAAGTAAGTGGCATTTTAATTGATTGGTAGAATTGATAAATGCAAATAAGCTATTCATTTTAAGAAAATGATTATATTTTTAGGCTGTTGATAATGAACGAGATGTTTTTAAACAGTATGCCAAAATTATGTTCATACCCATTTTGTCAGTTGTACAAGATAGATGTACATCGCATGATTTAAAAATCAACTACTTAGATATATGCCTTGTGAGTATTATGATAATATTGATACATATTCTGTATATTTAATATGACATACACTCATTCATCATAACACTTGGTTTTAGATATCTTTGGTACTATCATGGAATAAATTGATTTTACCTTATTCTGATGAGGAAATATTAAGTGCATCAGCAGTTCTTCGTTTTCTTATAAGTGAAATTAATCAATCTTCTCAAAGCTTAGATATACTTAAACACTGCTTAGAAATACTACAATCGATTGTAGTTTATTGGGGTCATTTTTTAATTTTACCATATGATTTATTAATAGAGAATATCGAAGGTGAATCGGAAAGTAAAAAAGGTGCTTTACAGATGGTGGCAATACTTTTATTAAATAATAAAATACCATGGGAGAGTATGAGATCATACCAAATATATTACAAATCAATCATATCTGGCTTAAAGTCAAATGAAAAGTATGTATATAAATTAACAGCTGAAGTAATCGGTATGACTCTAAGGATTTTGATGAACGAACCGAACTCTAATGAGAAAATTTCACCAATGCAAGACAATGAACAAATGACAACAAATGACAGTGAACAATCTTGGTCAGATTTAGGAACCGATTTACTCAAAGAAATACAAAAATATTTATCAAATTTATTTGCTAATAAATTATCTGACAAATTTATTATTTGTCTTCATGATTGTCAAAAATATTTTAGCAAAGTATGCGACGAGTCGTTTATGTCAAAAATCCTATTCCTTATTCCAAAGATTCCAGCCGAGCAAAAAAAAACATGTTTAAAAATCTTTCTCAATTCCATAGAAATAATGTCTAGTGAATTTTTGTATGAGGAATTATCAACTTTAGAAATAGAAAAACTCCTCAAAAGTAGAGATTTTCGAATAACTTCTTTGCATATTATAAACAAATCACTAAACTATTTGTCAAAAACCCAAAATATTGCACTGAGTAAATATATCGATAGTTTGTGCGCATTATCAACAAACAGAGATACGGAATGCAGATCTGTTGCTTTTGAAATACTGATGAAATTTTATACACGTGAGTATATTTTATTAATTTTTTGAATTATATACAGTAGGCTCTCAATTATCCGGGGGATTGCCGGGGAGCATAAACACGGATAATCCAAATCATACAATTTCTACTTGATTTTGATTATAATATCATATTTACCATAAAAAAAATTATTTCATAATTTGAATTCCAATGATTCAGAAAGACAGTATATAACACCTAAGTACTATTCAGGAATGACCTTATTATCTGAGTTTTAAAAGTAATTTTTTTTTATTTTTTAAAAATTAATATTTTTTAGGCACGGATAATCGAGAGTACACTGTATTTGTAATAATCATTGGTTTTATGTGTGCATATTGAAAAACGAATTTTCTTTCAGTTTTGAATGATCATCGGAAAACTCCACAAGATGACGTAGTAAAAATAACCGATCCTTTATATCGAGAACCAACCTCGTCTAGAAAAAGAATGTGTTCCAACGACTCCTTTGATTCACGACTTATTAAGGATTTATCGCTGAAGGAATATAAACAAATTGATAAAAATAATCTTCTTAAATCATCTCTGCTTTGCGGGTTGAATGACGATGACAAACAAATAAAGGATAGAGTTTTTCAGTTTTGGTCTGAACAATTTTCATCTAATATTTATAAAAGGTATGTTTTTAGGTTTTCAGTTGAGATTTAAAATAAAACGCATTTTATCTCCTGTGATTCATATGGTTTTTATTACATTTTTAATCAAGTGTTGTTATTTTTAGATGGATTGAAACTATTGATGAATTTTTATGTAGTGAATGCGTTACTGATGAAAATATTTTGGGTAAACTTCTGCAAATTGTAATGAGTGCTTGTCAACAAGCCCCCGACTATAAAACAACTAAAGTGTTTGAGAATCCGCTTGAAGAATGTCTTCAAATTGATTATGAGTAAGATTATTTTATTTTATATTATATATTTTATATTTATATTTTATTTGTGAATCAATGTTCACATGGAAGATTTAGTACCTTCTTTTGAGTATTTGCTTCATCTACTTAATTCGTTATATTCGTTTAATACATTGTTTTTGTAGATTTAGTAAATTACTTTTATTTCTTATAGCTGGAAAACCACCCATACGAAACAGAATCATACGCTAGCTCCAATGTTTGCACAAACGCTGAATTCACAATTGTTGATGTCAACAATAATACAAAACAATGAAAATGATAAAACTCTGAGAAATCACGATATACAGGCATTCAAATCAATTGTAAATTCAACGCAACAAACTTTTGTTAAACCCCAAGAAGCGTTTCTGAGAAATTCTTTACAAAGTTTTGGTGCATCTTTTATGAGTGCTGGTACAATGAGGTATTATTTTTATTAAATTTAGTAACAAGTACAATGACAAAACTTAATTAAATCATATTTGGTACGGTATAGAATATATATATTTTAATTTTAAATATAAATTCTTATTTCAGCTTGCGTCAAGACACAATTCAAAAGTCGTTCCAAAGAAATAGTATTGGATTCAGTTTGGACACGGGAAGTTCATTATTATTTACAATGGAACCGGTGGAGATGCATAGACAGACTTATAAACCTCTTCCAAAGTAAGCTATGTTTTAGGAAATTGCAATTGGTTTTTTTTTAATGCATTATTTATGGCTTTCTGTGGAATTTTTATACCATAAAAATAAACTTATTGTGCAATAATATTTTGATGTGAAATTGCTAATAAAGCTCATAATATGGGCCCAAGGGTGTACAACCTTTGGCCTCCTCTTTCCTCTTTTGGTCTAGTTTTGATTTATCTTAAGGTCTGTTTATATAGAACTTTAGTAAGTGGTAAATCTGTACATTTTGGACTGCAAAAAGCGTCTTTTTCAGTCCGGTCTGTAACTCCAAGATGATGATAATTTGGCTCTACTTAACTAGGATAGTTTGCTTACTCTTAGTCTAAAATGTAGTCGATTGGTTCTACAGATTCAATTTTATTTTTTAGAAAGTCTCCTAAGGATGATAATGTAGATGAAGATTTATTAAGAAAGTTAAGAAAAAAACATATATCAAATAAGCGACAAGAGGCAATAAAATTTTCCGGAATATGTAAATAATTTAAATATATTTATTATGAATTATTTTTTATTACAACTATTCCAAATTGTTAATAGAATATGATTTTTTTTTGATTTACAAATGACTATGTACACGTGATTAATATTTTGGATGAACTGTAATTATTTTAGCTGCTTTTAAACATAAAACAACAGAAAGAAACCGCTTACAATCTAAGCAAATTGAATCGTTTAAAAAATTTAAAGATGGTGACTATCCAGATGTTCAAATATATTTAAATGATATTCTATCCCCGTTACTGGAATTGGACCATGGTAGATAATACAAATTAATTAATAACAAAGAAGTTGTTACTATATATTGAAACATATGCTATTTACACATCAAAGGAATAATATTATCTTTAATCTTTTTAGCGAGATTTCTCTCTTTCCAAAGAATTGTTTGTGATTCTTTTCAAGAGTCTAAAATTGAGCTCCGACAACTCTTTAATGAATCTGAATCAAGATCCTAATGCTAAAACTGAAATTTATAGTATTTTAAAAAGTTTCTCTCAGATTTCAACATATTCAACGCTTAATTCTCTTAAGCTTTATTCCAAATCCGGTATGATAGCATCACTTGCTACTGCACTTTTTCAATTGTGTCAAATATGCTTAGCTGATTGTTGCGATTCAAATGAATTTAATAGTATAATAGGAAATTCTGCTAAAACTTGTGGCATAGAATGGTTTGGAACTTTATTGCTAGAAGAAAAAGAAATTCTCAACTTACCTTCTGAGCCATTGTCTAAAAGGTATTAAATATATTTATAACCATATTTGCAAATTAAATATACCGAAAAACAATCAATCATAACATTATTATCAATTAATTTAGGCGAAGATCAAATTCTTGTGATGAAAAAAATACATTATCAGATACTTTAAATGATGAAATATATGCGTTAAAAGTCATAGGCAATTGGTCTGGAGTTCAAGATATTTATTCCGAGGCTGCTGTAGATTCTCGGTTGAGCGAAGAAACAAGACTGTATTATACAGAAGGTATAGAATATTTATAAATTTAATCACATATAAAAAGTTTATTCTTTTCTTACTTCCTTTTCTGTTTTTTTAACCTTTTTGTAACGTATTTTACAGAGTATTTTCAATGCTTTGCTCGGTTATCTGATTGGGAACATTTAAAAGAGCAAATAGGCAACCAATTTTCAACCGATAACTCTGATGCGCCAACAGAATCTCATATATTATTTGACTACGAACTGTTGTGGAAAAAATCATGGATGACAGACTTTTTTCTTCCAATGATGTTTGATGTTAATATATACACCTGCTCTTCTTTAAGCGTTCTTGAAGGGTTTTCACAAGTAGACAAAACTAATGAGAGCAAGAATATTTCAAGCCTTAACCATTTTGATGCACACGTTAATAAATGGATTGGTAAATACTTCAGTTAAATATAGAATGGAAAGGGTGTTTTATTTTTAAGAATTGATAATTGGATAAAAACTCGTCACAAATAGGAAGCAATTAAATAAACAAACACTCTAGATAGCACAAAATATTCTGTCATTTCCTTGCGTAAACAAATAACACACATGTAATCGAAATCATTATTAGTCGATAAATTTGGGCTAACGATCTATACAATCGTGTGATGCATGCGGGGAAGCTCTTCATCTCAGTCTCCCGAACTGTGCTAAGTTCTCTCTGTCTCTGTCTGTCTCTGAGCTTCAATGTACAAGAGTGCTCTTTCTGAAAAGTGGAGGGGGGAACACAGGGTCTGTGCTAGTACTCCTGTAGGGATTAAGTTTGTTTTCGTTTTGATGAGTATCTGCTGTTTTGATTTGACGGCTGTGTGCGTCAAAGTGCTAATTCAGTTCTCTATTAGTAGTTGTAATAATTGAGCATTTTATATTTGCTAATGTTTTTTAAAAAAAGCTAGATATTACAAGTAAAATGTTAATTTTCAAATATCTTTTTTAGCTGATAAGGAAAGAGAACCACATTTGTTAATGCAGTTATCACCAAAGTTAGCAGCGTGGAAATCAGTTTTCGGCTCTGATAATTCTTCCTTAGGATATGTTAATACAGCTATGGAATGGATTAGAAATCAATGGATTCAAGAATGCCTATTACGAAATAACAAAATATTGCAAAACCACACCAATGATGTCAAGAAGTTGACACTATACAAATTACAAATGGTTTTGGTTAAACATTTCAATTATAAATGACACCAATTATTATTTATCAATTCTGGATAGTTTTAATATTTGTATGATTTGTTTCAGATGGCTGAAATTTATAACTTCCTGGAACTACCAATGTTTTCTGGTTCATCTTCTCGTTACAGTGAAAATTATCTGAATAAAAAAATTATTCATACCATATCAACGTGGGAAAATTGTATTCCATTATCAAAAGATGATACGTTGACTTGGGATATGAGATTGGCATGCAGGTTAGGCTCAGAGATTTTATTTGCAATTCTTAGAGTTGAGAGCTATTTTTTTCATATTATTTATTTTAATATCAATAACTAGGAACTTATTGTAGGGCTTTGTTATGTATAAAAATTGATATCATTTGTAGGAAGGCTTATGACTTGATTAAATGATAAATTAAATCAATTCTCTGCTAAATATTTGATATTTTTTATTGTAGGAATATATTTTCATCTCGTCTACAGAAAATCATAAAGACGAAAATGAATGATATATCCATTGATGATGATTGTGAATATTCATCACTAATAAAACATTTAAGTAAAACACAAAGACTAGCAGAGTTGTGTTTGGTGAAAATTGCAATTGAACAATCAAATTACTTATTGGCTGATAAGTATATTAAAAAACATTGGAGGTTAGTATTATGTTAAAAATTGTTGATTAATTTCTGCTATGATTAAATCTTATAGTAGACGTTAACAGAGTAATGTACTTATTCTACTAGCCAATATTAGGAGTTGTAGTGCATCTCTTTACGCTAAATGTATCAAACTTAGGCTTCTAATATTTTTTTGTTTATAAAAAAGGCATATGAATTGTAAATATTTTGTGTTTACTATTTTAGAGGAAATCTTACCAAAGAAGAGGAAATTCTTTGGGGTTTGCAATGGGCTAAAACACTGAAAATAAAGGCAAAAAGTCAAGTTAAATTAGAAACAAAACTGAAATATACATTGGAGGCATGGAAAAATGGCGGTGAGAAATATTAACATTAATAATTGCTGAAATATTTTATTTGTTTAATCTCGTAATATGTGCATATTTTTCCCTCTGTATTATTTTACAGAAGATGTAAGGAAATCATATGCTCCTGATGATGATCTTCATTCCTTTGTGAATTTATTGATTAATGCAGCTGAATTGTCATACGAAGTCAAAACAATACTGAAGCAACTAGATCAAAAAAATATCAAAATAAATACAACGGATTTAAATAAATCTCTCATTGAAATTATTGGCAAAGGTCAAATATTCAAAGATCCTATTGCTAGTAGTGGTAAGTTCAATTAAATATACTTTTTATTTATAGGAAATGTTTATACTTCTCGAGTTTAAAGGACGTTTCTTTAGACGTAGTCAAATATTTTAAATAAATAATTAGACTGTTAGATTCCGCCGTTATAGCTTCATATGGGTAAGAAATCACATGGCTTAGGGGTGATGCGCACCCATAGCTCAGTTTGACAGGGTGGAGCCAACGCCGATTGCTCAAATAGATAACGCAGCTGGCGTCAGTTGTGGAGATAAGAAAAGATTGCTTGGCGTCGGACGCCAGGTAAAAATGAGACTTTTTTGAGTCAAATGATTGACTCAGTAGTTCGTTCTTGACCGCTAACATACCAACATCTCTTCGGGGACTTGATCGGCAAGAACCCTCCATTTGCACCGCCATTTTCGCCGCACTCCGCCCAATGATTATCATTACATTGCCATCCATGACTGTCGCGCTCCGCTTTATTGAACGAATAAATGTATTGAGCCAAATTACATTAAAATTTGATATTTATTCAAAAAATCGATCACGTAGTGACATCTCTGAGCGAAAATATTCATTCTTTTTTACATCAATCACTTAACATGCAAAATTGAAGGAAATGTCGAAGGCAAATTACATTAAATTTGATATTTATTCAAAAAATCGATCACGTAGTGACATCTCTGAGCGAAAATATTCATTCTTTTTACATCAATCACTTAAATGCAAAATTGAAGGAAATGTCGAAGGCAAATTACATTAAAATTTGATATTTATTCAAAAAATCGATCACGTAGTGACATCTCTGAGCGAAAATATTCATTCTTTTTTACATCAATCACTTAACATGCAAAATTGAAGGAAATGTCGAAGGCAAATTACATTAAAATTTGATATTTATTCAAAAAATCGATCACGTAGTGACATCTCTGAGCGAAAATATTCATTCTTTTTTACATATTTATTCAAAAAATCGATCACGTAGTGACATCTCTGAGCGAAAATATTCATTATTTTTTACATATTTATTCAAAAAATCGATCACGTAGTGACATCTCTGAGCGAAAATATTAATTATTTTTTACATCAATCACTTAACATGCAAAATTGAAGGAAATGTCGAAGGCAAATTACATTAAAATTTGATATTTATTCAAAAAATCGATCACGTAGTGACATCTCTGAGCGAAAATATTCATTCTTTTTTACATATTTATTCAAAAAATCGATCACGTAGTGACATCTCTGAGCGAAAATATTAATTATTTTTTACATCAATCACTTAACATGCAAAATTGAAGGAAATGTCGAAGGCAAATTACATTAAAATTTGATATTTATTCAAAAAATCGATCACGTAGTGACATCTCTGAGCGAAAATATTCATTCTTTTTTACATATTTATTCAAAAAATCGATCACGTAGTGACATCTCTGAGCGAAAATATTCATTATTTTTTACATATTTATTCAAAAAAAAATCGATCACGTAGTGACATCTCTGGGCGAAAATATTCATTATTTTTATTGCATTTAATTACATTAGTATTTTTGAGTAAAATTCTAATTTTAAAATAGTTTTCCTTCGACATTTCCTTCAATTTTGCATGTTTAGTGATTTATGGAAAAAAAAGAATATTTTCGTCCCGAGATGTCACTTCGTGATCTTATCGAGTTACTAATCTGATTGCGGAATAGCGGGACTACCTACCGGGTAAAAAATGTGTTAATTTAAGGTCTAAGGGATAACAAACAATCTCTATTTTTTCATTAATCGTATTTAATTTTTCATTTATAATTTGTACATGATTTTAACACTGTTTTTAGTGATGAATTCCGATGCATTAAACAACATGTTTATTGAATATGGAAAACTGTATTTGAAGGAATCATACAAAATGGCAGAAAAACATCTATCTAATAAATTAAAGAGGGACATAGAAATGGATGATAATAGTGACATGTTATTAGATGCGTATAAGCATCAGCCGAAAACGAAACCACTTTTTGATTTGGTTTCAAATACGTATTTGATACTTGGAAATTACTGTAGACAGACTAATAACGATAGTGGTTTGTTGATTTAATATATTTTTATAATAATCATAAAAAATGATATGTGGTCATTTTAAAGCTTTTATTTTATTTTCAGGTACAGATCTAGAATCGAATATATCCACTTTGATAATGAGTATATTACGATCTATGAAATTTGGAAATATCGAAGCTAGAAAATTGTTTCCAATTTTATTAATTGAAATCGAACATTTACCTAGCAAGGAAAATATTTTCAAGTTATTTAAAAACGAGGTAAGTTTTTTTCAAAACGATATATGTATTGTTTACCATACTAATAGTGTTCTCTATAGAAATAATTTTTTATTGATTAGTTTATATGAATTCTGAAACATGAAAGCATATTTTTTGTCTATTAATAATATTTTGAAATACAAAAACAGCACCATTTTAACAAAGTTGCTTATAGCCTGCTGAAACCATCATAAAATTTAGGTACAATTAATTGAAATCGCTATCGTTGGATAAGCTATTAAGCTCTTTCAACAAAGATAAGATGACTTTCGTTTGTGTTGTCTTGAGAGTAGGCATTTATTTTGATAATTAAGATACTCATTCTTATCATTGACCAATTTTGTTATTCCCCCTTAACTGTTCTGGAGTGGCGTCATTAGCTATGTATTACAACTCCTTTGAAAAATCTACTCCTTCAGAAGTAAACTGGCAGGCTTGCATGGTAACTCTTTCTTTTATTTTCGCAACACATTAATAGGCAAACATTAAGATTCATTTGGTATTTGGGGGTGGAGATTGATGACAAGCTCCGATTCATCACCCACACGGAGAAGGCGGCAGCGAAAGCGGCCAGCATTGCGGGGAGTCACTTGACCCAGGTCCTCACAGGGCACGGCTGTTTTGGTAGCTACCTACACAAAATAGGCAAATAGACCGGCCCGTAGTGCCATTACTGCGAAGCGGAGTTCAACGATGTTGCACATACGACAATTGTCTGCCTAGCATGGAGCACTGAAAGCGACATCATACGGGAGGAGCTGGGAATCAGCTCACTCTCCCCTAGCAACATGGTACCTTCAATGCTAACGGATGCTAGGGCACGGAATACGTGGTGCAAATATACGACGTGTGCTATGCAGCGGAAGGAGGATGTTGAACGTACAAGACGACGGACAACAGCAGAAGAATGATATTCGGAAAGAGATAAATAGAGAGCCCGTGAGGGACACATCGCTGCCACTCTTGTGCAATACTCAATTAGTAGCCGGGTGGCAACCGAAGAGGAGGAGGGTTTAGTGGGTAAGAATCCCACACTACCACCAAAATGGTGGTGTCTTTTGAAGATTCCCGCCCTTTGCAAAAAAATAAAAAGATAAAAGTAGATTACAATATCAAGGTTATTCAAAAATTACTAATAGAAGTAGACACTGATGGAAAAAAATTGTTGAAAATTGCATCTGGGATTCAAAGGACGATAGTACAATCTCATAAAATCTTTATAAGGGTGAAATAGGCTGAATGGCCTTCATAGCGGCAAAAAATATCTCTTTTAAATGTATAGTGGGACTCCAAAGAGATAATCTACCATGAATTCCTTCCTTATGGTTAAACCATAACGAGGGAGATTTATTGTTCACAATAAGAAAGTTTAAAAATGGCATCGAGCACGAAGAGATCAGATGTAGTCAACCGTCACCAAATTCTTTAGCAACATGATAACGCGCTACTCCATAAATCAAAGAAAACAATTGAAGCGATTGGCAAACGATTCCGCATCCACCGTATTCTCCTGATCTAACTCTTTCCAACTATCATTTATTTAAATTGCTGCAGCATTATTTATCGGGGGGAAAAAAGTCATAAATATAGAAGAGGTGAAATAAGGAATCGAAAAATATTTTATATCAAAACTCGTTGAATTTTATTCTTTCGGAACTAAAAAAAATATTAAATAGATGGGAAAAGGTTCTATCTACTGAAGGAGTAAACATTGTATCAATGAAATTAATTAATTATTTTTTTGTTTGAATTTGACTCTTTCATTTAAAAAACGACATTCCTAACTGGACAATCTATTATTATGTTTTTATTTAGTTTTTTGATCATTTTAGATTAAGGATATTCCAACATGGCTATTTTTACCTTGGGTATCACAAATATTAGCTCATCTTCCGACTCTGAACGATATACTTTTGGATTTGGTTCTTCAAATAGCTACTGATTATCCACAAGGTATTGTACATCAATATAGATTGTCAAAAAGAATGTGGAAAATGTCAACTGACAATTCATCAATGATTAGTAGCAATGTTGAGAAGTGAGTGTATTTTAACTTGATTTGATTAAAATTTTAATCATACTAAACTTTATAAATACTTGTTCACAAAAAGCGATGGTATATATTCGAAATATAATTTTATCTGTTTATTATAGATTGGACAAGTTATTGATTAATGAGAAAACTGAATTATTAGTGAAAGCTTTGGGTTCTATATGCGATCCAAATACTTTAATCAAAAATCATTTGGAGTTTGTTTTTAAAGCGTTAGGGACCAATGGTAAAAAATTATTTTATTTAGATTTTAATTCAATTTAATTTTTGTTAAACATCACTGTTTTTTTCAATATCTTATTGTTTAAAAGATAAAGAGAAATGGGATGCAGCATTTGAAGATTTATTTGAAGAGGTTTACCCTACTGATAAAGTAAGAGGCTCTGCATTTTTCAATTTGAAATCGTACAAGTCCGAACTGAATGACATTTGGAAAAGTTGTGAGTGCTCGTCTTTGTTCTATTAGCCTACAAAAAAATATCAAATTTTAGTTAATCGGTTTTCTGTCCACAGGTACTAATGAAAATATTCAAAAATCGCAAGAAAGTATATTCCATTTGATGAAGAAATTTATGCAATCTGAAAATATCCACAAACCGTCTAAAAGCCTTCGTGACTACAGCCCTTATTTATCATCGTATGAAAATAATTCAATATGTGCAATAGATGTTTTTGGTCAATATGGAAAATTTGAAAACTGCGCTCCGTTTCCCCAAAAACACGTTACAATTGCTCAATTTGATAATACAGTAATAAAATACATTCAAATATCTAATTTATACGTTAGTTAATTGTTCATATTTGTATGCCTCAAATACGCTTAATCAATTTCAAGGTCATGGTGATTAGATCATTAAGAAAACCTATACGTATAACAGTTATTGGTTCAAACGGATTAAAATATTATTTCTTGGTAAAAAGAGGCGAAGATCTTAGACAAGATGAACGAGTTCAACAATTATTTAATTTAATGAATGATTACCTCAACGAAGATGGGATGAGGATTAATACTTATAAAGTATTTGTTAATAAATATTAATACAGTTAATATAAATGGAGTTTATTGTTTAAATAACTTGAATTTTATTAATAATTTTAGGTAACTCCTTTAACCTGGGATTTGGGTATTATACAATGGTTGCAGAATTATTCTACATTAAAAGATGTTATTTCAGAGTATGATTCTAAAACTAAAGGTACGTTTTGGATAGAAAGTTATTGTCTTTTTTGCATTAATAATGTGTACATTGAAAGTCATTCAATTTCAATGTAATATAATTAAATGATATTTTTAATTTAGTATATTTATTGTATGCATTTTGTATTCAATTTCCAGAACTTATATTGCACGCCGTTGAAACAAGAAAAATATACGTTGACAATGTGGCTGGTGATCCAAAACTAGCATTCGATGTAAAATATGGGGAAATGGCTCTTAATATACGTGAATCTGAAAGAAGCTACAAAGCAATTGTAGAGAATATTCCGAAATATATACTCCGGTACATAACTTTTTAAGATTATCATTGTTGATCTTAATATTCTATGTATTATATGATTCATAATATAACATCATTAATTTATTTTAATGATACGTTGACTGAGAAGAGTTCATCGTATGGGCATAAGTTATTTGGAAAATTATGATAATCTTACAGAAAACGGTCAATTTGTATGATTATAGATGCTGTGTAATGAATTTTAATATATTCGACTCTAGTATAATATGATATTTCTATAATATAATTTCAATTATACTCGTTTTTATGTATTATTTGTTTTATTTTAGGGATGCATTGGTAAAGTTGGCAGCCTCTCCTGATAATTTTATCCGTATGCGGAATAACTATACACAATCACTTGCTCCCATGAGTATTTCTCAGTGGATACTAGGTAATAAATCTATTAAGCATTTATTAAAATTTCATATTAGAAAATTTTAATATATTTCTATTATTACGCTAAAACTTCTTTTTTATTTATTAAAAGGCGTAGGAGATAGACACATGTCAAATTGCCTTTTATCGGCGCACACCGGAGATGTTGTTGGAATTGATTTTGGGCATACATTTGGTACAGCGACACAATTACTTCTCATTCCAGAATTAGTACCCTTTCGTTTAACGCCTCAGATTTTAAATGTGTTGGCTCCTTATGGAGCAAAAGGTTTGTTTTTCTTTAGAATCATCCGACGGGTATTCAGTTTTAATTTTTTTCTATACACGTTGATTATTGGTTTTATAATATTTGCATTTTAGGATATTTAAGGCAACAAATGATTAGAGCGTTAGACAAATTTGTGGAAAATTCGCAAATGCTTCTCGCAGCCATGGAGGTATTTATTTATGAGCCTTCCATTAATTGGTGTCAATTTATTAAAAAAAATAAGTCATGTCCATCTGAAGGTCAAATTTCTCCGCCTTTTGAAGAATATGATTTTTGGTCTCCTCGTACAAAGGTAATTTATTAATGTTTTTTACGCTATATAAATTTAAGAAATTGAAATTAATTAAATATTTTTTTATAGATTAATCAGTGTAAAAGAAAGTTAACAGGTGTAATACCTGCAGTCATAACACTTGAAGATCTTAAAGCTAGAAACAACCAAGAATATGTTGAATATTACTGTAAAGTAGTACATAATTGTTTGTCAGGATTTGATACAGAAGACTTAGAAAAAAATAGTTTAACTACTACACAACAAGTATTATTTTCACTTCTATTATTTGAATATATTTATATTTGAAAATATTTGTTAATACTGCATTTTTTTGATACAGGTTGATTGTCTTATAAATCAAGCAACTAATAGTGCAATTTTGTCAATTGCATATTTTCAATGGGAACCATGGCTATAATCACGTCGGTGTTTTTTTTAATTTTTATTTTTACTTCATTTGGGGTTGTTTTTTTCATAATGTCATCCAAAAAATTTTGCTTATTAACTGGGTTGGACGTATATATACGTCCAAACATATGTTTAAGTTTGTTGTCTATTAATTAATTGCATGTACGGATTAAAAATTTTCAATAATTATAAAGTAAATACATCAGATGTGACGTAAAGTCGTGTCCTTAAAAGAAACCGTGAACCCGTTGGACATTGTGTAATTAGAGGGAGACACGCTTGGTTAACGGGTTAATATTGGTCTCTTATAATACTAATGTACACTGCGCTATCTACGTATGTGTTTATAAGTTAATTAATGTATTGTTATGTTTGATTATATAATTTTGTTCATGTTTACTTATATAACTTTGTTTATAAATTGTCATATTTTAGTTGGATGTTTTTATTTCATACATACAAAATAAATATGTACAAAATAACTATTGTATTTTGCGTCATTTATACTCGAGTCAAACCTGCAATTTTATCATTGTAAAATGAAAGTATTATTACGAAATCTATCGTAAATAATTATCTAATTTCAGTGAGAAATTCACATCTAAAAAAGTCATTATCATCGTTAAAGATAAGTAGTATTTTTTGTCGTTTTTCTTTCGTTCCATACATTTTTTACGTGCACACAGTTCATCGCCCGTATTTAAGGAAATACATTTTCAAACAAAATAAGGCTATACAAATTCATACCCAAATTTAAATAATTCTAGAAAACACGCTTCATTTATCTCAGTGGGTTGGTCCATTAAACGCATTGATGCAATTAATTAAGGATGAATCCCAAACATAAGTATGTTTTTATTACAAAAAATTAAGCAGATGTAGAGAATTGAGAGAAGATGTAATAAAATAATATTGATAAGTTGATTAATTTGAAAAAAATCCAGTACACATTACGAGGTCTAATTATAGTTGTATGAATAAATTATTGATGAATTCATAAGATTGCCTAAATTACATTTTATTTTAAAGGAAGCCATTTATGCTATTCGCCCATGTTGTTTGGGAATATTTTGCGCCATTTCACACGGAGGCAAAAAATATCAATTTTTGAGTAATCCGTTAAAAGCGTTTACCTGTAATATAAGATAATAGATGTTCTACGATTGTGTTGGACTCTATTATCTATTTTTTGCTGTCCTCGGAACAGACGGAATGATTACACGGTATGCTCTTTGTAGAGGATCATTACTGAACCACCTGTCTATAAGTAGGAATATTTTCTCAAGTATCATGCACGCAAAGAAATAATTTATATCGATTAAGACAAACGTGTTACATTTTAACAACATGAAGGAATATTTAACAACACAGTTTGAGATGTTTCAATTTATTCATATAGACGGAAACAGATTTCGGATCTTCAGCTTTAAAGACGTAATTGTCTGTATTTTATATTTTTAGAATAATAATATACGTCGAATTGAAAGGATTAAAAGCGAAGGAGGAGAAAAATAATCTTGTTGATGAAATATTGTTTTTGCAACCGTTTAAATGCTCAATGTTTTAAATTGACATAATTTATATTAAAATACACTTTCCGTCTTTTAGTTTTTTTGAGAATTATGAAAATTCTGAGAAAAGACAATTTATTAATTGCCTTTTACTTGAGTGTTATTAAAGAAGTCCAAGAATTCTGTCGCAAATAATAAAAATATAAATAGATATTTCTAGGAATATTGTTAAACCGTCGCATTAACTGAATTTGATATGATTGTTTATGATCATGGATTAAAATTGAATGAAAATGGAAGTAAATTCTTTTAGAGGAAATTTTGAAAACAAGTTATTTTATTATATTAGGGTGTCCCATAAGTTTCTTTCGTTTTCATATTAAGAAAAAAATAAGCAATAATTTGTATTACATCAAAATTTATTGAATAATATATGATCCATTCTGTTCTATCACCTTTCTCCATCTCTCCAGAAGTCTCATAATGCCTTCTTGCCAAAATTTCCCAGGTTTGTTGGCAAAAATTGATCAAGGTACATTTTTATATCATTTTTTGAATTAAAATTTTTACCACGTAAAGAATTTTTCAATGAAAGAAATAAATAATAATCTGAAGGGGTAATATCCGGAGAGTATGGAGGATGAGGTAAAACATCCTAGTCAAATGATAATAATTTATTTCTGACGAGCAAAGACACATGAGGCCTGGCGTTATTGTGATGAAAAACAACGCCTCGTCTGTTCGCTAATTCTGGCCGTTTTCTGGCAATTGCATTCTTTAGATTGTCTATTTGGGAACAATATTTTGTTGAATTGATCGTTTTACCTTGCTGAAGTAGCTCATAATAAACTACCCCCTTCCAGTCCCACCAAATGCATAGCAAAACTTTTTTTGTATGTAAGCCAGGTTCAGCTATAGTTAAAGCTTCTGTACCCTTAGTCCAAGACCGTTTACGTTGGATATTCTCATAGAGTATACAACTTTCATCTTCTTTCAGTGCAAAGTCTTTTCAAAAAAGGTTGGCTATTTTATCGTTGGAGAAGAAGATAGCACGTTGAAATACGCTGAAGTTTATTTGAGTCAGTCAGTTCATGAGGAAGCCACACATCTGAACGATTGATGTAGCCCAATTTTATCAGATGATTATGGACGGATATTCGTGGAATTTCTAAGCATTTTCCGACCACAAACATTCTCTTACTAGAAGTTCCCGGAATTTTCTGATTTGAGTATGAAAAAATATTGATATATTTGCAGAAAAATTATCCTTTTCAATTGAATGAAGATGGAGTAAATGCAGTGAAATCTCAAACAGTCCGAAAAGTGAATCCAGCGTCTCACTGTTACGTATTTCTATAACGACTTACAAATGTTAACTTTACGAACAACTTTCTATAACGTCTTCCAGATGATAACTGTCTAAATATCTTTCGAGATCGACACATGTCCTATTTTGGTCATCCGTGTTATAATATCATATCGCTATAACTTCTGTTTACTCTCAGACTATCGAATTTTGGCCCTGTGAGAAACATCACTGATTCAGGCTGAGCGACGAGAGTGTTAAACAAACCTGAAATAAACTATTCGACGTACAAACATAAAACTGCATATTGAGAAGATGCTGATGCCATTCGATTTATTTTGTGCTTTTTATGTATTGCCATTGAAAAATTCTTATATTGTGAAAATTACAGTCCATATATATTATATGATAATGTAACAAGACAGAGTATATTTTTCGATCAGACATACTTTAGCACCAAACAAAAGTGTATATTCATGTTAGATGTCGTAAATGCAGAAGTCGAAAACAACTGCCTGCAAAAATCTTACTATTATCTAATAGCTTGGGGTAAGCAGAAAAAAAAATGTATGTCAATCCCAGATACGCCCATTGCCCTATATGTAGACCAATATTTACATGTCCTATTTGAATATTTAAAAAATATGCATATAAAAATTAATAGATCTATTTAAGCATTTATACTTTTTTGGTGTTTTAAATTATAAAGCATTAATATAACTCGCAAATTTAAAAACTATTGAATACATTACAATCGAATTTCAACGATAATAAGACCCATCTGAGTTATAAGAATTTTGTTAATCTCAAGACGGCTCTCAATGCCGATGTTTTGTGATGTATGGATTTCAAATAATTATGCTTAATACCGTCCAATCGCAAAGACATCAGTCAGCTCAGGATTGACCAGTTAGATAGTCAAACCCTTTACTGAAGATATTATGCAAAAATATTTTTGTTAAATAAGAACATACTAACCATCATTGAATAGGAGTGATATTTCGAGCTTTCGACATGGCAAAAATGGAATTGTATAAGAAAATCGGGATCGGATCAATGGCTTCATTGGTTTTCGGTGTACTATTTGGATGGGTGGCTTTTCCGAATATTCTCAACTTTATGCTAGCCAAAGTATGTTTCATAAAAAATATCAAATTTATGCTTCATATATGATCAATTTTTAAAATCATAATTTTTGTCCTCAGGAAATGTCTTTGGTTAAAGGTACGGATATGAGGGAAATGTGGATTAAAATTCCGTTTGCTCTCGACTTTAAGATATATTTATTCAATTGCACCAATCCAGAGGAGGTCATGGTGGGTGGAAAACCACATCTTCAGGAAGTGGGTCCTTATTTTTACGAGTAAGCCAAATTTTTATATTAATTTATATGTTAATGAAATCCTAATATGTGCAAGCATTTTTCCGCCAAAATTTTTGGAAGCACGAATCCTTACAAAATATCACGTTTCGTTTTATTCTGATAAATACAATTATTTCGACGTTGAAGTTAATACGTATAACTACAGACAGCTGTCAGATTACATACGGATAATCTTATTTTCGGCGATATTTGATATTCGATCATCTGAAAATATGTTCATCTCAGTCGTCTTCTATTTTTTTGAATGCAATCGTGATAGATCGAGATTTATTATATTTAAATTTTTTCATGTAAATCATCGATTTATGGAATTAACATTGGATATTAGACGTTTCCGTATTATACAGCATACTAATATTATTTATTATTAAATAATTGCTTTGGAATAGTGATAAAAATGTGACAATTCGGGATTAATAATCATCGATTTTGAAATATATTCGATCAAAAATATTATTTAAAAGTCGCTTTCTGTACTTACATTTATAATGAAAGGGCTATTTAAATTCCTACAAATACAGGGTGTTTGGTAAATGAACAGACACTTTTTTTTATGGGGTTAAAGGGGTGCTACGTTTCACACATGGGTCAATTTAGGGGATATTTTTTCAACATTTTGAAAAAATATCCAAAATTCCACGTTTTAAATCGTCATAACTTTTTAATCTGAAATCAAAATAGCAAGAAATATCTGTTTTTGTATTTTGCAATGTATTTTTGATCTAAATAAATAATTATTTTATGCAATCCGTGTAAAGAAAATTACTTCTGAGCTTACAACGAAATGCATAAAATGTACAAACGAATGAGAAATTTCAACTTCTAAACTTTTTAAATAAAAAACTAACAACTATTCTGGACTTAGTTTAGTTTTAAAAATATCTCTAGATTATATCCTTTTCAACGATATGCTACATGTCTTATAAATCATTCAATAAGTCGTTAAACTTGAAGATGTACCAGTTTGGAAGGGCCAGGATTAAGAAAATACTTTTTATTTTTAAGATGTTTTTATTAAATTTATTTATAAAATTTGGTCAAATTGACTACTTTTGACACCACACAGGATACCACTGATTTTTTTTGCTTAGGGACGTGCCCTATTCAAAGGCTTGAGCGGTCTCCAGACCTGACACCACTGGATTTCTTTGCCTGGGGACGAGCCCCTATTCTATGACTCGCACGGTCTCCAGACCTGACACCACTGATTTGTTTTTGTCTGTTCTTGTTGACATCAACAACAGTTGACATTTCTCATTCGTTTGAACATTTTTTGTGACTTTTGAAGCTCAGAACTAATTTTATTTAAACCAATTGCATAAAAAAATGATTTATTTAGATCAAAAATACATTGTAAAATACAAAAATTCGTGCTATTTTGATCACAGATGAAAAAGTTATGATGATTTAAAGGTAAAATTTTGGATATTTTTCAACAACCCTGAAATGACATGACAGCCCTGACACTTGAGACATAGGGCCTATGTGTGAAACGTGGCAAAAAGTCGTTCCAATACTTCTGGAGGTAGTGTTGTCAGTCCTGAAAAGCATCCTGGAATGTAACATGAGGTTGGATAGTTTCAATTGTGTACAAATGCTTCCCTTTCAAGATTTCTTTAAAGCCAGGAAACAAAAAAAAAGTCTAGGGGAGCCAGGTCAGGGTTGTCGGGAGGCTGGGAAATGAATGAAGTACAAGTCATGGCTAGGAAATTGTTGACAATGAAGGCTTGGTGCATTGTCGTGATGGAGTTTACATGCGTCTTTGTGTTCAAATCTTCGTTTACAATGCTATAAACGGTTGTCATTTTATTCTGTTTTGGGTTTCTGCTATCCATTGAAAGCTCAATCGACGATTAGAGTTCAAATAATCACGCACACGCGTTATATTTTCGTCTATTCAGGAGGTTGATCTTCTCTTGGCTCTCCTTAAATAGTTTGTGTGATTGGAGAACTTGTGATATGGACAAGCAATCACTCTCTAAGGTCTGCTGAATTAATAGAAACGTTTCAAAATTTGATAGCGATCCATAAAACAATCCATTGCCTCAAAAATAGGTTCACAGGAACTCACGCCCTGACTCTTTGATAGCTCAGAGACGACTTTTAAAGGATGCATTTTGAAGCTGACACTCCCCCCAACCTAACCCCTAACTCACCGGTGAGTCGCTAGCAGTTAAGTGATTAATTAATTCTGGATTGGATGGATGGAAAACGTATAATCATAAATGACGATTGTTTTATATAAAATGAGTGCTTTTTTAATAATAATTAGGCAATTTTATTAACATTTTATAAAATCGGACATTTCATGTGTAAGTATTTGATATTTCAAATTACTCTATTTGTAGAATCCTGTAATTTAGCGGTTGGACTTGTAACGCTAAATTATGTAAAATAAGAGGCATAAATTGCATATTAAAATATAAATGGAAAAGCCAATGCAGTCCTTTTATAAATTCATACAAAATGCTCGAGGCTATCATTTGAAAATTTAGAATAAAATAAAACTTAAAAATAAAATATATGCTTTTTCTATTATTTTAAATTGACCTTTTAAGCTAATTAGGTATCGCCTTTTATATGCGAGTACATGCTTGGTAATAAGGAAAATCGTGTGAATTGTAACATGCCCCATGCTTGACATTTGCAAACTACAAAAGCATATCGATAAACGTATGTTAGGAAGCGTTTATTCATTTAAACGAGTGATTCGCAAAGAAATGCTGATCAATCACGTCCATTGTCTTTAATAGCACACAATCGTCCTCGTTTCGGATTTTCCGCGTCCATTTATCAAATAATATTTTAAATAGCAATCGGGGGAAAAGTTGTTGATTCACTTTTTGGTCACTTTTGGCTTTTTATATTGAATGAAAAAAAAGTTTCGTAGAAAGTTTCAGCTATGTAAAAATGACCTCAGTAGAAGTTTGTTTATAAAGTGAATTTTTAATGGAAATTCTAGCATAGTTTGTTACGCTGAATTTTTACATAGTAACAAAGTTTTATTAAATTAGTTTGCCTTTGACATACCAGAATGGTATTAAAAATGTATTGGCGATGAAAGATTCTGCGAAAATGTTATTCTATGGATAACTTTAAATTGATTTCATACATATGCATATATGTCCAATCCAATTCATACATATCCAGGAGTTTTTAAGTCAAATCAGTTTGCCTGAACATCGACAATACAGACGACCATTTATGTCTGATTTGAACTCATCCCTCCAGTTGTCTAAGATTAGACGATTGATATTCTTGTTATTTTATCAGCCCGGCATAGTCGAGGTCTTTCTTGTGTCACTTATGGTCTATCTCCGTAATCACCATCAATAATTTATACATTTTGATTTTATGTTTAGACGTCCAATGTAGGATTTTATTTATGAACTTGTCTTGTTTCTCTCTGGGAAGATAGTTCTTCTTATTAAGTATTTATTCATATTCACGATCATCAATTGTGTTTTTATATATTAAGCAAATTAATGTTGTCCATCAAAGGATATGCCTCTGTTCTGATTCTATACTACCTTCAATATAAAGAAGGATCTATTTATTTATCATCTATATTAATAATAGCTTTTGATGATTCCATAAAATGTACAAAATTATAGTTTTTTAAAGCAATTTCTTCAGGATTTGCGAACATCCTGCATTCTTATCAAACTCAGTTTAGGTCTACTTTGGTCGATTTATTAATTCCGACAGTTTTCATGCACGTTATAATTTTTTATCCAATTTTTTTGACTTTAAACAGCGAATGGAAAGAGAAAGTGAATATTGTCGACATAGAAGAAGAAGACGCTATTATCTACAGCAGGAAGGATACGTTCATCTTTAATAAAGACAAGTCTCAGGGACTCACAGGGGATGAATTGATAATATCACCACATATCATCATAATAGTATGCATTACATTTTTGTATGTATTTTATTTTTATAGACATTTAATTTAAATATATTTTTATAAAATCAGTCTACAGTAGCCACAGTCACTATTGAAAAGCCCGCTATGATTACTTTAGTCGGAAAAGCTTTGGATGGAATATACAATAATCCAAAAACAATATTTTTTACGGCTAAAGCCTCCGATATACTATTCAATGGTGTCACAATTGATTGTGACAGGACTGACTTTGCACCAAAAGCCCTTTGTACAGCAATGAAAAAAGTGCCAAGCTTCGACGTTTTGCCAAATAATCAACTAAAATTTTCATACTTTAGTAAGGTATGTATCAGAGTTTGTATCATAATAATATTGTACTGTATAAAATGCTTTCAAGTATTAAAATATTTAATGTGGTTTCCATAGAAAAATGGCACGATTGACGATAAAACATACAAAGTACTCAGAGGAAAGAAGAATATAATGGACGTTGGAAAAGTTATCGAATACGATGGAAAGAAAACACAAGAAATTTGGAATGGTCCAAAATGCAATGACTTTGATGGAACGGATTCGACGATATTTGCACCATTTCTTACCGAAAAAGATGACTTGAGATCGTTTACACCCGAAATTTGCAGGTGAGTCATTAAAATAATCCCTTAACATTAACACATCCCCCTTAAGATACATATAAAAATAGCGCGAAACTCTTATAAAGACATGGGATGGTCTTCGGATTGGATATTGTAATATTGTTCATCAGTTCATTGATTTTTTCTATAGCAACTGCTTCTATGCAGTATGTTTTGTTTTGTTATTGGGGGGTAAAATAAATGATTGCTATTTTCATGAAAACATGACATTTCTTATTACCAAGACAGTAAATCTATCCATGTTTTCATCCGAATGTAAATAAAGACGAGAAGCGGATGGCTAAATTAAATTGAGGCATAAAAATCGAAATAATCAACCCCTAAGCCTGGCTTAACCCAAAAATAATTTGTTTGTGCGCTTGGTGTGATGTGTAAGGAATCTTCAAATTTGAATTTAAATCACTTCGAATGATTAGCCCGAAATTCAAAGATGAATGTTTAAACTTGATTAACATAAAACAGTGTTATTTTCTTACAAATTTCTTCGAAAAGGGCGAGAAATGAATGGTTATATGAAAAAATGGCTTATTTTTTGATAGCAATTAGTAAACTGAAGAACTTCAGCTATATTCGCAATTAGTGATATTGGCATATAAAACAATGCTAACGAAATTGTGTGATTTCTTCTTCGTAAAGTTATTATTCAATTTGATTGTCCTTACATCGAGAATTAATTTCAGCAATTTTGCTAAATAATATGTTATCAAATCAGAGCTGATGGACGATTTGATTGACTATATTGTGCCATAATTATTTTCTCTCTGTGAGACACGTATATATTAATAATTGAAGATACAGAACATGTGTTATTACATTACTAATGAAATTAATCTTGCCGTGGATAAATCTGAATCTGTGCGATTTCAGTATTTATTAGTTAATCAAATTCAGGCTTGGTTTGTTGGTCATTTCTAATTATGACGATTAGTGTTTATAGGTATTTCAAAACCATCTGATTCTAATTTTTTATTTGGTATAGTTTCCTGATTAGATCGATCATTCTTACGGAAACACACACGACAAACGAAAAGATACTAAAGCTACTAAAATCTTGTTTAAGATAATCAAGTCAAGCTTGGACCACGATATGCTCTTTGAATGTATTTGTAGACATTTATTTTTTGAAGAATTATTTATCGATAAAGAAAGGATTTAAGTCAGCATTTCCAATTCAAAAATTTAAAGAAACTCAAGTTATTAGCGAATGTCACAAGGCAATTTTTGTATCAAAATAATAATAACCGAGACGAATCCTCTGAAAATCATTTACTTCCAATTGATGGGATGATATAATAAGACAATTTTTATGATAAGATATTGTAACGAAGGTTAGGGAAGATCAAAGGTGATCCGCCCCTTAGCATTCGTCTTCAGCCCCCCGGAAAGAATATAGATCGTCATTATCCAGCGGCGCTTTGATAAATGTCGGTTTAATGTCGATTCATTTTATCCGACGCGTTTTTTGATCTTTTCTGATCGATAACTTAAAGCTAGATTTATATAAATTTATTACTTTCAGGTCGCTTCCTGCTTGGTATGAACGAAAATCTTCATATGCTGGAATACCAGCGAACAGATATGTCAGCTCATTGGGTGATTTGGCCAACGAGCCTGAATTGCATTGCTTTTGTGATACTCCTGAAACATGTCCAAAGAAAGGGTTGATGGATTTGAAAAACTGTACAAAAGCACCCCTGATAGCAACTTTGCCGCACTTGTTGTTTGTTGATCCAATCGTTCAAAACTCTGTTAAAGGTCTTTCGCCGGATGTTGAAAAACATGGCGTAGAAGTGGATTTCGAGCCGGTAATTATCAAAGAAAATATAGCAGACCCGCAGTAATCCGACAAACGTCAGATTGTCGAATTTGTCACATTATAAAGTACTGTCACCGAAAAATTATGAAAATGATGAAATATACAGACTTTTTAATTTTTTTTGTGCGGTAGATGCGTTCCGCATAAAATTGCACAAAAAAAAGCTATGACTTTTGAGAAAAAGTGAAGTTGCGTTCCATGGGTTTTAAAAACCGCATAACTTTGAAACAACTGTGTAAATTATATCCGAAATCGCATAAAAAAAGTTAATAAAACTTCAGGAAAACAATAAGGTAGTTAAAAAAATAACATTTTAAGGATGTCTTGCATCATTGGTAAAATTTTAAGGATGTCTGGCATTTGAAATGCCAAAAAAGGGTTTAAAAAAACCGCATAACTTCGAAATCGCACAAAAAAAGTCGCATAAAAAGAGGTTTGTAGAGGCTTGTAAAACAAATTTGCTTTCATGGCTGACATGGATACAGAAATAGGTGTATATCTGTTTATTTCCTGAAGAAGAAATCACATATAAAAAGCTTCCTCCATCTTTGGATGCTTAGCTTTCTTGATAGTTCGCCTTATACTTGGTCCACAATCAATGGTGGAGGCGAACTTTTGAATGTTCTCGCGGTTCTTTTTTGTATCATAAATTGTAGATCGTCTTACATCATACTTACTTGCTAATTTACACAAAGATTCATTACGATTTAGACGGTCCAGAATCATACGTTTTGCATTTTTTACAATGAAGCTTTACCGTACATATGTACTATACTTGTATTGGGATTTCGGATTACAGGGGGCGCCGGATTAGACCGAGGCCGGATTAGATCGGGGCCGGATTACCGCGGGTCAATTGCATCGCGTTGATGATGGTTTACAATAAGCTGTATGTTTATATTTGCGCTAATGATAATTTCAGATATCAGGCACGCCTTTACAAGCAAGGAAAAGACTTCAATTCAACGTAATGGTACAAAAAAGTGAGAAGATAGACTTGTTCAAAAATTTTTCCGATACATTGATTCCGATTATGTGGCTAGAAGAGGTGCGGATCTTTAGCGTAATCATCTGAAATAATTTATGATTTGAATAGGAAACTTTGCTAAAATGTACGCGTTGATGTTTAGGGCATCGCTCTGGATAAAGACATGATAAAAATGCTAGAGCAACAGCTCTTCTTGATATTGCGCCTGGTCAAAGTCGTCAAGTGGTTGATGGTGGTCATTGGATTATTCGGTGTGATGGGCGCTGGACTATACAAATACAAGAATCGAATAATAAATTTTGCAATATCTCCAACACCGACGACAGTTCGCCAAGGAAACGGCCTGACCAATGCTCAGAAAAATCTAACAATCAGCACAATACAAAGCTTGCAAACTCCTGTAAGTGAGAAGCATCAAATGTAAAAGGAAAATTATTAAATACTTTGAGCACTTTCTTAATTTTAAACTTTAATATTTATATTTTTTCCCACACATTTATACAAAATTTAGAATATACACATATTGAGAACTTATTATTAATACTCATCTTGTGCGAAATAATTGTTGTATTTTCGAAATTGCAAAATCGTACGTTTGAAAATATCACTTCTTAAAATAATCAAACACACTGTTTGTGCAGTCTTTTCGCAAATTTATCACTTTCTATTAATGATCTTTTAAATTTGTGTTTTTAATAATACATGAAAATATACTATGCATTTTATTAAATATAAATTTATGTACAAATTATTATATACAAGTTATTAAATTATAGAAAAATATAAATGGAAATATATATATATGTTTGAAAAAAAAAACGCGTTATTAAATTTTTAGACTAGTGTTCAATATATATGTATACAGTCAACCCTTTTATAGCGTTGATCATGTTATACAAAAGTTAGGCACTCATACAAAAATGTTGGATGTATTGATCTTACGTATTTTACCAGTTGCTTATGTAAAAGACGCCGGTAAGGACGCTATAGGAGGGTTGACTGTATTGAGAAAATATTCGATTAAAATTCGATTTTGTACAAAATCTATAAATTATTAATTAAATATAAAATTGAGCCTCATTTTCATGTTGAACATCATAAATATTGCATTTATTTATAAAAAAAAACACTTATAAATCGTGTATTTATCGATTAAGCCGTATGCGATAATTGATTGCTCTTAATTTGCTATAGAATCATTACATAAATTTTGATTAAGGTTGATGATGAATCTTACCAAATCATGGAGGCAAGGGCAAATTTTGTGTTATTTTGAAGGCTTTTAATCTCAACTTCAATCATAAAATTAAGTTTAATAAAGCCAATAATCAAGGAAATGGAGTTAATGTTATAATAGAATTTGTTTAGGTCATACAAAAAGACGACTATAAAGATCATCAGTAGCTTGATGAAGCAAATTTGATGGAAATGGCAATTGGAATAATCCAAAACTCTTTCCAATTTTTTTAAAAACATTATACCATAAAGGACATAAATAAATACTTCGACTTAATCGAAAGATCTGAGTTAAATTTTTAAATATTGATCCTTCCACTGAAATAAGTATAGCAAGTGATTAGTTCTATATTTATATGGAGGCTATTTAGTTGATACAAAAACACATAGATACATATTGAGCAATCTATTTTCGAACTGTATCCGGCTTAACCCATAAACAATGACTATCTATGATATTTTTAAAAAAATAATATTAAACAATAAGAAATTATAAATATTACTTATGCTATTTATGAAAATATTTGGAAATTATAACTACATTTAAAACTTAAGAGCATCCGTTCTATCGCAACTGTCATGTTATAGATATAAAGATATCGTTCGTATACATACATGCTTACAAAGTATTAAAAAGTATGCTTTTTTGAATCAAATGTTATTATTATAATATGATATGGTTTAATGCCTTGGGGATTTTAAAGATAAATCCGAATTTATTAACCACTATCCTCTCACCAGGATCATCTTCTTCATTGGATGTTGGTTGAGGAATATAATTGATCACGTAGATATATCTTGGTTAAAAAATATATGCATTTTGAACATTGAATATTTGATGTTTCAGTTCAAATCGTCGATCATCTTCCAACATCTTATATATTTGTTGGAGATTTTTTTCGTTAAATAAGGACACATAATATCAAGAAGCGTTTGCATCCAGGTTCCCAATGTCTACAATTAAATTATACGTAACTTTGTGCCCAAAAGGATACAATCCCATAAAAGTCGAGAGAAGGCTTAATTTAATTGTCATACGTCACATTTGTGATACACAAACGAATATAATTAACATGATGTTAATAAATTAGATCATATTGGAGTATTTTACATTACTAAACACGTTCATCGTCCATGCTCGATGCTATCAGTCACTTTTGATTTTCTTCTGCAGTGTTACAAATTCGATGAAATATCTGAAGACGGCCCTCATCAACCATCCCAAGAGCGAGAAGAATATCAAAGCGACCAAGGATACGATTCCTATCGCATCCAGCGAATAGTATTGTATTAAATTGAGATTTCTGGCTGGCGACCACAAATGTTTTGCTCCTTTGTGTCGGATGACATATTCTGTCCAATATACCGCCTTTTCCAACGGGGTTTCATTCTGATCCTTCAGCAAGATTTGTCTCGTCTTGACTTCTTCCCTGTATTTTGGATCGTGTACGACTTTCGTGATGGCATTGAACAAAATCTCCGATGTCATCTCTTGGAGATCCAGCTTGAGTGCATATCCATCGACTTCTGCTTTTGCGGCATTCGATTCGTGATCGCAGAAAACTGGCATCGTAACGACTGGTACTCCATGATAAACGGTCTCGAACATGCTCAACAATCCACCGTGTGTGACGAAAGCACGAATTTTACGATGACCTGAAAATATCGATCAAAATCACACATATATATCACCGAATACAATGCCATATACGATGAACTGTTAGAGAAGATGGATTATACCTAGTAAATCTTGCTGTGGCAACCATCTGCTCAACATTACGTTGTGAGGAAGATCGTTCATATCTCTGGATTCGTCTTCCCATTTCCAAAGAACTTGATAAGGGAGACGAGCGAATGTCCTCACAAAGAGCTTTCGTAGTTCCTCGGGCATATTGGAAGCTTTCACTGAAGATCCCATCGAAACGAAGATGAAACCAGAGTCACCTCCTTGATTGATAAAGTCTTCCAGTTCCTAAAAATGCAGACTTATTTAATTGAATGAATGAAAAACCAATTATTTTATCTATTTATGAATTATCAATTTCCGCAATGTATATTTGGCACTATTTGTAATAATTACATATGGGAATTGTGGGAGCCAATTATCTATTTCAAAATATCGTACCGTACTTTTCGCATTAAAAATACTACAGAATTTTGAAGTTTATTTGAGATTATTATTTTGCTAAAATGTGGAACTTAGCCTTAATACTCGAAGAACCAAGTAAACCTTCTTTAGTTAATTTTCCGTCTCGGTACTTACTTTTTAAAATCCAGGTTTTAAATTAGGATAAACCTGGATCCAAAATATCAATATAAATCTTAATAATGATAATAATTCAGCCATTCTACTTTGCATGAACCAACACTGATTGACGCTGTGTGTTTTTATAATATGTACTAAGTTGTCTAATCCCTCTTTTCTTCATTATCGGTATGTACAAGGCGTCCGAAAGCGAGTCGCTCATTCATCATATCAGCGGTTCGAAAAGTGGACGGATTGAGCATACAAACCTTATGGGCACTCCATCCTCTTTTAGGACTTTTTGTGGCATTTTCTATGAACTGAACGATCACGGAAGCAACGTAGCGTCTATACACGTCTTATTATAGTATTTTTTTACACCAGTAACCGCCATATATACGTTAGGTCGGATACTTTTGGGACTATCTTGTATATTATTTTAAACCATACATATAGGGGCGTTAACTTAGATAATTGACACGGGTTTTATTTTCAAGAATATTTCTGCTCCAAATATTAGTAGAACCCAAAATGGTTTTCGTTTTATTGCTTGTCCGTTTTTGGGGATTAGTTGCACTTAGGCTGCTGCACTTTTAAGTTCTATTTTGTGCTCTTTTGGTGTGTATACTCATCAAGAATAAATTATGATTTTTAAAATTCAAATTTAACAACCCAATTTACAATGGATCGATTTTCGCCGAGTGAAGAATTTATTCGAAATTTAATGCTTTATCATTTTCTCAAATAAGAAACTGCAACGCGCGCCACTAAAAATATTTGCGATATACTGGGCGATATTTTAAGTATTCGCAAATGTCGAAATTGATTCCAGAAATTTCTATCTGGAAAATATGTTTAAAAAAATTGCCTTGAAAGTGGAAGACTGCGTAAGATGGATGTCACAACACTGACTGCTGAAATCAAAAGTAATCCAAAACCAACTATTGAATATCGGCTAATCTTGGATATTCATGGTTGAATGTTAAAAGAGAAAAAGAAGACGAGTGCCGCACGAACTATGCGAAGAGAACCCGAGCGACCGCATTAGCGCATGTGAACAACTTCTAAAAATGGAATCCGAAACGCCATTTATAGGCGACTTGGATGGAAAACAATTCGACATCCGCCTTGTTCTTCAGACATCGCTCCTATCGGATAATCGGAACTTTATAGTGAGAGTCCAGAGTTCAACTCAGTATACCAAAACATAGTAAAAAGCCACACAAGTTTGTGATTTATAAGCCAAAACTGCATAGAAAATGTAATTTAAGTACATTTTTTAAATGGAAATAGTTTTTTGTCTCAAATTTTCGTTTATCATATTATACCCCTAGTTAACTCTCACTTAAAAGTAATTTAATATCGCAATATACGACGCAATATACACGACTCCAATTTACTGTGTGCAATTTCAACGATATACTCACTTTATTCAAAGGCTTTGCCGGCTTGCAATGGATACATGCAATTTCCGCAACGTTTGGCAAATATGGCCTCGGATATGTCACAGTGTGGTGTCCATTCTGCAGGATAAAGCTGACGTTCTTGCTCATGTCATACACATGGGGTAGACCCGGTCCGAAATGCTTTGTCAACACATTTTGCAGGACGACCATCGTTAATGAATGCATCATGGACGCAAACATGTGCCAAGCAACATTGAGTGTCCGATCTGTCAGACCCATGTCGTCAGTATAAGGCTTGGAAAAGAACGGTGTTACTGAATACGGACTTGGACTGCCAGATCTGGACAAGGACGACGTGTAGAACGCCACTGTGTTTATGTAAACGAATGGCACTTTCAAATGATTGACGAGACCTAGAGCACATTCTGGATATGCACCATCTAAAATCATCAGATCGTATCGCCTTCCGGAGTAGATTAGGTCTCTAGTCTCGTGATCGTCGAGGAATGCATCGCACGCCTGTAATTCAAATTGAACTCCGATTAAATCCATGTTAAATTACTCCAAATATTGTGAAATCCAATAACGAATACCTCATATGCATATCTGATGATATCCATGAAAGCCACAGGCTCTTCTCCTTTCATCTTGGCACCAACGAGATCCCAATTCGTATAGTTCCTCACATAGAACACCAAACTTGCCGGAGTGACTTCTTCTAATCCAGGCATATGAAAATCAGCTGGAAAGGGACTCACAAACGTAACACTGTGATTTCTGAAAATATCAATTAAAAATAAATATACACTGTCGTTGCAAAGGTCGTTGTGAGTTGCAAAATCAAGATGAAACAAGTGAGGACATTTATAAAAATTGATTAAGTAATTTGGTTTCTCGTTGACAAAAACTATTGAAGTTGATGGAGATTATTTTGATTGATTGAATTATGATTTGTAAAAGTAATGTCGTTTTAATCCTCACCTACGAATTTCAAACGTTCTTATGGTATGCCCTAATAGCAATTAATACAAGAAATAAATAGATTGAACGCGTACAAATTGATATTTAAAATATATTCAAACTTAAGATCATATACAGCATCCACCAGATCAAATTTATTACATATGCCGTCAAAATGCTGATATAATCGGGCATATCTTCGATTTGAAAAGTTTGAATAAAAGATTTATGATTCGCACCATCAACCATTTTAATGGTACCGGCAGTAGCGTCATAAAGTACAAAGTAATGGTTTAAAGAAAGCCATTTCTCTGAAAGCGTGTTCAAGTGCTTTTCGCTGTATACCGATAAATTAAAGAAGAAGCTTTATTCTATTCTCATAAATTTCGAAATAGCAGTGAGATTGCTCAAGCTCTATGCGCTTCTTCATTCAGAGGCTTCTATTAAATCGTACATTTGCGTGCGATACGTTCATTACCAGATTCAACGCCATCATTCAGATCTAAGGTGGTCATAATGAGAAATGCGTTCGGATTTATAAAGTAAATGGCCATTTGATATTGAAATATCGGAAACCGATATAGTCATCGCCTTGAATTGATATTAGTCGATTTTAATCAAATTGATATCTATAATTTGTTTGACAATCTATGAATTTGGACATCGATTATCGATAAATATTTTTGGCGCCAGTATGTTAAATAAGATCGTCAATATATTATCATATAAATTATGTTACTAGCTAATTGTTTATAAAATATAATAATTTTTTGCACAATTCTATGCAAAATTTTGATAGGGAAATACAATTTTAATACATACATTTTATGTGTTTCTTGAAATACTTAATTAATAAGCTAATACACAATAAATATGTCAGTATAGGGGTAGTCTAATACTGAGACTGATGAGATATTTTTCAAGGATATACATGATGTTTGACACTCAATTATTTTGCTCGTCCCAGACAAAAAAATCCAGTGGTGTCAGATTTGAAGACAGTGCGAGCCATGAAATGGGGTACGTACCTAGACAGAGAAATACCGCGGTGTCAGATCTGGAGACCGTACGAGCCACGGAATAGGACACATCCCCAGGCAAAGAAATCCATTGGTGTCAGGTCTGGAGACCGTGCGAACCATGGAATAGGGCCGCCAAAATAATAAATTTACACGACAGATGTGCCCACAAAAGAAATCCTAATTGAAGGAATAATTGCCGCCTTTGCAAAAATAAAAGAAGAAATGCTACTTCAGACAACTACAGTTGAAATGAGAAAAATGTGTTGTGCATGCATACGAATAAGAGGTGGCCATTTTAACAAATTTTGTAAATAAATTTAATAAAAACATCTTATAAATATTTTCTTAACCCTTTTTTTCCTGTGGGAGGGGAATCTTCGCACCCACGGTATTCCACGGGTGGGCCCTTACAAGCCAAGACACCCTTCGTGGGTAGTGTAGAATTGTACCCACTAAACCCCTCCCTTGTCCTTCTATGTCCCCCTGTTATTGTTTTCCACATTGCTTTAAGAGGACAGGTAGTCTGGCCTTAGGTGATTGGCCCTATTCTATTGTTGGAGAGGCGCTCTTCATCTCTCCTTTTCACTGCCCTCTTTGGTGCTCAGAATCTCTTCTACGTATTCGCGCCAAAGGTTCCAGTTCTTCTTGCTTTTCATTATGCTGTGGACCATGTTGTCGACGTTGAGCTCGGCTACCCCGAGTGCTTGTTTCAGCAGTTTTCTCTGGGATGCCCAAGCCTCACAGCCAATGATGGTGTGCCCTGTGTCATCGACCTCCGCTTGGCAGTGGTGGCACGTTGCGGATGGTTCTTTGCCAATCCGCTTCAGGCGCGCACCGAATCATCCATGCCCAGTGAGTACCTGAGTCAAGCGGTAGGTTGTTTCACTGTGTTCCTGGGCCCTCTACCGACTTATGACCGGGATAAGTCGATGGGTCCATCTTCCCTTGCTGGACTGATCCCATTTCCGTTTCCAGGTTTCCTTCAGTTTCTGGTCATGTTCGTGGCGATTTTTAGGATCTTCGTAGTCCAAGACCCTCTTCTTTGCTTGGAGGCCAAGCGGGGGTATTCCAGCGATCACGAGCACCGCTTCTTAAGATACAGTTCTGTATGCTGCGGAGACTCGGAGCGCTCCCTGCCGCTGGACCCAGCCAGCTTCCTTCTGTAGTTTTCTTGTCTGAGCGACTCATGCAATATTGGGGCTCCTTACAGAAGGATCGAATGTATTACCTCGTTTATGATACGTCTTCTGTACGGCTTTTGCCCTCCAATATTGGGCATGAGCCGCCCTAGCTCACTGTCCACCTTCTGCGCCTTCTGTGTAGCTGCTTTAATATGTTTTCTGAAGATCAGCTTGTTGTCCAAGAGGATCCCGAGGTATCTCAGCGATTTGCTGTATTCAACCTCGTGACCGTTCACAACAAGCCTCTTGACCCTTGGTCTTCTTCTTCTACTGCAGATCATCGCCTCCGTTTCTTCTGCCGCCAGCTGCATATGATTTTCCCGCATCCATGCATTGATTCTGGCGAGGGCTTCAATGCCCGTCGCCTTTATTTCCTCCAATTGCATAAAATAATGATTTATTTAGATAAAAAATACATTACCACATACAAAAATAGTTATTTCGCGCTATTATGACAATAGATTAAAAAGCTATTAGGATTTAAAGATGAAATTTTGGATATTTTTTCAAAATGTTAAAAAAAATCTATTTTGACAGACCTAACACACACTTATGGCTTATGGACATATGTGTGAAACATAGCAAAATACCTTCTTAACTTTAAAAAAAACATTTGATCCATGTGCTAAACACCCTGTATATATTAAGTTTATTTCAAAATTTGCTCAAAAATCTGGAAATATTTGATATTCACCGAGTATTTCCTTTGTAAGCCTTTTTTTGTATAAAATATAATTTATAGCGATCAAAGCTCGCATGGTGTGCTGCCAATGTCAGTATTAAATCTTCTTACTTTATGGCTATTTGATTAAATTTGTAGATGTTGAAGGGTGTGCGTAGCTTCAAAAATAAATATGTTTTGACGTTTATAAACGTGATGTCGAAAATAGAAAAGAGATAATGATTCACTTTTCAAGAGATGAGATTTATATTGGACGGCTGGATTTTAATCCCAATTTTATCCCAAATACTATAATTCTTAGAGGCCTATTAATATCCAGATTAAGCCTGAAAAATCATTGCTATATATGATTTAAAGGAGCGTCATTAAAAAAATATTTGACCAGAAAAAGATCAGCACTTTCATATGCCCAAAAATACTAAGTGCTTTTAGAATTTGAAACCATCACGAATAATACAGAATTTTTCAATAGAGTAAAAATGTATGAAAATCATCAAATCTTATTTTCCAAATCAGCGCTCTATCTGAGGAACATTCCGCACATTTCGTGATTTTTATCCTCACCAATAACCGTTCTATCGAGTCGTTTATTCGGCGTTTGTTGGCCAAATTCATATTAAACGGGTCGATAAATAATCAGCCAACACTGAAAAGCAATCTGCTGAAAACATCGCTGTTGTGGGTGAGAGTATATGGGAAAACCCGAGACAATCAATTTCTCGTCGTTCACAAGAACTTGGCTTTTCTGCGACTTCAATTTGGCGAATTTTGTGGCATAACTTAAATCTGCAACCGTATAAAATCCAACTGATCCAGGAAATTAAAGTAAATGATCATAGAAAACGTCGAACGCTCGCTGATTGGGTTCTGGAGTACTTGGAGAAGTTGACTCAAACCACCGAGGTTTCTTTTTGGATGAATGGATGTATAAACAAGCAAATTTATTGGAAATGAGATACAACTAATCCACATTAAATACACCAGTATTAAATGCATTCAAAAAGTCACTATTTGGTTTAGCGGAATCATCGATCCATAGCGAAACTGGCATTGCTATAATCGTCAACGGCGAGGACTACAGATCAATGATAAGCAAATTCTTGTGGTATAAATTGGATGATATGGATATCAACGATATGTGCTTCCAATAGAACGGTGCTACTTGTCACATAGCGCATACCACGATGGACATTTTGCACGAACGATTTGAAGGCATGGTTAAACATGTTAATAAAATGATTCTATATTATATTTCAATTTTTCCCATCAAATAAAGAGTACATATTTTGTTGTTAATCAACCATTCGCAGCTTGTCTTGGCATACTTAGATTGTTGTCAGAGTCAGGGCCGTAACAAAGGGGTGGCAAAGCAGGCCATCCTGCCACGGGCGCAACTTGGTTTTGGGCGCAAAACGCAGAATAACGACTCTGTCGAGAGTTGCACATGGTTTTTATTTTATTTGACCATTCTATTTTACACGAATCAACACTGATTGACTCTGTTCGTTTTTATAATATATACTAAATTGTCTAATCCCTCTTTTCTTCGTTATCGCTTAAACATAATAGAGACAATAATATTTTCGACCGATAATAAAATTTAAACAA
Organism: Stenopsyche tienmushanensis; assembly: GCA_008973525.1. Classification (NCBI taxonomy): domain Eukaryota; kingdom Metazoa; phylum Arthropoda; class Insecta; order Trichoptera; family Stenopsychidae; genus Stenopsyche; species Stenopsyche tienmushanensis. The sequence continues at coordinate 384,715 of WACJ01000157.1, read as the reverse complement.
ATCACCCAATTAGTCTTATTCGGACAACTTCGTTTTGTAATAAGAGTTCGTAATCGTTCTGTATACATGTACAGATATGGAGTCTGATTGCGAGGCGCTCATTAGTCATCTCAGCGATCCGAAAAGCGGACTGGTTGGACTCACAGACTTTTGTGATAGTACTTTTGGGACTATCTTCGTATATTATTTTTAAATTTACATTCTAATATGGTTATGGTTAATAATGGCTCAGGTAAGAGTAATACATTTTAAAATAAAATACGAAAATAAAGATACATAAATAAAATGAGACGATTGGAAGCACTTATGGCAGTATATTATACACTTTTACTTAATAACTAATTTGAATCCAATCCATTTAAACAACGTTCAATAATCGCTCCATTGTATTCATACACAGATTTATAATATTAATAAATGAAAAATGTAATAAAGTCTAATAACGTTATTATGGAAGAAATTTTGAGCCAATTACACCACCGAAATAATTCACAGAAACGTTCATAACGAACTCTCCACCCCTCGAGATCATAAGACGCCATAATTTATCTCCCTTATTCTGTTCAAAGTATATACGAAGTACTTTTTCGTCATGTATATAAAAAAATAAGCTTTGTAAAATCGAAGAGACTCGATTGAGTTAATAAATTAGCTTGCGATTTGAATATGTTATACAACGTTTTGCTTGTAGTATTATCGTTTTTTGCCAACAATTTATACAACATCGTCAGGCATAAAATACTAAATTATTATGTATTCTTTCATGTACATTTTTTTCTGTTTAAAGCCCGCGTTATATACAAATATGCTTGTGTTTTTGTCATGAGCTTTTCCCAGATTTGATGATCCATTTCGTTTCATTTATATTTACAGATATACTCGCAGACTAACGAGCTGCTAATTAATTACAAAAATGAGCACAGCCATCATGATTCAACGTGTTCATTTAGACGTTTTATAGAATTCCAGTTGCAAAAAAATAAATGATAAACACCAAATTCTATTTTCGCACAATTCAGATAATAAGCCAATTTAAAATTTTGGAACAACGCCATATAAATATTTTTCAAAAAATAAATATTTGTATTTCTTTTATGGAGTGTGCGCAATACACTGTTATGGTGAATTATTACCACCAACTATGAATGTGTTTTGGAAAGCAGTTCAGCCTTCAACTAGTTTAGGAAATTTAATGTCTTATAAAGGATCTCAATATTGAACTAAATATATACTGTTTTACTGCATTTTTTTTGCATTTATAACAAGCAATATTCATATGGTATAATAAATTTTATAAATAACTAATGATTTCCTGGCATGCGTTGCAATTCCATACAAAGAAAGAAAGTTTTTATGTTTAAATTATATTTATTGAAATTATTTTATATATTTTTAATTATGCTTAAAAAAGCTTTACGATCATGCTTAGTAATTACTTTAGAGGTACATTAAGAATTCAAGTGTACCTCTTTTCGATATTTCGAGTCTCCTGTCGGGCTCATGGACGCGGATTTACTGCCGGCGCCGTGGTGATGCTCTTTGTGAGCATCCTTCGTTCTGTGTTGTTAGGCCATGCATTGCCGTTGTTTCGTCAGAAATCGTTTGCACTTTCAGATTTATTTTGCTTGGTTGTTGATGCTTCAATTTTCAATAAAATTGGTAGACAAACTCTGGGTATGCTAGTGCCGTCGTCTCGTCTGTTGATTGTATCTATTTCTATCACTTCTCTCGCAATTCTAATGCCGAAGTTTTTGATGGTTGCTAATACTGCAGATAATAATAATCTGCACATAATGCAGATTCGGTCTCGCAAGTCCCCTGATTTTAATTTATCGCTTTGTTCTTTTTGTTTATGCCATGATAATGAAGTGCTTTTGGAATCACAATATTTTTCGTGTTGTACGTACCGTCTGGTAATAAATGAGAAGGGCGAGAGCAGCCCATATACAGCTATCCATGTGAGAAGCATGCACGCATACCCTGTGTGTTCCTGTGCTTTGTTGATGCTCGCACCGGTAACTGCATAACTTCTCAGTAGGAATCATTGAGACATAACATCTTCTTCTTGAAAATTTTCATCATTTTTTTTCACTAAAAGCATGGTACCGTTGCCTACATGTCGTGGTGTTATTTTACCTATAAAAACGCAATTATAAACGATGCGATGGCGGCCAAACATAGAATTTAAAAGTGACTTGAATACAATTTCGATGTATTGCTGTTGTCGCCAAACGAATTTATTCAGGTATGAATTAAAATGATGACGCTTGTGTGTAACCGCCTCACAGTATAGTCCATTGAAGACCAAAAACTTGGCAAATACATAAAAATCGACGGTTGTAGTGCTTTATTTACCTTAGGAACTACCAAACCAATATGCGCTAACATAGTGCATATGCTAAACGTCTCGTATAACAAATTGCGTACACAAATAATATTTTTATTATGCCTATGTTATTTCTGCAAGTATAAATAATAAGCTGAAAAAGTTTTATTGCAATCGGATGAACGGTATGGCAGTGCATTAAATACGAACAAACAAAGATATTTTTTTTAAGTATATATTAGATAAAAATCTAAAAGCGTAATAATACGTAAATACGTTTATAGTTTAAATATTAAGCAAGTAAATAGATTTTTGGGTTTTGATTTGAAGGCATGTTTTTTCTGTACCAATAAATTAAGAATTTTGTATTTATAATATAATATATATTCAATTATCAATTAGGGCTACTTTTTGCCTCTCCTTGCAATTAGCATAATCATTGAAAGGAATTTTAAATAAGATCAATGTTAAATTTGATGGAATCATAGATAAATAAAAGCCCTATATGATCGCTTCGCCTTTCAAATAAGACAGATCATTAACATTAAAAATATGCTATAAAAATGCGTGATCAGTACAATAATAAATACAATAAATAAGTTCAATGTGTAAGTTCGACGTATAATATTTAAGAATCATTGGTGGAAGAAGTACAAGCAACTTATGGAATAAATTTTGTTGAAACTTTGAGATTTCAGAGGATGATAGTACAGATGGAAACGATGAAGTTTATTTACAGAATTTAACGCTTAAAAAGCATAATAAACGACCTAAACTTGTACAACTAGTTAGAGTTTTACAGTTGAGATAAATATACTTCTACTAAAAGGAGCATAAAATGTAGTAAGGGCTGTAAAAAAGAAACACGCCGAAGAATACTCAAAAATGCTATTTTTTTAACCAAAATAAGCACCCTTGTTTAATACTGATTGGCATCAATGATAAATACATTTTATCGTTATTTTGCTCATACTAAATTAAAATATTTTCTAATTATACGAATTTGTATAATATGGTTTTCTTGGAATTCATCGATTGGGTTCTATGGGGATTACTCATATTTGTTGTAGCATTGGCAAAAATGTAAATATTTTTAATTCGGTCTTTTAAAGAAAGAACAATTAACCTTTTCGTTAGTGAGCAAATTTAAAATCGATGAAGTCGTTGATGTCATAATCGCTTTACACCGATTACTTTCTGTCAGCTCCTAATCAGCGTAAGACAATCTTCAATTCGAGGCAGAGTCAATTGTAAATGAACACTTGATAGTGCATACAAGACCACTTCATTTCTTTACATAAACAATGCACAAAAAAAAACGATTCAAGTGCTCCTCTTTTAGAAGGAAATGATAATTGGACAAAGACTCATTCAACACGCAGCGAAGAACAGCAAGCAGTTAAATAAACAAACACTCTCGATAACACACAATATTCGGTCGTTTCTTTGCGTAAAAAAATAACACACTTGAAATCGAAATCATTATAAGTGGATAAATTTGGGCTTAACGATCTATACAATCATGCGATGCATATGAAGAAGCTATCCGTCTCAGTCTCCCGAACTGCGCTAAGTTCTCTCTGTCTCTGTCCGCCTCGGAGCTTCAATGCACAAGAGTGCTCTTTCTGAATAGTGATGGTCAAAACGGATATTTCCGTAAGTACTCACGAAAAGGTTAATATTTTAAATAGCTTGAGTAAAAAGTAACATTAAAAATGCAAAAAAATCATAAAAACCGTGGAAAATTTGTGATAAAGTTGTGACTAGATTCGTTCCCATCTTCGATATTATTCTGTAATATATTTAAAATTAAAGCTTTAAATACAAATAAATTAGTATACATTTCGATCGAAGATTGATGAAAAAATGTATTATTTGAAGAAAAAAAAAAGATAATTTTTACGATCAAATTTTAGCCCCCAAATTATTTCTATTCTCCGTCATAAGTGATACGATTGAAAGTAATTCCGTAAGATTTACGATTTATTTTGATTGTTTTATAAAGCATACAAAGCTACCCTTATATTAAAAAGAAAACCTTCAAGCGGTGCATTTTAAATTTTGAAACAGTGGAAAATAATCGGATATATCTAATTAAGAATCATCCCCAACATCAATTACGTGTAATAATATCATTGTCTATCCTCGGGCGTTACATCAGCAATGTTTATTAAATTAATGAACAATCGAGTAGGAAATATTATATAAAATCAACTAAACCTTAACATTGCATTCAGAATAATCTGTTTTTCTGAAAATTATATTCTACGTATCTCTTATTTTTAATGAGACGATATAATTGGAGGGTAATGTTATATATAACGGACCTTTTTCCCGTATTAATGCCATAGGCGATTTTGAGGGTAGGTCTTGTCCATAAACATCAACTGTCGAAGGCGTATATTAAAATCGTAATTAGTAAAACAATTGTCTTTTGGGGACAGAAACAGGTTTTTACAGGTTATTTATAACATACTTATTATATACAACCCATTTTTTCAACCGTTGTAATCTAATTCAAAAGTGGTTATTTTTTTATCTTATGTCAAAAGTTCGTAGAGTCAGCTTATGTTACATGGTTAGTATTTCTGTGACAAAACGAAGAACTTTGGCATCATTTCCAGCTTATGGAGATGCTTTACAAGTTTTGATTTATCAATGTCCAATCTCTTTCCAAATTCTTATAAGGACAGTCTGCATTTATCATGGCTCGGAGTTATTGTCATCAATCTTATCATAGACTCTCGATTATCCAAGAGACTGCCGGGGAGGACAAACATAGATAACTGGAAAACGCGGATAGTCCAAACCATCAAATTTCTACTTGGTTTTGATTATAATATCATATTTACAATACAAATTTTTATTTCATAATTTTAATACTCATTTATTAAGAAAAACGCTCATAATTAACCTGTATGGTAGGATGATCGCGTATTTGCGAGCGAATTCCAATGATTCAGAAAGAGCACTCTTGTACGTTGAGCTCGAAGAGAGACAAAGACGGAACTCAAATTTCTCGACTAATATCGATGTGTGAATGATATAATTATTCGATTTCAAGTGTATTGTGTATGTTTACTTGAAGAAATTAACGAAAATTTTGTGCTATCGACAGTGTTTATTTATTTAACTCGTTCGTCGCTGCGTCCACCAGATAAACGCGTCTCTAAAGTCCGAGTCTCCGAAAAGCGAATCCAGCGTCTCATTGTTACGTATTTCTATAACAACTTGTAAATGTTAACTTTGCGAACGTCTTTCTATAATGTCATCCAGGCGACAACTGTGTAAATATCTTAAACTTGCATTTCTACACTTGTCTGTTCACACTTGCTTATCTTCACTTTGTTTTTGTTAATTTGATGTAATCTTCAAAAAATATTCTCGTTATAAACGTGAAATATTCATATTCATTTACGTTAATATTAAAACCAATCAATTCTATAATAACGAACACAATGTTAATTAATATTCATATGATCCCTATCCGAAGTCAAGTCCACCAGGTCAAATGTCACCAATTTCAATCGAAAATCTTCACAAATGCACGATTAGATTTATTTTGAGCATGATTGTATATTAGAACCTGATAAATATGAAATAATACCTAGCAATGAGTCCTCTGGCCAGTTCCCAAAATGGAATTTTATGGGATTTTGTACCACCCATTGTTATCATGAAGATATCCGCGCAGAGACTCAGCTCCGTCATCATGAGGAATAATCCCCATCCAAACCACCGCATCTGGAATCAACAAATAATTTTATAAATCACAATGTCATTTAAGATATGATTTATAAAGCAAAATGTCGCGTAACCATATGGCCGCGCTCGTTTTTAGTGATACAAGTAAAGAATATAGTGCAATGTGAAAAACACAACTATACAAAATATGAACAAATCACAATCCTAATATTTAATATTAGTTACTAGCTGGTACCCGGCGCATTGCTGCCACAGAAGCAATAATTCTAAGAATATCGTTTGAAATTTGGTCGAGTTATCTTGTTTAATTAGGAATGATAGAAATAATGAAATTTGTAATAGAAACATACACACATACAAACATTGATTTTTATATATAAGATCCACTGTAAGTTAATTATACTATACCTATGTTATTCCCGCAAGTATAAACAATAAGTTGACAAAGTTTTATCGCAATCGGATGAACGATATGGCGGCGCATTAAATACGGACATATATATTAGACTATGCCTATGTTACTTGCGCAATCCTTAACAATAAGTGGATGAAGTTTTATCGTAACCTGATGAACGATATGGCAGCGCATTAAATACGAACAAACAAATATTAATTTGTATATATTAGATTCACTAAAATTAGCTTTAAAATGTGAGCAACAAATATTGTTAGATTTTTGTCTTGATTGCAAAAATACGGTTGCAACTTGCAGCTTGGCATTAAATTATTTTTTTAATTAAATTATTGATTAGCGCATGCAAAACCAGAATGATTTTAAAAGGTGTTTTTCGACCTTCATTTCCACCACAATGCAAAAAATAGATTCAAACTTGAATATTGTTATAGGTCGTTATTTGTTTTAATTGGGTGTTATAGTCTGGTTTTTTACGATTTATATAGACACTTGTCCTATTTGTATTTTGTTTCCAATCGATTTTTTATCTTTGATTCTTAACCCAATCCATGCGAAATATTTTCATAAATGCTGGGTTTAAAGTGGCCTTGAACAGCATATTGTACGTTTTTGTTGGCTCGAGGGCAGGGCTACATAAATACATTTGATCTACTTACGTATCTAACATTATTACGAAGCAAAAATAGAATTTGTAGAAAGATTTCCAAAGGTAAAAAGTTAAACATTAAGCATTATATACTTTATTGGCGTATACCGGCGTTATTGATTATTTCTACTCTGAAGATGTTTATAGATAGCCTTTAATTATATTTTTTCTAGAATGCTTTTAATGTTGATGTTATAATTAATTTTATGGATGAATTTATGAGATTAATACAATCCAAAATCGCAAATTCCTTTATAAAAAAATCCTGTTGTAGTAAGCTCTATCTTCTATCTAATAATGTAGATATAATTGCCTATCTATAAAAAGACAATACCCTTTATTGGATCATATATACCAACTGTATAAAATAAGATTATACATATTAGGGCTATAAACTGGAATAGAATCAAAAATCAATAGCCGGTAAAACCGTTATTTTTGCTGAAACAAAGCTTTTTTCGGTTCGGTACAAGTCTTACGCGAAAAAGAGTTTGGTTGATTTTTGCCATTTTATGCATAATTTGTTAAAATATATTAACGCATTCGCGGACACGGATTGGCGACACAATTCACGAACATATAAATTGAGTTAAACCATCACTAAAATGCAACTTGCTGCTAAAATGCAAGCTCAGCTTCTACATTCGTTAGAGGTAACGTCATCAGATATTTAAATGCTTGATAACTAAAACTCGCAAAATTCCCGATTTCCCGACAAATGATTTATTTCTGTCGCTGCATATGAATACTAATATACTATAATACTTTGATGTGATTCGTAATTATATTACGGAAGAATACAAAAATTCTGAACCCCGTATCTATTATATTTCATATGGATATTCCCATTATTAGAGTCGAGGTGTAGTAAATACATCACCGGTAGGGTAAGATCGATATAACAATTGGAAAAACATATGTGTACTGTATATATGTATACATAGATTAGACAGTTACTGTCTCTAGGCGTCGCCTAAGCTCGCCAATTAGTAGTTACGCCACTGTTTCCAAGCGTACAGATTTCAGCGGGAATGTCTCGATTTAGTAGCCCTCATCGTGCTGGTGAGGTGTAAGATTTTTGTTAGATAAAAATTTCAATCCCGAATTTTTCGGGATCACGTTTACTAGTCCCGGGATTCATGAGCACCTAAAACTGACCGGGATCCCGGGATTGGATTCCCTAGTAGGGATACTTATCACATCCGTCTGCAATTGCAGACGTGTCCACGAAATAATACTGCAATCCTTACTCTTTGTTTATTCTGTTAATTGTACCGTTAAAACAATACTTCAATTAAAATTGTTATTGCCATAATTTCAGCTTGCAATCTTATGTCATTATTATGTATTTTGTTTAGCTTGTTTCTTTCTATATATTTGACATATACACAAACTGTCCCTTTTCCATCTTTTCGTTTAATAAATGATATTATTATATACTTCCAGTTATAATTATTATATCTTAAATTAATTATTCATGATATATATGGTGCCCAAGCGATAACTCTGAAATTATAAACATTTTCTAGAAAGAAATTGCAGAAATGGAAAATAATACATACTAACGTATCATCAATTGAAGTCATTTTGTGTTTAATATATTGCATGGGACGCGTTATTCATATTCTTCAAATAGTACCTATTTCAATATTTTTTTCATGATTTATATAAATAATAATTGTGTTTTAGTGATGGCTTAATTTTTATTTTATTTACATGAATTGCGTCGATAACTAATGTTTCAGCTGATTTTGAGGTGTCTGCGAAAGCGTTAAATTACCCGGAGCTGAATCGATTTCTCCTGGAACGAAACCCGTAACCGAACTGATAGAAATATTTGGAACTGAACCGAAATGAAAAATAGACGTTTTGAAGACCTGTTAAATATTGTGTTAATTTTCGTTGGTGAAGGGATAACATCATCAATTGAGCTCATTATAACATATTTAGTCATTGAATGTAATGGCTGTGTTTTTTAAAAAATATTAGTGCTAATTCCTAGTCGGAAATGTGAAAACGAGTTTCACGGCTTTAGGAACGATGCCAATCGCTAGCAAAAAATATGCGTATTCATAAAAAAAATCTGGTTTAACACGATGAAACCGGTAGAAAAATTGCATAAGAGAAAGTATTTTTCCCATAATATTGAATAGAAGGATGTGGACTATTAATACAATAAAACACACATTATGCTTTCCATCACGAGACATTTTCTTGCGGTATTTGCGTCGTGAACTCTCGCACATATTTCAATATACACGGAGCATGTGCAACAAAAGACGTGTCGAAAAGCACATTACCCAAGAACAACCGCATTCTCTACAGTTTGCTTTGTCATTTAATAACCAGATGCGAATCAATTGATTCCAATGCTCTGGATTTGAACAACGACAATTTGTCATTTCCCGCGGATGTATCCGAAGGCGTATTTTTTCCGCACAACTTTCGCCTTTTATGATACATATGCAAATGTCGAAAGTTTGCTCAGCATCTCGGAATTCCACCTTGCGTCATCCATCATGCTGCTAATCATCTCGAATCGTTGGGTAATGCTCCATGAAGTATGACAACGTGCATTGTACTCGAATTAAATCTCTCAGAGGCAATGGATTGATCACGATTGATGCTTTCATTAGTCTCATGGAGTGCGACTTCAAAATTCGGCTAGCAATCAACGGACAAAAAGCAATTCATTGGCGTATCATCAGCGTGATTGTACATTGAAATACTAATCAAATTTTCATCGCTGTTATGTGTCAACCGTAAAATTTGAATTCAAATCATGCGCAAAGTGTTTTGCCTTCGCTTTCGTTGAATTCAATGTTATACTTAAAAAGTTATACTTGAAAAAACAATGCCAAATATTTGATGATAAGGATCTAATAACACAAATTATATTTATAATTTATAACATATGTATAAGTGATGGGACAAAGTATGCGCATATTAAGTTATCGAAACTAAATTACAATTACAAATTTTATATATTGGAACTTTATCATTTCGCATTAACATTGAGTGGAGTTTTCGTTTTGCTTTAAGAGTGTATTAATTTTTTTAGTCTAGTTTCAGATTGTTCAGTCAAATGTTGTGGTTACCTAATTGTTCATTCATCGGTTTATATTCCTCTTCAGTTTTCCGTTCAGTTTTCAAATGAACCTTTTTGTAAATTGGCAAATGAGTACGGCATAGTAAGATCCTATAAATTTATAATACAAAAAATGAGATGAGATCTGGAGGAAGCTTTGTATATGTGGTTTATTCAGTAAAGAAATACGTATGCATCTATTTCTGGGCCCACATTGGACATTAAAGCAAAATTGTTTTACAAAGAGATAATAAAAATAAGACTTTGAAGCTTGCAAGGGACAGTTAAAACGCTTCAAAAAACGTTTGATGACGGCAAAAGGTTTTTATTTTTTATAACTGCCATAGAAATTGTGTTTATGACGTTAATTATATAATACGAAACCTTGTTTTATCTATGTATATCTCATGGTTTTCATATTTTTTTGGACTACAAGTACTCCTTTCCAAAAAGTTCCGGACTTCAACGGGTCGGGGGGAGTACTCTATAGTCCGACAAATTGGATAATCCGACACTGCTTTGCAAAACGTTTGTCGAATTACCGCGGGTCTGCTATATTTCTGTATATAGTGCTATTTTTCTCGGAACGATCTATTATCAGTTTTCCAGTTTTTATTGTAGTTGTCTTCCGGACCAATTTTTCGCAATAATAATATATTTGAAAATCAGTGTTGTCTTGAGAGCAGGCGTTTGTTTTGAAAATTAAGATACTCGCATCATTCTTATCGTTGAACAATTTTGTTATTCCCCTTTGAGTGTTCTGGAGTGGCGTTATTAAACGAGTATCCTTTGAAAAATCTACTCGTTCAGAAGTAAACTGGCAGGCTTGCATGGTAATCCTGTCTTTTTATTTTCGCAACACATTAATAGACAAAAATAGCTGAACAACAGAAAGCAGATGCCAAGTTGAACATTAAGAAATATTTCGAAGAAATTAAGGAATATTGTGTGCTATCAACAGTATTAAGGTACATTTATAGAGCCTGGTTCATTATCAAGCTGCGGTGGAGCTGCCAGAAAAGTGGATTTACATTAGAGCGTAGCGTGTATGTTCTCCGGTTTGAAAGGGTTAAATAATGACATACATTTGTACAACATTAAATATTCTAAATAAATTAGTAAATTCATTAGCTTCATCTTTTTGATTCATCCAAATTAAAAAGCATAGTAAGTAATTTGCTCATTTGTATTAATAAAGTTCAAATTAAAATAATTTTTTTTAAGACTCACTGTAAGAAATCCTTTTATGATTACGAAGTAGTGTCTATTCATGACTTTATTGTATCACTAAATACAAATTTAAATCAATATGTTAAAACGTCAAGCTAGAGGATTATTTTTCAAACGCTATATGTCAATATCGAATTTCATAAAAAACTACCCAGAGGTAATGGCCCTATTAAATTTACATGAATGATGGGGTGACATAATTACGTTAGCACGGTTCTTTGAGAGCATCCCAATAGTTTACATCAGTGGTCCGCCAAATTTGAGTAAAACATTTATCTATACTTGAAAAAGATATTTTCGTGGAATTATTTACAGAAAACATTATACGAAGATCTATTTTGAATGATATTTGACTCAAAAATGAAGAATTAAGCCTCAAGAACGTCGTAAAATTGTGGGATGGGGTCTGCAAATAAAAAAAATGTTTAAGAGGGCTTCCGCGAAAAAAGATTCTCAAAATTGGGTCCGCGAAGAAAATTTTGTTCAAGAGGGGGTCTGCGGACTAAATAGCTTTAAGAACCGCTGGTTTACATTATTTATTTTACACATTCATTTTCTTTCATTATGACAGCGATTAACCATGTGAATATTTGTAATTTCACTCGTTGTGGAAACAGAAAATGTTCGAATGACACTCGACCCAAATTAAAATTGACGGATGGACAAATAAGTGTATGAGAGGCTATTATCTTCGTAAATATTGCAACCGGTTATGTAAATTATACACGTGGCTTTATGAATCATTTTTGAGCTTGTGTAAGCCATAAATTAGACTTTTTTTTACTCATCACTATAATGCTCATTTTTGGCTTTGAGTTTATTTCTTTATACAATCGACTAATGTTTGCGTATTTACGTATAACTACTTTCTTCTTTGGATATTTGCATCAGCCACGAGCGATTTGCATAATCACATGGTTCCGGTTTTTGATTCTGAACAGTCAATGAGGCTATCATCTACTTTTACTTCTTCCCGAATATTGTTTAACAGCATTACACCAGTCTAATAAAAATATCCACGGTACTAACATTTGAACAATGAATAATACATTAATTAATTATCATTAACACTTGTAATCCTTAATGTTCGATTCATTTTAAGATCGTTTGTAGATTTTCAACACAGCTAGATTCTTTAACATTTTGAATTTTTTTAAACATTTGAATTTCTGCATTATGCGTCATGGGGATAAGTTTTGCTTTTTATTCCCTTTTGAACTTTAAACTTCTTCCTATCAAAGGATTCAATTCTATTCTTCAATTCTATCAATAAAAATATGCTATCAGAGACGATAGACATCAAACAGCGACTGACTGGAGGAGGGTCATTATAATCGATCTTATTTCCTGTGCTGCTGTATGGTCTGTTCCGGGTTTCCCCGGACTAGCCACACAAAGAGTATCTTCCACTGATACTTTAACCCTACGAGAAAACGCTACGCGCGGAGCGTCCAGGCGCCCACCCCTTTTGCTCCATACCCTTCAGAGGAGACGAGATTTCCGGGGGAAAGAACAGCTTCAGACCATGTGCACTCGAAGGTGCGATAGAGGAGGAAGGTCCAACCTCATTTTGAAGGGGATTGCAGTAGATGACGGACTGCAGGGGCTACTCCTTCCCCATGATACTCGTATCGGTTCGGTCATTCTTAGTACCTAGCCACGGAGACGAGTCGCCTTTCAAACAGCCTAAAACCGTTCTCCCTTGTTTGCCTAGGTTGTTGAGAATAGTGGTGAGCTTTTGATACAGTCTCCACCAGGGAATCTAATCCCAGGATCCCGGATCCCGGACAGTTTTAGATACTCATGAATTCCGGGTTTAGTAAACATAATCCCGAAAAATTCGGGATTGAAATTTTTAGCTAACAAAAATCTTACACCTCACCAGTACGATGAAGGCTACTAAATCGAGACATTCCCGCTGAAATCTGAACGCTTGGAAACAGTGACGTAACTACTAATTGGCGAGCTTAGGCGACGCCTAGGGGCGGTAACTGTTTAAACTATGTATAAATATATACAGTACATATATGTTTTTCAAATTGTTATATCAATCTTACCCTACCGGTGATGTATTTACTACACCTCGACTCTAATAATGGGAATATCGACAAGAAATATAATAGATACGGGCTTCAAAATTTTTGTATTCCTCCGTAATATAACTACGAATCACATCAAAGTATTTTAATATGTAAGTTATCATCTGCAGCGACGGAAATAAATAATTTGTCGGGAAATCGGGATTTTTTCGAGTTAAATATCTGATGACGATACCTCCAACGAGTGTAGAGGCTGAACGTGCATTTTCAGCAGCAAGTTGCCTGGCTTCCAAAATCGGATCCAGACTAAATGACGAAGTACTCGATTCTTTAATGTCACTTCGGACATATTTTCAAAATATTCAAGTTATTTTTTATATTAAACAAATGGACCACCAGTTGATAGATCAGGTAATTCTGCGGCCAAGACGATTGGTCGTACGTTATGATTTAATTGGAAGCTCTTTAAGAACTTTTTTACGACTGAAAATAAGCTTAAAGCTAAATTGATTCACTGTGGCTATCTAATCTTCTTTTATACCGGACCTATCTTGATATTTTTTCGATTGTTCTCGCAACTTCATGTTCGTTCTGATATCGCTTTTATCGTCTGCACGAGTGTTATTGGCAAACTTGACCTGGCACACGTATCGCCTTATTGATCGTTTTGTTTTGAGATCAGGCGTCTATTTTAGTAATTAAACCACGAGCATCGTTATTATTGCTCTTAGGTATATTGTTTATAACCTTGACTGGTGCTTATATGGCGTCTCGTGTACTGTTCTGGATCGACGAGCTTGCACAGCAACTTCGTCATTGTATTTACACATGAACGCTTTATTTTTGACATTTTTATATTTTCTATCAAAATATATTAATTGAATGAATAATAAATTCCACTGCAATATTTTCTGATAAATGTGAGAATTTAATAAATGTTCCATCCAATTCAGTTAACTTCGTGCTTGGTTGAACATAATCCCTGACAGCATCTGCTATTTCATATATTTTAGAGATTTTTAAGATTATAAGATTTTTTACTATGGGAACGCTTTAAAAATAAAACATACATACAAATTGAATCGATGTGGAAAATTAGTTCAACTCAAAAATTGAGAAAAGGGGATAAAGTCCAAGGATTAACCCACAATGCGAAAATTTGGTCATCTTATTTATGAGAATCGATTTGGATTTTCCCAGTAATATTTTATGGTATACTGACCGCAATATCAATTCTGTGTTAAACACCATAAACACTAAAAAAACACACCTTGTATCGAATCTTCTGCATTGGTGCAGTATGTAGGTGAAGGAATATATTGTAAATAAATGATAATTGAATACTAAAGTAAGAATTGCATCGTCAACACTGAAAGGTCGTCTTGACCACTTAGTGCCATCTTGGATTTTCTTGTTTATTTTTTTTTTGGTCCGCATTACAATTAAAATTGTTGCCTAAAACAAGGAACTAGATTAGTTGAATGCCAGAAGAGAAATTGTTCAGTTATGTAAATGTTCCACTATCGGCCCAATTGTAGAGAAATCACTCCTAAATTAATGACAACCGACCAAAAAAAGCATTGTAATGGTTTTAATGATGAATTGTTTGGCAGGTAGCTTTCTAAATGACATCCAAGAACTATAGGGTACATTGATTATCACAACACGACCGTCAAATATCGCCTTTGAATAACCGCCAAAACAGACAGTGGCGAAAGAAATTATGCACGGTCTTTATGATCATGAAAAAGAACATCATATACAAATTTACATAACGACGATGATGATATGGAAAGTGAATGATTCACACGGATGTCCTTGAACTGAAAATGATCGCAGATGGCATAGAATATTAGTGCTAATAATTTATGTTAAGTATTCTAAGGCAAAAAAGGCGATCTGCTCGAATTCTTTGAGAAAAAAAATTCAATGCCGTTATACAAACACAGTTATGGCGAAAAATTGCTCCACAATGCAATTAGTACGAAATATGAATATTTTTAAATAATACTAATTTGAAATTTGTTGTATTTGAATGTGCGCATGCGTCAAAATACATTTGATAAGCGTCTTCCAGAGGATTGAGTAAAACATGAAATATATACACGCTGGAAGGATCTAGAGCATTTGTATGCTATATTATGATGCCATTCGAAATTATAAAGCAAGGTGATATTTTAATTTGTGTTTTAGAAATGTGCCAATCTGACAAGCCCATGCAAAAATGTTTTGATCGATCGATCAAATTCGCCCCCTCAAAACGAATTACATTGTCGATCATCAAAAGTATCGAGAAAATGTAATTATATAAGCATTTACAAGGCGCAAAATTCGCAATTCTAGCAACTGGAGGAAATTTAAATAAACACCTGACATAAAATTAATTAAGCTGTCAATGTATCGTATTTTCGCAAATCGATTCCGAACGCCAAAATAGCAGTTTTGTTCAAACCCCAGATGCTAAAGTTGATATAAAAAGATTCGAAGAATAACATTATATTTGTTACGTTTATTATTAATCTACATTGTTGCTATAAAAAAAATATGAAAAATTTAAACACTGTGGAGATTGCTTCTATATTAACTATAACTCGCTTTACGGCCGCCTTTTATACGTCATTTCGCTGTAACGACATTTTTTGATCATGGCCCATTGTTTTCGTAAAGCGAGGTATATACCCTGTCCTCCTATAACACGCTCATATGGTTCCACAAAAACGACGTGTAATACAAATCCGTGCTACAGTATTTTAACGCCAAGTTAAACCTTTTTTAATTTAAAGTCAAACCGTTTTCGATTCAAGTTAAACCTTTTCAGCTCAAGTAAACTTTTTTCATTCCAAATTAAACCCTTTTCATTTCCAGTTAAACTGTCAGATGTTAGATAAAATGTTTTATGCTTCAAATTAAACGGCGTTTTTTTAAGCACTTAAGATGATTTTTACATTAATGTAAAAAATCCAATTACAATTTATACACAAAGACGTGCTTAAACGTTGCAAATCTTCATGAAAACGTAAAGATGGAGAAAAATGAGAGATTAGTAAACGTAATCCCGAAAAATTCGGCATTAAAATTTTTATCTAACAGAAATCTTACACCTCACTAGCACGATGAAGGCTACTAAATAGAGGCATTCCCGCTGAAATCTGAACGCTTGTAAACAGTGACGTAACTACTAATTGGTGAGCTTAGGTGACGCCTAGAGACAGTAACTGTCTAATCTATGTATACATATATACAGTACACATATGTTTATCCAATTGTTATATCGATCTTATCCTACCGGTGATGTATTTACTACACCTCGACTCTAATAATGCGAATATCCATATGAAATATGATAGATACGGGCTTCAGAATTTTTGTATTCTTCCGTAATATAATTACGAATCACATCAAAGTATTATAGTATATTAGTATTCATCTGCAGCGACAGAAATAAATAATTTGTCGGAAAATCGGGAATTTTGCGAGTTTTAGTCCGTGTCTTAGCAAAAAGGAATTTTATCAGTCACGTTGATTAATATATTACCAGATAAGTGTAGAGAGAGGTTATATCTAACGATTGAAATTACATTTTATAATAATATGTTAAAAACAAAAATAATATGAGCATTCAAATCGTTCATTTAAAAAACGAAAATATTTATGGGTACATGTGATATTTTGTCGGCGTCGAATTTTGTTAAAATATATGGACATCAATAAATATTCATGTCCTTCTGATTGGATTTGTTTTAAAATTGCTTTGAATTTAGTCCATTTTTAAGCAGTATTTAAACGTTTTTCTGTACTACCGTTCGCCTGTATGTAATGTTAAGCTCGACCAATTTTCTGACAAAGAAAGTAAAACCAAAAACGGTCACCATAATAGCCTTTTAAAATGAATGAATGATTACATTTCTTTATTGTCCGTTTTTTTTTTTGCAAAACGTGTGTTCTAAATTCGAGCGAGAAGAATGGTGCACTATCAATCGTCGTTATAAGTTTTAGAAAGTATTATTTTTTTGAGTGAGAGGAAGCATTTGACGTCTTTGAAAGTCCGTCTCATTTTCACGAATATGTTTATATAAAAATTAGAAACAATGGAATTGCTCCTTCATGAAGCCAAGAGATCGCTTACCATCTCGATTATAGTCCAGCAGCGTTTTACTGTGTATTACGCAAATATTTCGTGGAATTTAGAAATTGGCAACAATTACATTTTCGTGCAATATCTTTTGGACGTTCAATTAACTATTACACATCGTCAATGTCAATTATAGCTTCAGTTCAACGTAACGGCAGATATTATGCACGTATGATTGTATTGTTGGTCTGTCCAATATTACGTTGATTATCTCAGGAGTGATTCTTCTTCGACGATTACGCGATTATTTTTTGCATTTCCGTTTTTAGAGCGGAATATATTTCTCTCTGGAGCATGAATTTTATGCATCGATGTACTTCCTACATTCAAAATGTGCATGCATGGCACTTGCTCTTTTACGATTATATTCTATAGTGTAATTATGTTCATGTCATTATTTCTCATATACATATTTTTTACCAAATGTTGATATTGTAGGTTAATACTTGGACTTTGATTGCAGAAATTCATATGCAAATTCAGATCGTGGAAAGGAAATTTACTGTATTAATAGTATCGATTCAAATTTAGCATACCCAGCAATGATAATTCCATTACTGGATCTTAATTACTCTAAAATGTGATAGCGTTTATGACGCTATAAAAATAAATACTTGCTGTAAAGGTTGGCCAATGGATATTCCAAAGCATCTTAATTTTCAATATATTTCACCATCGTATCGCCCATCCTCTAGATTTGTTCTTTATGGTATTATTCTTACCTTATTGCCATAATTGCCTAATTGCAATTTTCAGCTAATGCACTTTGAGATTTACGAAACACATTGATTGCATTCATCATTGATATTCTGTCATAATTTTTGCGGTGTTCATAAGTCGAAGAATTACAATATTTCAATTGATTTTCCAAATTTATGCACATACTTATCCATATCAATCAAAATATGCCCACATGCCAATTCTTCAGTCATCATCCACTGCAAAATTATATTCAATATCCATTCGATAGGCAGTGTGGCAAATTTGTAAAGACTGAGTAGTTTTCTTCAGGAAATAGTGAAAAACTGCTCTAGACGACCTTGTTGATTTTACTGGAAAGGGTTTTCTGGAGTACAAAGAGTCCAGTCACTACTTTCATCACGATTTGCTCCTACACTAACCGAAGGTGAATCCACGTCCACGTGTAACATACCCCGGCGAATTCGAGACTGGGTTGTTTCCTATTTCAGGTTGACTCCCCCAATTCTGCTAATACAAAGCGATTAAGAAGGCAATGGAAGATATTGTTATCGTTGCCAAGTGAAATTCTTCCTTTGTCGCTCTTCCGGGTCGTCTGCTTGTTGTTCTTCTAATGGTTATTTTGTTCCTTTTTCTTGTTTTCCAGCCTCTGGGCCAGTAATGTAAAATGAAAGGTGTCACATAATGCAAATGCCCTGAAGAAGTGAATGAATGAATAATTATTAAGTAGTGTTTCGTGGATATATTCTTTATAAATTCATAGGTTTTTGTGTATAGTTGCAATGGCACTAGATAGTATTTCTTAACTATGGAAGCTACGAGTGAACAGTATGTTATATATTTGTTAAAAATGGCATATATATTAATGCAACCTATATGCGTAGGAGTAATTAATATTTAGTTGGAACAGTCCATAGAAAACCCCCAATATAAGTAGGGCTTCGAATCGGAACAAAACCGAAAACTGACAACCGACAAAACTGAAATTCAACCCCATCGAACCGATATAAATGCTAAGACTTAAAATAAATCTCATCCTGTAATTGTATAAATCGGCACATTCAAATAATAGTACTGAAGTAAAAATTTCAACGATAAGAAATAACCTACAGCTCAAATAGAGTTTTACATTTAAATATATTTACAAATCAATCATATACCGTAACAAAGTCCTACATATAGACCAATGGGCACATTTGGGTATGAAATGATATAAGTGCCACGTATGCCTATATTAAATTTATATTTAGCTCTCGGCTTATTACGACCTATTCTTCCCATATTGAGTATTTCTTTGTCCTTCCCATATGTGTTTAAGGACCTCTTTGTTATATATTTGCCAATGCAGGAAACATTTGGCATTATTTTCAGGCATATACCAATAGAGTTATTATATATTCTCATCGTATTGAGCGATGGTTTTTGTGCTCTTGATAAAATTATTACAAATGTAACACCAAACATAGAATTTTAAGCATTTATATTATCCTATCTTTTGAGTAATCATCATCTTTAAAAGACAGGACGAAATAAAGTATACAGAAACTGTTTTTATATCAAATGTCTGTAAAAACTAGGCGGTGAGTCTGAGATTCAGGAAAAAGGTATACTTTTAAAGATTTCCTGTATACTGGAAAAGAAAAAAGGAGGCCAGAGAGCAGTCACATTAGGTGAAAAAGGGTTACTGGAATTAACTGAAAAGTACGAAGTAAATGGGAGGACGGTTATTGCTGAAAACTATTTCATAACTTTCGATAGCGTGCACTAACTACAGTAGGCAGGGCTTGTTTTTGTTGGAACTATCCATCGGAATAAATTAAAAAATACCAAAGAAATGTTGTTAAAACGTCGTCATCCAATATATTCATCCGTGTTTGGATTTAAAATCAAAAGCTTTTATCCCATTATCAACTGTCATTATAAGACCAAAGTTGTTAGAGAAGCCCAAAAGCCACAGGTAATATTATTTTACAAGCACAAAGAAGATTTTGACATTATGGAGCAAATGCTTAGGGGGTATATATACAAACGGCAGACTAGTGCCCGGTGCACACAAGGTTGGTTTTCAAGCTAAAAAGCAAGCAAATGCTGGTAAATTGGGAGGGTGGTATCTCTAGTTTCGTTTTTGAGCCAAAAAATAGCTTAAAAACGAAACTAGATCTGTTTATACAAAGGTATAGTTGCTGGTTTATTGGCACACGGCTTGCTCTACTAGCTTGAAAACAGCTTTTTTCTACAATATGCAGGATACTGCAGTATTGGCATCTTTCATAGTATATAAGAATTTGAATCAGGTGACCGAATCACCCCACCGATGTACGCCAAAAATTCAGCAAAACAGCTGGTGACATCAAATGTAGACGAAAAGATGAACATAGAAATGAATATGATAAAAATAGTCATACAGAATTGGCTAGGTGAACGACAAGCTTCAGAGAAAACTCCAATTTGTATTTAAGAAATACGAGGAGCCAGTTTGTCAAGAGCATAGCCAAACATTTTAAACATGCCAAAAAATCACTTGGAGATATTTTTGGTAAAATGTCAAGTAAAATGATCTAGTAATTTTTTTTACGAGTATACAACAATCATCGGGCGATTGAGGCAAATACCTCAAGATAACTTTTAATTGCTGTCTTGAAATTGGTTAGAAAACAGAACATCGTTAACATTCCAGACTGGATGTATTAAGCAATCATTGATTGCAATGTGTCGAATAAATTTTAATCACCCATGTATAAATATTGATTTTATCGATGGTTTTTATTTGATTTGAAAAAACATTGATATGTGAATTAAAAAAAGCTTAAAATGTATCAATATTTAAATTTAAAAAAAAAAAAACCAATACAAACATCTCGTAAGCACTATAAAGACTTGCGCCGCGTGGGTTGGTTATTACGAGGCTTGAAACGATAGTATTTTCCGGGAAAATTGTTTGAAGATATTATTTTAAAGCTACCATTTATTCTGGAAATATCAAAAATTGTTTATTCAACGAAATTCACGCACAAGACAAACTTTCAAATTTCACGAAAAAACGAAGCAAAATTTATAAGCAGCCTAGTTAAACAATATAGCAGTAGGTTTCATGATGAAATTATTTATAGACGACATTCTCCAAATAAATAATATGATAAATCATAGTTATTTGCAAGTGCATAATATGCGACGTAATATTTTGAGTTCGTGCAGTTTCGTGACCTTTCTTATTAAAAAATATGTATAATTAATGCAATGTTACTGTATAAATTGAAACAAGTACATTAAATGACGAATTGTTTTGACTTATTTTTCTTGGAATCCATTATAGAATCGATTATCATATCAACTATCTAATTTTTTAAACAAAGAATTGAGCCAATATTAAGGACTGCTTATTTATGTATAAACTTATCCTTTCAATCTGTTGGAAAATAAACATTGAAAGCTAAAACGTTCGTTTGGATTTTTTGCACACGAATGGCATTATAAAAAGGTATTGAATCCTCTTAAGATCTTATATTTTTGCTAATGTATCCTTTCTATATCATACTACATATTTTTACTTATATTCACGTTTTGAATTCAAAGAAATCTAAAAAAAAATCCATTAGTTTTACGTTAATAATGCATATATTCAAAGTTTGATTTGGTTATTTTATAACATGTTATATCTTTTTAAGGAAATGAATAGTCCAGTGATATATATTTAGTTGAAAATATTGTGAGAATATGGATGAAATTATGAATATGGATATTATGGGAAATGGATACTCGAACTGTTGTATTGGAGGGACCCATAAGTAATCAATTATTTAGAATTAAATCGAAAAAAAATCGTTACGATTTTATTTTAATTATTCAATCAATTATATAATTTCCATTATTATTTACAACTTTTTGCCATCTTTCAGGCAAAGTTTCAATCTCTCTTTTATAAAAAGAGGCTGACTTTGGCAAAAAATAGTTATTTAGGTTAATTTCAAATTCAGTTACATTTCAAAACGTCTTACAAAACATACCCTAAGGGCGGTTTAATAATGAGAAATGTACTTTATTACTTTAATCGTAACAATGATGTATCGATAGTTAAGATAAATTATATCCCACTCTTACAATCTAAGCTTAATTAATAATCGGGGATGTCATCAAACGTATCAGTTTCAATTATTTCCAGTCGACGAAGCGTTGAGATGATATTGAGCACTTAATTATTTCATGAATTGACTTCACAAGGGTCATCATGTCGATGTAATAGTATGATGTGATAAAAATTAAATTTGTATGTCAAGCCTGTTCAAATAAATCATCATTTCGACCATTGCAGATCAGGTATGCATTTACTGAGTACTAAATATTTTAGCAAACGACGCCTTGTGCAATAAGATATCACATAAAAATACTATGCTTTATTTTCATCTAAATGATGAGAAATGAGACTGCATCATATTTAATTGTAATGACTGTCGTGTGTTAAGAGCCGGTTTAATAACAACGTTTATAAGCCTCGTCGTTTTAGTTCAATTCCGCATTCCGGAAAGTGAATGATGTAACTTTTTTCATATATTTTTTTCTCAATTCTATATTTTATAATGGAAGAAAAGTTGTGGAAGAATTGGGGCACAACAAAAAGTATTACGTCGGAACGAACGGTTGTACTAGAATTTACATCGTTCGATCGATCGAAGCTTTGAATTCCGCCATGATCATTTTTTCCCCTTAGACAAAGACACCCAATCAATACTGTTAATACCTTAGTGGCTTTTCTATGGTATCTATTCTTGGAGAAAAACCAAAAGCCTCTTTATGAAGGCTTCCTTAGTAAAAACACCCGATCACGTGTGACTAATGTGATTGGAGATTGATTGAAATGGATTTAGACAATCGTCCTCCAATTTATATACCATGCTAAATAGTTCCCATGGGTTTCCCATTTCAATATTTGTGTTAGTCTAATAACTGATGGATGGAAATAGTACGTTTGTATATTGGATTTACATCCTAATAAATGTCGATGTGCATTAAAATAAATTCAGAAGACAATTGAGCACAGTTATGCAAAATTGCGCATATTTCGCCGCAATCTCGACGGGCAACTAAATTAAAATCTCATGTACAAATTTGTATATCTTTGAATCATGCCTTATAAAATGACTTTGATCAATCCCTACTTTTACGTGGTTTTCATTTAGGGCTGTAATTGGCAATTTATGCTTTTTTGTGAGTACCTATTTTTTTAAGATGCGTTTTAGATGGACAAATATAAGCAAAATCATTGACATTAATAAAAATTCTAATTGCACTCAACTTTCACTTAAGCAAATTCATCGATTAAATTGGTGTTTCTCAACCTTTTTAGGCCTGTGGCCCACTTTTTAATTTTTTTCTGTATCTCCTCAGTTATTCTTAATGTCTCTTTAGTTGGGTCATTTAAACATTATAATAGTAATTAAAAATCTAGTACCTATACACGAGGACGATTCAAATATGACCCGGAATTTTGCTGTACTAATTAATTCATGATACAAGTGGATTATGTTATTTATCTACGAAGCATGTTCAGAAAATAAGTGTACTGTGACCATAAAGAGCGTTGATTTTGTGTTTTTTAAAAGTTGGAAATGCTGAATTGTAGAGGGAAATCTCTTGATAGAGCGAGCATCACAGAAATGTGGTAGTACGTTAACTTACATTGTATTATCCATAAGATATCGATAAGAAATCTCGCCAAGTGCGAGCCACGTTCTGTGTTGTGTGATCCCTTTGACTTAAAGCGACTTGAATATGAGCCCTATTATGACTGGAGATAAAAATGGATGGCTCTTTATATGTCTGAGTCACATTAATTCCCTATCTATCAACAAATTTCTGCCTTTGGAGGGAGAGCATTAAAAAAAAAGACCACTAATTTAGCTACCAAGGCGCTCTTGGACTCATTAGGTTGAGATGTTTTGAACCACTCCCCGTATTTTTCCAGGTGGGTGTTAGACTCCATGATGCCCATCCATAAAACCCCAGAGGGAGGGAGCCAACCTTACGCTCATGGGCAACGCTTGAAACCCTGGGGTAATGATGTGAACTAGAGGTGCGCGAAAGTAGCTCCGTCAGTTTGCTCATCAAACGCAGCTGGGGTAAACCAGCTAAGATGAGATGGGTGCGCAGGTCACCCTGTGCTGGGCACCCATACATGGGTGTGTGGAATAGCCGATTACAGTAGTGGGTGGAGACTATGTCAAAGGCTCATCGCTATCCTCAATAGCTTAGGCATTGACTAACCGATACGAGCACCATGGGAAAGAGGTAGCCCCTGCAGTCCGTCATCTGCTACAGCCCCCTTCAAACTGAGCTTGGACTCGTGGTGGCACTGAACCTGCGGTAGTATTCCTTTGAATTTAGCTTTAAACTCTGTTCTTCCTCTTCCGCCGCACCCTTGGGTGCAATAGTCTGAAGCTGGTTTTCTTGCAAAAACCTCGCCTCCTCTAGAGAGCACGGAGCGAAATTAGTGGGCGCTCGGAAGCTGTACGCGTAGCGTTTCTAGTGGGACCAAAATATCAATGGAAGACACTTTTATGTGGGTTGAATAAATATTTTCAATTAACGAGCAAGTGCTGAAAGAGATTCTGTAGTGGGGGAAGGAGTTGGCTGGTATTTATGTAGAAAAATAATTTTATTTTTTAAAAATATATTTTTCCTAAAACAAATATAAATATTTAGTACACTTACTTTCTGTATATACCTCGTATATAGTATACGTATTTTATTTATTAAAAATACATTTATTCTATCGGACAGGAAATTTCTTGATTCCGTAATTGAAGAAAAAAGGCAAGAAGTAACATTCCTTGTTGCGCAACGCGTTATTATTCATTTTTCTTTAAGCAGCCTTAGCATCGTCTAGTAGTTGAGAGTAGGAGACCGTATTCACTGTCTGTCTGTCATGTAAAAAATCATTAAATAAAATATCTTTCTACTCCCAAAATACGTAGCCATCACATTTTCTTCAACTTTCAGACATTCAAGAAACTTTTAGGCCCAATCAAACAATCAGTCAAATATGATTTGAAAAATTGACAATTTCGCTACTTACTCATAGATCTATAATTCATATTCAAATTATATTATCTTAAATTATGAATATGTTTAAAAATATCATCACTAATATTTATTACGTTTATAGCTAAATTTTCCTCGCGTTCTCACAGAAACATAAGCGGCAGATAATCAAAGAGAATACAAGCTATTGGGCTTTGAAGCAAGCCCAAACGAAAGCAAATGTGAGTCTTAAACTTTATATAGACATGGTGGTTGTTCAATCTGTATACGTTGAAATTAGATTAAATTTTTAATTAATCAACAACATTATTAAAGTCTGAAAAAATGTATTTCTGCAATGATGTTGCTATTAAAACTTTGTTTTTTCCTTTGGAAATTATCCTTGTTTTTCTCTCACACTCCCATAACGCCTTGGGGAAGAACGAAAAGTCTGCTTAAAAATGTAGAAAGATAAACTCGTTTAACTTTTTCCGCGATGAATTCTACCGTTTAATACATTGATGTACGACCTTAATTAAAATACAACCTTATTAAATAAAATTGCAACCGACATAAACACATTATTTACTTAGATTTTGACCATGCTTGCATAATATTAACCTTTATATCCACACGTGGACTTTTACGTAAGCGCAATGGATGAATGAGGCTATGGATGTGTAATGAATGCTTGTTAGGAAAAATGTTTTTGTTTGAGTTATTGCCAAATTTTCCGAATGTCGAATTGATGATGAGTTATTAAATTGCGTATATAAAGCATTGGTGCGTTGAAAATGTTAATAAGTATTTCAAAAACGTATAATATCATTTACATTTGATAGAAAAATATCAATTTTTATTCCATTTGTTCAAACATTCCCTGATAAAACACGCATTATTTTAATACGGTTTCGTTTATAAATACAACATAAAATCGAAATTATGAAAGAATGGAAATGTTTTATATTTTCGGACTGTATTGATTTTATAACTTCATAGTTCAAATCAATCGAGTGTCCCCAAAACAATACAAACTATGCATTTCATTCTGTAAAAAGTTATCATACATTCTGATTAAACCCTAATATTGGAATATGAATGCAAAATCAACATATTTGTTAAATTATGTTTTTCTTTTGTGATTTATAAAGTGGGTGAACATTGGATTATGAGTTTAGGGATGAATATTCATTCTAACGTACAGATGTAATAATGTTGAGTAAATGTTGACAGAGTCGATTAATTAATGGACTGTTATTATAAAGGATTGAGCTTAACTTCGTCTAGATTATCTCTATCCAGGTTATTTCTCGTTCATAAAAATAATATTAAACTCTCCATCCCAAGAGCATCCCAGAATTATCGTATATTTTCAATAGTATGTCTTGTTATTTAAAAAAATATTTTTAGCAAATGTTACATTTTTGGATGAATGGAAATAACGTGACGCTTTTAGCTTGTGGTGTGATTATTGCTAAAATGTATTATAATAATAAAGATTCGTGTGTGATGCTATACAAACTGCAATACATTATGATTGATAAAATAATAGATACAGACATTAAAATGCAAATAATTGAAAGAAAAGGAAGTTCATATTCAAACACATGAATGATTGAATCACCGGATGTCCCAATATTTGCGGAAAAAAGCTTCATCAATATTCATTTATGAGCAAACATAGAATATCGTTATTTGAGAAAATTTCGTGCATAAAAATATCTAGTTGGTAAATATCAACAGTTTTGGAAATTGCACTTCAGAACGCACTCATCAACCGTTCGTCCAATATGTACTTTAAGCAAAAATGTGTCTTGTTGTTGCAATTCTAGTTTTTACCAAACCGGGTTAAATTTCTTGCCACACACATTACGTTTCTGCTCTCTCGACACGTATAATCGAAAATGGTATTTAGTAATATGGCAAAAAAACGGGTTTGAATAGTTCTTGTCGAACGGGCCATGCTTCAAACAGAAGATGAATGACAACAATTGAACTAAAAAGAGGCATACAAAAAAAGGAAATCGATGTGAAGTAACCGTTGCGAGCTAAAATGGCAGAACAAGACTTTTCGTCCAGCACAACCTATTAAATTTTGAATTAAAATATTGGGCAAATTCATTTTCGAACAGCAAATCAAAGCTATGCACATGAAATCGAAAGTGAAAATGATGCTGCATTTTTTTGAGGATAAAGTGATTAAAAATACAGAATGCTGATCTTACAAATCAGCTTTGGTTTGAGATCAAATCTAGATTATGAAAGTATTCCAAGATTTTTTTAAAAAAAGTTTGCCTTAATCCGATAGTGGATTTAACATGTTAAGAAGATGATGAAAAATAGTTAGCTACAATACATTATCCAATCTGAATAATGAATGAAATTAGTTCAAGATATGAATCAATTTAGACAGGGAACTAAATAAATTGGGTTACAAATAGTCCATTTCCGATATGTGAAGGTTAACTGGATTAAATGCATTCATTTTCAATAAAAACGTATCTATAATATGCACTCTAAATTCTTAATATTTGTAATTCAAATGAGCTCATGACATTCGCTGCATTTGCTCAGATGCATAATGAATTTTGCTTAATGAATGCACCAATCTTCACAGTATTGAATTTATTGTATTATAAATCTCAAATAGTATAATGTATTATTTTCATTGCATTGACGATATAGTGACGAGCGTGATCACGCGGTAACGGCAAATATCATCATTAAATTTCGCTTAAGGGACGTTTCTAGCTTGTTGGTTAAAAGATATATTTTTTATTCTTCATGTATCAGGAAGAACACATGTTTAAAAATACGCTCAGTAAATTTAAAGTCGATATAAATTATATTCGCGAAGTTATAGGCCGATGAAACTACTTTTTCTGAGCTCATGGAAATGTTCCCATACGCCCTAGATGAGCATTCTTTATGAAATTTGGCAAACATGTGCATAATAAACGTTTTCATCGTATAGACTACAATGATCCAAAAATATTTAATAATTTTTATTAAATAAACAAAAAACTAGAAAAAATGTTAGTAAAAACACAGACTTTTCTTCGATTGCTCACTATTTTTTTATTTTCCAATATTTATTCTTAATTATAGTATAAACTATGCACAATGTTATAAAAAGTAAAAATATGTTTAATTTTTTTGCTGCAAATCATCTGTCCAGGACTTAAGATTTCCATGGTGATGAATGTCATCACTCGTCCATCGTCGTATATGGCTTCCCCCATTCCCAGTACTATACTTTGTCAAACTTTAAAAAATATTTTTATATCTAATAAAGATCGCCTAGTCAATATACTAAATATCAACATTTTATATTTAATAGTTTTCGCATAAAAAAATGTTAAAAAAGCGATCTTTTTTAGGCTCAACCAGGTAGAAATTTCCTTTAAATGTTTAATTTAAAATAATGACTTATTTATTATCGAGAAGCTTTGTTGATTTTGATAACTTTTTTCAGAATAGATCAAATTTTGGTATAAGAAATGGAATGAAATTTCACAGTATCGACAAATTTACCATCATATTTATTATTAAAAAGTTTGGAGAAGAAAATTAGGAGTTTGATCGTATCAAAATGTCCCAATTGACCGAAATTTGTGCCACATTACAAGCATTTATATAATTTTTGTATAAAATATGATTGAGAACAGCTGGAGCTAGAGTTTGTGCCATCATGCGGAAATTCGTATCACTTAATTGCAATCTTTTTAAAAGCACTGACCAAACGATATCGCTCCAAATCGCTTCAATTGGCAAATTTATCAACGCTATTAAATCATATTTCGAAAGAGCTCTCGTAATTTTCATTATAGAGTTTTAATAACACTCTGTTCGTCTTCTAGGGCATAGTGCGAAATATGTTTCGTCGCCTGAGCTGAAAATAATTACATCCAAAAGTACTGAGCGAAAAACAATTTGGGTCATTGCAGCTCATCACAAAATAAGACTTCGACGAGTTGCAAATTAGCGAAAAAGTTATTATGCCCGAATCAATGCCCTACGATCACAAGCTTTTTGCCAATATTACCGATTTGAAATATTTCAATAATAATTAATGAGTCTTTCTAAGTACCAGAAAGTCATTACAGGCAAAATTTGTACGCTCATTTTATTCGCAAGCGACCATTTATATTTAATCGATTTATTTATACTATATTTCGATACAATTCCATGCTTGTAAGCTTAATTTCAATCTTAGTCCTTAAAACACCCGAATATCCTATTAACCCTTCTGTCAATAAGATGGTCTTTCTAGACCATTTCGCTTTTGCGATGAGCTTTTTTAATAGTAGCTATGTATTGATCTTACCAAATCTACCTGAATTGGTTCATTGAAGGGCTTTACAGAATTTAGACTTATATTTTGAGAAAAAAATTATATCCCTGGAGTCAATGAAAGTGGTCTGGCCAGACTCTGATGTTTTTCGCATAGAATTTGTACGGAAAAACGTTTTTATTTATGTTCCGCAAGGAAATTTGTATCATTTCACCCCCCAAGATATTTTATCATATTTGATCTGTATTTTTATCTTTGTAATAAGAAATAATTTCGCATCATATGTTTGGAAAAACTCATATTTACTATGATATTTTTATTTTACCTATACTGCAGAAAATGTTACACCAAATGTCTATAAAATCCAGATGGTTAGTCTATGATTTAGGAAATGGATATCATTGTAAAGGTTTTCTGTTTACTGGGAAATAAGAAGAAGGCCAGAAAGAAGAAGTGAACTAATTATCCCACCGATGTACGCCAAAAATGTTTACAAATTCTAATAGGATCAGCTGGTGATACCAAATGAAGAGAATGAACATAGAAATGAACACGTTAGAAATCGTCAAGCAGAATTGGCTGGGTGAATGACAAGCATCAAAGTAACTCTAAAATTCTAGACATTTCATAGAAAGAGATTTCTATAAACAAATTGTAAATTCATAACTTCTACGTAGAAGCAGAAATGGGAAATAAAACCTTTAACTGACGTAACGTAAACAACAAAATTTCAAGAGCGTTCAAAATGAATGAGGGTTAAACCATTCAGGATCACATGATGACCCTTGATGCTAAAATATCCTGTCGATTTTCGAGTTTATTTTGGCTGTGAACTTTATTTCAATCCATCACTTTAACATCTTATATATATATTTAATCCGTATATCATGGAGACCATGATTGCAGATTTTAGCATCCATTTAAATTTAGCCGGAAATAATTAGATTCACTGTGCGGTTGAGGCCTTTATAAAGCCACTTGTAGACATCATATATGAGAAAGCCCTTTGAGCATAGAGTTTGTTATATAAGCTTTTGCCAGTTTCGTAATAATATCGATGGTGTGCATTATAGTTCTTGAAAATTGAATTTATATCGACTGCAATCTGCTTTATTTAATATAACAAAACGCTTCTTTGTACTTGTTTTAAATGCAATTTATACAATGTCGACGGTACAAGCAAAGAAGCAACATCTAATATAATTAATAACATGATCAATGATGAGATTTATAATAATTTCAGCAATTTAACTACAATCTTCACGGAATATTTTTGTGTGCTTCAACTAGTTGTAATATTTGATTCGCATATTATGGCAATAAGAGCTCGCATTTTGTAAATTAGAATGTTAATTTGTGCTTTAGGAAAAATATCAAAAACGAGATGTCGGATCAGGAAATAAGGCGAGGTCAAAATGAAATGATAGTGTATGCACGCATTAGATCATGCAAATGTTTTTCAAGCACAAACTATATGATAAATCACATTTTATCAATTATTTTATCGCATGGTTGTCAATATATATATAATAAAAGTCATTAACGACAATATGTGTTAATTTTTTGCACGTTTTTGATCGCATATACACTCAATATTTGATTTAAATCCCTGGAGATCCGAAAAATTGGCTCGTTGAAATGTGAATGTAAATTTATTCAATGCAACCTGCTCCTGTTTTTCGAACTAATTTTCCCAACAATAATAGCGATTTATAAGCGGTAGTATTCTACTAATTTCCATATAAATTTAAACAAGGATACGGCCATTTAAATGGGATATTTTAAAGAGACAGATTGCATCCGAATGCGATTTAAATCATCGTTGCAATTCATGTCATATTTCATATTAATTTAGTGTGCATTTTTATGAATATCCACATATGGGCTCAAACAATCACTTTGTAGATGATATATTCATAAATAGATCGATCAATCTGATCGAGATATTAGGTGTTTTCACATGAAATGTCCGATTTTATAAGATTATTGTGTATTCAAATTTTGCCTTGCCTCTTTTTAAATTCGAAAAGTTCTTGTACGCTCAAACCTTTTTTGTGCGATTTCGAAGTTATGCGGTTTTTTTTAAAGCAGTTTTTACTTTTTTTTAAATTTCTTAAAGAGTACGTATCGAGATATTTTGGATTAAATGGGAAATAAATTATCTACACTAACCGTAATTTAAAAAAAAAAAAAATGGGACAAAATAAGGACAAAAAATGCCTTGATTGATTTTTTTTTTGAGTTAGGGACTGAAGTGATATCTACTGATTATGAATTATATTTTTGGAAAGAGAAAATCTACATAGAACAATGATGACATTGACACTGAGTATATACTATTATTTCTTCGAGAGCGATTTTGGATCATATCGAAAATAGCAATGAAAATTATCATACAGCGACGATAGTTTGTAATTAAAATAATTAGTATTTCTCTAGTTGATGTCAGGAATTTGATATGTCAGATGCCAGATATTCTTAAAATTTTACCAATGATGCAAGACGTTCATTAAATTTTACAAAAAATGTTATTTTTTAAATGCATTATTGTTTTCCTGTTTTTTTATTAACATTTTTGTGCGATTTTGGATATATTTTATACAGCTGTTTCAAAGTTATGCGGTTTTTAAAATCCATGGAACGCATCTTCACTTTTTCTATGCAAGACATAGCTTTTTTTGTGCGATTTCTTTTTGTGTGATTTTCCGCGGAACGCATCTACCGCACAAAAAAAGCTTTAAGTGTACAAGGAATATTTTTTTTTAAAAGATGTTTATAATAAAGAAATTAATTAAAGTGCTCAAATATAATTTTGCAAATCAAATTAATCATAATTAATGCGAAATTTTATATGGTAAAAATCTTAACCCAATTAAATGAATAAATCTAATTCCTTCAAAATTAAATGAATTTAAATGACATCGTCGGTTCTTTCGTTTCATTTTCAATATGAAGTTGCAACTTTTCCGCTACGATAATTGTATTGGTTTCAGAAACCCTTATTTTATGCTGAGAAAAATAATTGCCAAAATAGAGATTGTGAAAATACGAACACACCAAAAATAAGAATAAGAAAACAGGAGTAACAGATTTTATGCATTGCTTTTTTCCATTTGTGAACTAAGAGATGAAGCTGTGTGTTGTGTAATATATAATAAAATAGGCTTACTACTGGTGTGCTGGTTGATTTATATCGCGTATATACACATACACACAGTAAAGGCGGTGCGGCGCATGCGCTTAGTGTCTATTTGATGTATGCGACGGACACACTACAAGCGATTCTCCCAGCGTTGTAATGTAATCTCTGTGGCGAATCTCAATTTGTTTCCTCAACGAGTTAAAAAAAATATCTTCAATGGTTCTATTATATTTTAAAAAAAGTGTGATGGAGGGGGCTTCTTATAACCTTTAAAACGTGGCTGATAAAATCATTTTAATCTTTCTATGATTATGATATATTTACTACAAGTTGACTTTAATAATGGGAATATCGATATGAAATATAATAGATTCGGGGTACATTTTTTTTTAGAATTTTATATGGTGTACCAATTACATATCATAGTAGCGCTCGGGTGTTTTTTTTTATCACAGTAAGTTAAAATGAGGTTTTAGGTAGGGATCTCAAATCTATCACTCATTGGCAACTCGTCTATTGATCGTTCCAATGTTTATATTTTCAGATCCAGGAATTCAGGATAAGCCTGAATCAAAACGATCGATTGAAAATATGAATACTTGCAATCATCCAAATTTATTTTTATTACATAAAAATTGTATTTGAGAATTGCAATGTCATATCTGATCGATTAAACACATTTTTGCAAACTACATGTTGCTGAAAATTGGATGATATTTGCGTACATTGAAGATCATTGGACACCATATGTATGTATACTTGGAATGGAATGTTTGCTTGGATTAGGTTATCGACATGCCTTTGACTAAATTGAGAGCTATAAAGCCCTAGATTAAAACGGATTGGGTCCTAGATACTATGTTTAGACAACAGGTATACATTAATTGAGGTTGAGGAAAATTTGTATTTAGTCAGATTTTCCACGTTCAAAATGAACTTTTTGCTAGGCCATTTTGTACAATAATTTGGCTCAAAAATATCAATGTCGAGCAACATTCGCGGATATCTCATATTTTTTTTTGAGATTATTTTCATGTAATTTTTGCAGTCAGTCAACATTCAATCCAATTTGTGGAATTCTTTAATTTAATTAAAGCATTTTCGTTATTATGAATTCCACGTTCAAGACTTTTTGCAGCGACGATAATTGGCAACGAAACCTGGTTCGCGTCGAATTTATTAAATTATTTTTAAGTGATGCAAGGTAATGACATTAAAAAGGAAACACCCAGAAGCTGTCTCAAATCATTGTTATTTATCGTGAAATTGCGAAAATTTTCATGGTAAAACGGCGAATTCATAAAGGGCAAAATTAATTGAAATGCGAATTATGGTGAAGCAAGTCCTTGTTCGACGCTGAAAATGGACGATGGTGAATTTAAAAATAACTTTCTTCAAACATTATTATTTTTGATTGACATTTAAGGGTTAACTACATGCTTGAAGCCTTAAGTGTTTACTGACCCAATAAAAAAATACTCAAACGCCTTGAGCGTAAATAATGCATTTTTTCTATGCATGCAGAGGAGACATTAATTTTTTATCAGACTTATACACATTTTTGCAACTCGACAGTTAGTTGACCTTAAATCTGGGACTACTCAAAAAAATAGACGTGGAAATACAAAGCATTGTAAAATATGCTAAAAACGTTAATTTTTCTTCGTGCAAAACATAGAATTTACAGCCTTTAAATGGTAGTTTTAAAACGGTTTTATTAGGAAGCAATACGACGTATAATGAAGCTTGTTGTGAAACAGACAGTGTCTGCAGTCGACGTTTTATGAAGCGTTTAAGAGTTCATTAGAGGTATTATCCAACGAGATTAACCTTCAACCGGTTTGTTCATTCTATGAAAATGTACATGTATTCAGGTCAAACGACATTATTATGTAAAAATTCCGTTTCTCATCTGTCGATTATTTAATAAGGCTTCACTTTCGCCCTTAAATCGCTTATGTCGTCTGAAATCGAAGGTCAATTTAAAATTCAGCTTCTTTTAATGGTAAGTTCATCTTGCGCATGGATGGCCTTTTAAATTCATCAACATCATAAATAAGACCCCGAAAATGTCCGTTTTGAAATTTAAATAAGTAACCCTTTGCACTCAGCGGCCTTTATTAACGCTGTAATTATAATTACGACGTTAATTAATATTTATCAGTACGCCTAAGAAGATATTTCATAAGAATGATTAATAAGTGAAATGAATATTCCAATAAAACCGAAATGAATAAAACACAGTAAAATTTCGCATTTCAATTAATTATCATAATACAGCCTACATTACCATAGATAGCCCTCGAAAAATTGCTGGAAATGGCATTTGCCATTTCCAAGAAATCCCAAATGAGAATGCCGATTTACAGGGAATGATAATATAGATGGAAATGCTCAATTTGTTTGATGATGAACCATTTTATCCTAAAAAGCAGAGCCGTGACTAGGGTATGAAGCGCCCGTGGCAAGTATCTAACTTAATGCCCCAGGAAATCCAATTTATCTGTTGTAAAAAAATACTATGATAGAAAGTGTCTAAACGTTACGTTGCTTCCGTGATCGTACAGATCATATTAAATGCTATAAAAGAGGACGAAATAGCCATAAGGTTTGTATGCTCATTCGGTCCGGTTTTCGGACCGCTGATATGACGAATGAGCGGCTCGCAATCGAATACTATACCTGAACATAACGATAACGAATAAAAGGGATTAGACAACTGAGTATATGTTATAAAAACGGACAAAGTCTATCAGTGTTGATTAAAAATAAAAACCATGTACAACTTTCGATCGGGTCGGTATGTATTCTGCGTTTTGCGCCCCACCGGAATTTTATGAGCTTATTTTACACATGTAACGGCTATGGCAGTTTGTAAAATTAGGTCAAAATATTTATTTTATCTTACGTTTTACATTAAAAAATACCCTCCAAAAAAAGGTGTTTTTATCCAAAGTTTTTTTAAAACCAGCGTCATATTGTTAATTTTAAGCAAAAAGTATTGAGTGCTATAAAATAACAACACACATACAGATTAATTACGAATTGCCAATTTTTTGGGTCGTCAAATTGAAATGGCATCTTAAATGAAGGATCATATAAATATCCTTAATGGAGCATTTTGCGTTTTTTGTATCAAAAGTGCGCAGTGGCGATATATAGACGCCTTCTATTTTCAAAGTATCATATGACTTTTTGATCGCGATAGACAGATTTTATTACATGGGATCGTACATAATTCTAGGCGTATTGAATTTTCTTTGCGTTACATCTTTCAATAGATGTTATGATGTCATCCATGCTGTTGTAATTGGATTCCAATAGTTGCTAATTAAGCAATTATCTAGAATACGAATGAGAGCAGATAATTCATATCATATTTAGCATTATATCAATAAATCTTCAAGTTGTTCTAGTTTCATATTGATATTAAAGTCAATATGATATAGCATTCAAATGAAGCTCAATTATTAAAACTCTTCAATATCGAGTGTAAGATAGAGATAATGTTTAAATAGGATGCATAAGCAATTGATATGGTACTTGTAAAATTTTCGAGTTGAAGGTATATTTCCAATCAATTGTCTCCATTCAAGTTAGTCTGATTTTCTTGATCTAAAAGAGTAAATATTGAGGCGATTAATAAAGTCATCTAGGGTCGCCTATAACTCTGTAGCTTGATCTATTAAACAATAAATGCATAAAATAAAGCAGAGAACTTAATCTTGAATGATCTAACTGTTTTTGTTTATCTCTAATCTTATCATACTTGTTTTATGAGACCCATGGAGGCTTTCCCACGTTGAGGTAGGTTATTGACTTAGGTAAAAATCACATAGTTTATACGGAATTTTCCCATCTAGGCGACCTTCACCTCGTCGTTGGCGACTTTCTCGCATGATTCTGATGATGGACTGATGCAACAGTTACCCAATTGCGGTAGTGAAATGCCACAGAGAACTGTTTTGTAACAATTTTCACGGTTAAACATACGAACCAATAGCCAGAAACTCGAACCCGTCGAGCAAGTATCGAATTATCCATGTCCGAATACCGGTCATGACGACGAAGGTTAATAGTTTGCATATAAAAAAAATTGGATCACACCAGGCATAATTTAATATCGATACGTTATGCCGGTCCCATTTTCTGTCCAAAAGTTGGACGT
The DNA here is from genome assembly GCA_008973525.1 of Stenopsyche tienmushanensis. Taxonomy (NCBI): domain Eukaryota; kingdom Metazoa; phylum Arthropoda; class Insecta; order Trichoptera; family Stenopsychidae; genus Stenopsyche; species Stenopsyche tienmushanensis. Next base: position 347,817 of record WACJ01000157.1, on the reverse strand, counting down.
AAAAAATCGCGCAAACCAAACCGGAATTATTTATTCCGATCATAAGTTTATAGGCGTTATTACCAAAAAAGCTTCGAAAGACAAGAGATTGTTGGAGATGATGGCCTTCGGTAAAAGATTTTCATGAAATGATTCGCTTAATTTTTGCCAACCATGTGAAACTTATTGTCCTTTCTGAATTAAAATTGCGCTAAGTCTGAAAGCCTTATTATTTTTTTAAATTTAATATTCAAAGATAAATTTGGGGCATTCAATTGGATTAAGTTGAATTCAATGAAACATAAATCCGTAATAAATTTCTGTACATTGACAGGTTTGAAAGATTAGACAAATTTATATTTTTGATCGATTATCTTGATTCAGATTGTAATGATTGACGGACCGGTCCACCTACGAGTGATTGATTTGGCATTTAAAAGTCATTGATCCTCTCCTACATTAAAAAAATCTTATTTGACAATATTTAGAAAGCAATGGAAAACCACAACATAAAAATCCTTATTCATGGAAACATTTCTTATTAGGATCGTCTACGTCTGATAACGGATATGCCGCATAAAGAAGATGGTATGGAACATTAACTTTCTAACTTGTTATTATTAACAAGCTCAGCAGTAAAATTAGCATATACCAAACAAAACCAAACTATTTTTTTGAATGGCTGTCGTAAATTAAATTACATCAAATATTTGCATACGAAGTTCTTACTGTGATATATCGGTTGAATATATAAAACAATCATATTGGGTTCAAATCCGTCGTATATCGTAAGTAAAAATTATGATTTTTGGATTAAAATACATTAATTATCATAAATTGGTTTAATATAGACGCCAAAATATCCATTAAACAATAGCAGAGGGTTGAAAATTTAAGGACACTGTTACAGTATTATACATAATCATAGCTGTTCGAAAATTCCCATTTAAAATATTGAAGGTGGACAATGTTATCGCGATTTATATGGGTAATATGTGGTATGGTGACCACTAAAATTTACCCTAAATACACATATTGAATTTTCATGTCGGTCGATGGTGTGTTTGTTGTTTTACTAACGAATGTGTGCGAAATGTACATGGTAGTAAATATGCGCAAATATACAAGTCAAACAAAGACCGGTTGTGAATATTGTGGGGAAAATTATTTTCTTGCTTATTTTAAAATGCGATATGCTGGAAGCGATCATATGTTAATCTTGCTATACATTCAATAGTTTAAAATCGAATCAAGATTATCTGTATTTATTCCGATCGTTGGTGTTAGCAACCATTTTCATTTAAAATATGGGCTATTTTTGCAAAAGTGCATCTATAATGTAAATTTTTATCGTGTTATAGATACACAAAAGTAATGTCGTTTATTCAATGCACTATTATTCATAATAAGGACGCGTTTTGAAATTTTTCGTGTGAGTGTTCAGCCTGTTCGGTAAAAAAACTTGGGAACTTATAGGATCTTAACCTGGATTCCCTCAACCATTTATGGTATGGGAATTCGAAGACAAAGACGGGTGTCTTGCGTCTCATTGTACACTCATATATCGGTAGCAAGGTCGTGCTGTAAAGGCACCCATACACGTTTAAATGCTCGTTGGGAATTTGGTGCAAAACGAGATGCTCATTTTTTAAATTATCGAATACTGTACAAGGTATACATTTTCATAAATGTTTATTTATTGTATGTGTATTTAACTTCTTTCTGTTCATAATTCACTATGTCACTTTCTTACGAAAAAGGTTTAAGAACGAGAATGAAAATAATGAAACTCGATTGTTCGTGTTGTCTTGAGAGCAGACGTTTGTTTTGATAATTAAGATACTTGCATCATTCTTATCGTTGACCAATTTTATTATTCCCCCTTGACTACTCTGGAGTGGTGTTATTAGACAAGTATCATCACTCCTTTGCAAAATATACACCTTCAGAAGTAAATTTGCAAGCTTGCACGGTAACCCTGTCTTTTTATTTTCGCAACATATTAATAGGCAAAAATAGCTGAATAACAGAAAGCAAATTAAATATTAAGATATATAGCAGTGTTAAGGTTCATTTATTGAGCTTGGTTAATTAACAAGCTTGTTACAGGCTGCGGCGGAGCTCATAGAAAAGTGGATTTAAAATACATTAGAGCATAGCGTGTCTGCTCTCCGGTCCAAATGAGTTAAAGAAGTTGGATTATATTAAAAAATAAAGTATTTGGGTTCCATGGGTATTAATCGACCGCAACATGACCCAACGGCTCAACATCAGCAGATTATTGCAAAAAATAGTAATTATTAAGCCCATTTTTTCGAGATTTAGTGACTGGTGATAACGAATGGGATTTATATACAAATGTGGCAAAAAAGACACAATGGTTAAGCTGCTGGAATTAAATACAAGCACCATTATTTTGCAGAATATCATCTTGCAGAATTGAGGCATGAAAATCTCAAGGATTTGACTGGGTCGTCTTGTTATATTTACTATATTTGCCAAATCTCAGACTTTCACATATTTCATTCTATGGAGAAAAAAATAAGATGTCAGAATTAACTTCTACAAAAAAATTGAAAACCAACTTTTCAGGCTGTTTTCAGTCAAAATCCATTGGATTATATGAGAAGGGCATAGGCGGTTTAAAATAAAGGTGATAAAAAGTAAAAGAAAATGTAGCAAATTATTTTGAAAAAGTCTATAGGCTTAAGAAAAAAAATGTATTTGAATTGCTTTGAAAAAATGATATTATATATGGGTACCTTTAATGGCTTTAAAAGGTCAAATGTTATGGGTCATCGTAGGTATTCTCTTGTCTGCGAAAGATATTTGTTTCTTTGAATTCTGTCAATGAAAAATATTATAAATGACAATATTTGGAATCGATTTCGTATTATGGAATGTATTATATCGCTGATATGATCAGACATCAGAATGGGGAAAATGGCAAGGCGATTTTTTGCCGATTGCTTGTCATTTACGTAAGTCGTTGGAACGAGATACTGTGCAGGTAATAGTTGGAAATTTGATCTCGCATCTATGCGAGCAAACAGTGAAATGATATAATTGATTCGGATAATTCCATGGTGGCTGTGGAGCTGGTCCGGTTCGATAAAACCGGTTTTGTTGCAACCTACTGAAGTCCGGATATGTGCCGACTGGGTTTGGCAAGAATGGCCGTGCACAAGATGCACTCGCCTTCCGTTGAATTAAGCTCCGTTATGCGTTGCATCAGTGACTTTCTACTGCTTTCATACAATGGCCCGACAAGGGCGATGGCTTAAGCCAAGCATTGAGAATAATTACAGCTTAATTATGATGTCAAAAATTAATTCTCATTTTAGAATGTCTAGTCTTGTAACGGTGTGTTTTTTGCCTAAGAACGGTATTAAAATTTAATTCGTCACTCATAATACTAGTGCCATTTTGAAATCCAATTTTCTACGTGCTCTTTGTGATTATTGGACGAATATGAGCTTGTTCAATTCTTAGAATTGACTTTCCTATGTAGAACATGTGAAGTTGTTTGATTTGTTAAAGTTACACAAGTTCTAAGAAATTCATTTATCCCCTGTGGGATGCGATTTTATATGAGCAATACGTGAAGTAAGAAGAAGTTATTTAAGGATATTGAAAAATAAGCAATTTTAATACAACTATAAGATTTGAACGAAAGATGATAAATTTTACTTTCATTTTCATTTGGAAATAACCTCTACTCGGAACAATTTAAAGACCTGAAAATTCTTATGGAAATAAATTTGTTACATTCAGAAGCAATCTTATTAATTAACTACGATGATCGATGCTGCTTCCAAGTGCTGCTGAAAAGTTCCAAGCCAATGAGAATAAACCTGGTGGTCATGGACATGTACGACTAAGTATTGATTATTAGCATCATTCATATCTGTTGATTTTATGCATGGCACGTAGATCTTGGATCTTAGACATCCCACACCAAGCAAACAAAATATATTTTTCACAATTAAGCCGCGTTTTCAAGCTAAATCTATCATAAATTATCTACATATTCCCAGTTATAATTAAACGTAAAAAAGGGTGGGTTTACTGTCCACATAATCCGTTGGAAAGGTTATGTAGCATCCATTCCATTCAAATGTAAAGGCGATAATCTTTGAATCACAATGATCCGCGATCTATGTTCTACCCTACAGGTTTACTTTTAGTTGGATGACCTCATGGCCATTTCGGGATTGTATTAGACCATCCCGGAATTCAAATATAATTTTGAAAATATGTCCGAAATAACATTAAAGTATCGAGTACTTCGTCATTTAGTCTGGATCTGACTTTGGTAGCCAGGCAACTTGCTGCTGAAAATGCACGCTCAGCCTCCACACTCTTTGGAGGTATCGTCATCAGATATTTAAATGCTAGTTCGAGTTGATGACTACGTGAGCCCTCATTTTCGTATAACACCATCAATGTGACTGAAAAAAATCCTTTTTGCTGAGACATGGGCTTAAACTCGAAAAATTCCCGATTTCCCGATAAATTATTTATTTCCGTCGCTGCAGATGAATACTTATATACTATAATACTTTGATGTGATTCGTAATTATATTACGGAGGAATACAAAAATTTTGGAGCCCGTATTTATTATATTTCATATCGATATTCCCATTATTAGAGTCGAGGTGTAGTAAATACATCACCGGTGGGGAAAGGTTAATATATCAATTTGAAAAACATATATGTATACACAGGTTAGATAGTTACTACCCCTAGGCATCGACTAAGCTCGCCAATTAGTAGTTACGCCACTGTTTCCAAGCGTCCAAATTTTGGCGGGAATGTGTCGATTTAGTAGCCTTTATCGTGCTGGTGAGGTGTACGATTTAATAATTATTAACATCGGTGTTAATATGGCTTTTTTGATTTTTGTTGTTGTTGATGTTATAGCTTAACATCCACATTTCTCTGGGCTCTTATGAATATGAAGTCATACAATAAAAGGAACATAATGACTGTCACGTACTGTAATTTTGCATCACAGCAATTTATATTACTTTAACGCTCGTAGTGTTTAGCAACAAAAATGAAACGATTCCGTTCTATTTCATCTAGTTAACGTACACAGATTTTTCCTCGTTTACGCACGAAAAAAAATTGTTTATAAAGTCAGATAGTCGTTTTGGTCGATGAAAGCTTTGCTCGAAAAAATTTGCTGAATCATTCGTCAAAAATTAGAGGCCCGACTTTCATGATGACTCTCATAAGGCGAACATAAACAAAAACAACATTTTCTAAAATAGTTTTCTCCAAATAAACTTTGATCGTTAATTACGCTACACGCAGGTTGGCTATTTTGCGAAATATTTGCGTCCGCACAAAGGTAAAAGTTTATTTACCTGAATGTGCGGATTAATTCTTAATGAGATTATTTACAGCTTCTCGGAGCAAACAATTTCCATCTCGGGAAATATACTAATTTGTGTGACTTTATGGCAATATACAGCTGAAGATTACATTACAGATTTATAGCCCTACTGTTCAATTTAGCAAATATTATAAAAATGAACATAGCGACTAATACAAAAATATTTTTATACGACCCAAACAAACACACAACATTGAAAGTAGGATCTTCGATATGAATTTGTGAAATGTCGAAAAAAATAAAGCTTTTATCACAAAAATTCTATCAAAATATATATGCTGGTATCCCGAAAGTAAGTGTACTGTGACAATAACGGGCTGTGGTGTTTTTGTTTTTTAAGGGCTGGTCATATTGAGTGGAAGAAGGGGATCTCCTGACAAAGCGAGAATAGCAAGAATACAGAAGTACGTAAATTCACTGGAGATGAACGACTGGAGATGAAATATATGTGGATCATTATATGCCTGAGTCAAAAAACAGTCGCCACAGTGGTATCATCTCTAATTTCCCAACTGCCAAAAAAAGCAAAAAAAATCATGGTTTTGGGATCGAAATGGCAAGGGATCAATAAACAACGATGTTGTGAGACCCTAAAAAAACTCAAAGGAAGCATTCAAAACAAAAGGAGGGTATGCTGACGAGAGGAGTGTACTTGTTGTTACACGACAACGCCCATCCTCATATAGCCTTAGTCACCAAGCTCTTGGACTTATTTGGTTGAGAATTTTTGAACCACCCTCCGTATTTGCGTATCCGACTTGACGCCTTCAGATTATCATATTTTCCTCTTCCTGAAAGAACATACGGGTGGAATTAAATTTTCAACCGACGAGCAAGTGCCGAAAGAGGTTCTGAAGTGGGTAAAGGAGCTGGTGGGGAAGTACTTCGAGGAGGGCATAAAGAAGCTTGTACCACGGCCCACCAGATGTATCAAACGGGATGGCGATTTTGTCAAAAAATAATTAAAAAGTGTATCAACAACATCCTGTATTTTTTTCAAATACATATTTTCTAAAAAAAATATAAAAAATTAGTACACTTACTTTCGGGATATACTCGTACATATGTATAGAAACCATTTTCATACGAAATTTCAAATGTTATCAATGAAAATATATTACAGCCTTTATGAGATTGTTCAATATATATAATATTATACATCAGGTCATAGAATAACATTAATAAACCCAAATATACTGTAAATTCTATTTCAGAGACAGACCTTCTTGGTATTTAGTTATGGAATTGTTAAGACATAATTAATTTAATATTTTGGAATGAACCTTGATTTTGCTTTAATTCTGAGTCATGTTAATATAATATTTGATAGTTAATCTCAAACTTATCATTTTCCTTTACATATTAGAAGGAAATGAAACAAAATCGATGAATATGTTACACGTGAGTATGTTTAATGAATTGAAACGAAGATCAATGCTTGCCTAAATTTTTTATTTGACTCCTTATTTCTGGTTTTCCCGAAGGGACGTGTGTTTGTTCAATAAATATCACACGGTCGTTATGGATTATGTAAATAAGAAGTTATATGAGAATCGAAAAGACCATGCATGGAAAAACAGGATGATTTAAAATTAGCTTCTGAAGGCCTTGTTTAACAAAAGATGTATGTAAAAGGGTAAATTATTGCATATAAATATTATTATGTTAGTTTGTAATCGAAATAAAACAACTAGAAATAGGGTTAACATTTAAAATGTACATTACTTCACATTGTTTTTAGAATAACCCTTTAAAAAACATGATTACATATTGGTATATTGATTTAGATTCTGGGCTCAGTGTGAAGGTTCGGGTTCAAATCCAGATTATGGAGAAAAAAAATACACCGTACCAACAAATTTGGGAGATTGGAAATATAATATTAATATATAAATATTTCAGATCGATCATCTCGATCTAGGTTTATCCTGATTTCCTAGATTTGAAAGAAAAAATACTGATGCGATTAATAAAATAGTGCAAGGAAGCCCGCCAGTGTGTAATTAAAATTGCAAAAATTTTTAAATTATCATTTAAAATAATGATAATATCGCTATTCACTCATAGATTCTCGACCCAAAAGCATATGCACACTCGCTCTCGTCTCGAAGACCGTCTTAATCACCATATTGCGCGCGCATCCTTTCTCTCCCCGTCCCCGCAGCCCAAACTTCATTTGACCAGACCAATATGCGCCAACGTGGTGCATCCATACAATATTTTTACTATGCCTGTGTTATTCCCGCAAAGAAACATTAATGTTTAAGACTAGATAAATACACACAATGCTGCTAGTGTCCGAACATCATTATGACATAAATGTTTAAAATGTTGGATGAATTTGTATTAAATTCATAGCGTTTTAAAATTATAATCGCCAAATAGACATCATGTAGATCCGACATGTTTGAATTAATCGCAAGACGTGTTTGTTTATAATTTTTTTAAATTGCGCAATGTCGATCTATGGGTATGTTCAGGCATTCTATGCGATTACTTAAGCACCGATCCCCTTTTTGCGCGAATTTCGAATGGTGAAATGTATTTTTTTCTTATGCAAGTTACTACTTTTTATATGGTTTTAAGAACCGATCGATCAAATTTGCATATTTGCGCGCGATTTTTTCAACAGGTTTTATCTTTGTAAACACTACGGCTTAACTATTAGGCGATCGATGTGAAGAATTTGGCAGAATCATTAATTATTAAAATAAAAAAATTATCCTGTGCAAATTTGTTAACGTTTCGCAAATAGAAGCATAAACGCCAAAAAACATTAGAGCAAGCCGATATTAGTAATGTGTTTTACTACGTTGTTTAATCAAATAATGACGCTTTTGTAAGCCCACGACGCGTGGGTGCGTAATGGAATTGATGAACATGATACAAATAAACACACCAGCCACGTCATGGGCATTGATATGATATAATGCGATTTTTCGAATTTTTGAACGTTTGCCAATATTATTTCAAAAAAATAAATATTAGCGAATTTATTTTTTTGGTAGCAAATTTTAGCATTTCATAATACAGGACCCGCTAGAACACGTATTACTAAATTAACACCGCAGCAGCTCTCAAGGCGCTGATAAAATAACAGGCTTGAAATTAAAAATGGATATATAATAATATCACGGATGAGTAGAAGAAAATACGGCATAAAAGAGAAAGACACTGATATACTTGCGTGTAAGCGGAATCTTCCTAAACAATGTCTTCTCTAATGAGATTCACGACCCAGTGGCTTGTAAAAACAAAGAAATTCGAAAAAAGAGCCCACTCATTATTTATATTGCTTGTAAATATTATATATTTTTCGATCAAATGTGCAAAAATTTCAAACTTAAAATATATTAATACTGTAGGTATGCAAATATTTTTTTTAAAATAGATTTCCGACATATTTTAAATTCCTTTATTTTGGGGGGGAAAAGTGCTCCATACAATAGTCGTGAATTGCTTGAAGTAGAGTCTTTAACTGGATTGAAAGCGTATCAACATGCGTTCTGACACCAATGTAAATCAAATTTTTATTTATCGTGTCTTCTCGATACGTTTTAAATGCTCTTGAATTATCGACTGCGATGAATGCATCTTCCGAGATAATTCTTCTAACTCTTCTCTAAATTATTCTTTCAACTCGTTCATATTACTAAATAATAATTTAAAAAAAAGAGCTTATGAAGATGCTGTCTTCAATGTGTCTGAACACAAATACTTTTAAATTGGTCTTATAATAAATATGATTTTGTATAGAAAACTATTGATTACCAGGCATGTGTTGCAATGTCACGTCTCTCATAACAAACTGTGTATACATATAATATTTTTACTATGCTTATGTTATTCCCGCGAGCATAAACAATAAGTTGACAAAGTTTTATTGCAATCAGATTAACGGTATGGCAGTGCATTAAATACAGACAAACAAAAATTGATTGCGTACGGACTTCGGGGTAAAATGTATTGACGATCGATAAAGAGTTGGCCGATTGTCCATCGATCCAAGAAGGTGGGAATACTGAGACGATTAATGAAGTCGTCCAGGGTTGCCCACAAATGACTGGATTTGCAACTACTAATTTTGCAAATCACTTATTTTTTAGTTAAAATTACTATTCCAATAGTCCTGCTCTGATTTGACTACACGTGGAAGATATGAAAAATAGTTTTCTTGGAAAAGTGTCTTCTATGAATCGACCGTATGACCCTGTATTTATAAATAGTTCATAAATGCGTTCAAAAATATTGTTCGTCTTATTCTTAAGGTATGTATATTTTATTTTATTTTTAGTCAACAGTATTCATTTTGAATCGTTTTTGCAAATTCTGTGCAGATATGTCGTTTTGGCAAGACACTTAAATATTTATGAAGAGCTGGTGTTGTCTTAAAGAATTTGAGCTCTTGACAGATTAAACACTACCATCACAAATGACCCGTTTAAAGAAGACGCTCTCAACCGCAAGCTTCTTAACGTCCCCCGTTTATGAGAAGTGTCAATATGTAATTTTTTGTCGTTTCGAAAAAATAATTATCCAATATAATGTAAGAAGAATTACGTAGTCGTACAGATTATAGCTTGCAGAGCTATGACGCTCTTGCTACCGTGCAGCACGGAGCTCAATTTTACTTTCATCTACAAGAAAATTTATTATAAGAATATTGGTTTTGTATATGGTATAAATTTCTCCATTAACAAGTATAGCTTAGGTGCTATTTGTCAGAGCTGAAGTTATTTATGCGTACCGGAACATTGCTATCTATGTCCGAATACCACTTTCACTTCTATGCGAGGAAGACGTCTGAATCCAGCATCATAATCTGGTACAGCATATGAACCAAGCGTAAACTATCACAGAGCGCTCGCTCGTCCTTTTATATCTCGATTAACTAATTTGGGTCATAAAATGACTTTTTGAAATCGATTCGCTTAAAACTGTGGGATGCTCGAAGCATTTCGCATCGTCCGTTGTGAAATAGGTTCTCGAACTTTTAAGCGATTTTAATGCATGCAAATTTGCGTAAAAATTAAGCCATTAAATTAAAAATTCGCTCCGTTTTTTGCTTGCGATCCGTTTTTCGACTCAAATTATAGTGGATTTTCTCCTCGGTACGAACACAATGTCAAAAGTTTACGATTATATTTCACTCGAAAAGAAACTCAAACTCACATCGTTCTCGGTGAATGTAGAAGATTGCTGTCAAAAGTTGCTCTTGTGCATCGAGGCAATGGTTGACCTCATTCAACTGTTAAAGCTGTTCCAAAAATAGTGCTCTAATTTTTTAAACCACTGTGTACTTGCAATGGATTGTGATCGGCGATGACAAAAATTTCTTCAAGCGAAGTTATTTTCTTTCAGCGGACACAAAATACGAGTTTTGATCTTTATAGCTTTATTAAAACTGCTTGCTTAATCGAACGACAATTGATAGAATTACAATGATTTTGAATGCTTGATTGCATCATAAAGAATTACAAAGAATTTAATGATACAATCGAATGATGAAGTCATATTTTATTTGCATGTTTTATTAATTTTATAGAAAATTAATTAATAAAATGTAATGAAAACAAGGATCACAGAGGGAAAGAGCTCTTGGGTTTATATCCGCTCTGGCAAACGCTTCAAGATGATTGGCCACATGGACATAAAGAAGATTAAAAGGGAATGTAAATACGAGCTTCACATCAAGGATGAATAAAGTAATACAGCTGCGAGATCGGCGAAAGACCGGCGGAAAGAACATATCTTCCCGTGGCTAAGGCTATTGGACGACCCTTTTCCACGCACAACACGGAGATAATAGACCATTTTAAATCTAAGCTATATTTTATATATTTATCTATTATTTGATCACAACAATAAACAATGTCGAATGTCGGATTTGGTTAATAGAAATTTGATCAATTAGGTTATTTGGGACAATGTATGTTAAAACTAAGATCAAATTTTTGCAATAGGATTTCATCTTTTCCAGCTTTCACGATATCAGAAGCCATACTAAAATAATTTTGCAGTCTGCATATAAATCTCATCTTTTATAATTTCGAAAGACACATACATTAAATTTAACATGATTAAATTTCGTCACACGAAATTGTGTTAAAATACCCGTATTTTTAACCTTCAAACCATCGAGGAACACAATGATCGTAATCATGTCAACTGAGCCATGATGATTGGATTCCGATGGGTATGAATTGAGCAACTATCCATATGAGAATAAGCATTTTAAGCTCACCCAAACCACACCAGATACAATATTGTCATGGATTTAAGGCGTCTTCTCACTTTACAAATTTAAAAAAATCTATTTTTATTTTATTTTAAATTTTGAAAGCACATATCTTCAAAAATGTTATATCGAAATTTCATAAAGATCGGACGAGTCTAACTATATTTTTGGGTGACTACCTGAGAGCACCCGGTTGCATACGTATTGTTCAGACTCATGGTGCAAGTTCAAGAAAGTGGTGAAAAACAATCAGATAGAAACTTTTAAACATCCTTCTGCTCTAGCTGAAGATGTTCACGAGGTTTTGAAACCAATTTATGAAGATTTTCGGAGGAAATACCCAAAATAACAACGAGTGTTTCAACAGCTGTGTCTGGGCATTTTTTCTGCAACCAAAACTTTAAACGCGTTTATCTCAAAACAAGGTTTTTCGGTGGCTTGTTGATGAAATTTCGGAAACTATCCGGCCGATTGTCATGAAATTTGAATGACATATTCTTCATAGTTATGGCTATAGCGCATATCATCACATTTTTGATTTTAAGTATTTTTTTTTTTACAAAAAACTCCAAAAAAAACGCGTTTTTTTTTTACTTTTTCGAAAACCGAGCGCCATTTTGTTATTTTCGCGAATATCAAAAATCTGATGATATGCGCTATAGCCATTGATATACTAAATCTAAAACTGTTTTACTTTTTTGTTTCAAATGACGCATCTCGGAGATACCATCAACAAGCCACGAACATAACATTTCTACACGGGTTTTTCGATGCTACTGTTTTATTATAATAATTGTTCAAAAAAGTAAAAATATTTTTTTTTCATTTACTTGAAAGATGTGTTTATTACATAAGATCCATTTTATCTCATAATTTTTAGCGAAAATTCTCGAAAAAAAATCGTGAAAATAGCCTATTTTTGAGGCGCCTAAAGTGAGAAGACGCCTTAAGAGTTCTTTTAAGAAATTAATTATGTATTTGTATCATAATTTTGAATCGTATATTTTGTAATAATTACTTTAAACGGTAAACCCTCCTATCAAAACGCATGTGTCCGTATGGTCATGATGATTTGTGTCTATCGGGTCAGTCCAAAAGTTCGTGCGCATTTTTGGGATTTTTTTAAATTGTGTAAACAATGCTGCAAAAATTTAGTGAATTTAATTAGGACTCAAAACCAGTGTCTTTCTACAGCAATGGAATTAAAAAGCTACCTGAATGATGCCGATAAATTATAGTTAGTGAAGGAAAATATATCATTGATTAAAATGTTAATTTGTGTTTTATTTACACTATTCAAAAAAAATATCAAAAATGCGCACGAATTTTTGGACTTACCTTATAGCTCAGTTGCGCAATATTTTGAACAACTACCAAAAATTAAATCTATAAGGCACAGTCCGAAATAAGAAAATACTTGTCAAGATTATCAATTTCAGTACTATAATACGTAGATCCTAATGCATCAAAATTTCAATTTATATATTAATAATTTAGATTAATGCAACAGAGGATTGGCAAAGAAGTATTTTTAGCCTGTCATTAAAACTGCAATGGTCTTGGCTATAAAAATAGTCTATAATGTTACGTCTTCTACATATAAAAGATTAAATAGAAGCAATCCATTGCACTATTTTAATCACTGACACAAGATCAATAAATCAATTCTATTGTGATAATAAAATACATTGTCGAGTAACATGCGTAGTTCTTTCTATGAAGCCATTATGCGTCATGCTTTTCATCGTCAACACCTCACCTGACAGACGTTGAAATTATCTTCTTGGAATATCGGCATTGAGTGCGCAAACGCCTAAATTCGGCCGCATTTCGAAACACCAAAAAAACCGAAAGTACTCCCGACTACATCTCCATTTTCAATGGAATTGTTAAAGTGAAATTTGATCGACGAACAACGGGTCATTCGAAAAAAAGGCGACACAAAACGAAAGAGAATTCGCCGCTCTTCCGAATCGCGCCGCTGTATGAAGCCTCAATGGTAACCCAGCATTCAAACGGTTACTCAATTTTGCCACTTGACCATTTGAGCCTTGAAATACTTATGGTCGAACTTTTCGTTTTTCACCAAGAACTGGAGTAAAAAAACTGGTCGCAAAAAACGTATACATGGTCATGAAATAAAAACGTGTATCGAGTAGGCGAAAATATTGGGTGACTTTTTAAGACGAAAACTCCCACATCAGCCTTTGATTTGATAGTAAATTCCATTAACCCCTAATATTTAATAGAAGAGAAAGCCACCGCCAAGCATAAAAATTCACTTCAGAAATATGGTAACAACTAAAATATGTGAAATCAATGAGTTTTAAAATTTTGTCTAGGATATGTAAATTTTTAAGATAGCCATTGAACGGTCACAAAAACTTCACAAATTATTAAATAGAATAATTTAAAGATTATTGGCAAGGCGACCTTATGAATTATCCACGGTCATCAAATAACAGTGGACAAATACGTGCAATTTATTTTTAACGAGACATAAAATCCAACTGGAGACGAAAGATTGTATACCAATTATAATTTCCAAGCCCGATTTAAACAAGAAGATGTTTCGTTTGTGAATCAGAAAGGCTTAAAGCGAAACACCCAAATTCATTAATAGAAAATGAATCATATTTCATCATGACTCTTCGTTATATGTGGCACCAGAATCTCATCTACTAACCAAAGCAACTTAGCTTCTGTGCGGCTCGCCATTTTCTGACACCAGTGTTGCGTATGGTGCTAGTGCTTTGATCGTAGACTCCCTGAGCTATTCATTTCCGACGTAAGATGAAGCGGCAGACACCGTTTTACATGTGTACCCTTCAAAGGAGGTGATGTTCTCGCATGAAGATCAACTTCAGATCACATGCACCCGAAGGTACGAAGTCACGGAGACTAAAATCGTTCTCCCCACGGGTGTTGCCCACGGGTGTAGGGTTGCCCCCCCACCTGGGGTTTTATGGGTGAGATTTATGAATTCGTTCCTACGTACTCATAGATATTTTTTACCTAAAATTATTATTATAGTCTTTATGGAGATCAATTACATTTGGTTACGGATACAATGCCTTAAGAACAAGAAGATATCACAAAATCGTCCTGGGATTAAATTGATATCTTTAATCATATTTTCCTATTTTATCCAATTTAATGGCATCGAATAATCTATTATAAAATTTCATATACATATAAAACGAAATATAGTTTACTTTTCGGTTCCCTAATGCAATTATGCATTGCAGAGTTTTCATTACAGAATTAATATTCGTCTTGAGTTGACGTTAATTCACTTTGGTCCATAATAAACCAGTAGTACTTACAAAATTTAATTACGAGTTAAGCTGCACATTGAATATTCCTGTCACATTTTTATCCTCGGTCTCTTTTGAAGATTATTCATATCATAAAAATATACGAACTAGAAATTTCCTTGGAAATGCGAAAACATCCCCAAAGAAAAATGTATATTAAAAAAGGACGATTATACAAGCTTAAAAAGCAAACAGCGTACTAACACTTAATTATTTTCATACCAAAAGAAAAAAATTCTATTTTTCATGTACCATCGCCAGCTTCAAGAAGATTTGTTATTGTTTTTGCATGCCGGACTTATGCTAATTTTTCCATGGTAATGATCTCGATAATGTGTTCGTGTTCACAATTCATCGCTCAGCGTAAGCAATGCCCATGATTAAATTGTTATGATTTAGACTTATTAAAGCGGAGGCTTATCAAAAAAATCATGTTGAAAAATTGCCAGGCTTCAACGAGTCTTTATTGTTTTCTTTCTCGGCAAACATAATCTAATTGAAGCAATGTGGTCAAATTCATAAGCCAAACTGAAGGTTAACCTGTGCTTCTTATAGCCCGTACTATTATAAATAATATGTTGAAATAAATAAATGTTTTTGACAAATTGGTTTTCGTTAACATTTTTCCATAAATATTCGTACATTATAACAACAAAAAAAATTTGCTTTCCCAGCTCAAATATTTCTATAGGTGTATCTCCAATATCTTCTTTTATTCTCGAAGATGCAGAATTAAAATAAAAATACACTCAAACCTCATTTTGTGCGATTTCAAAGTTATGCGGTTTTTTTAAAGCATTTTTTTTTCTTTTAATTTCATGAATATATCGAGATATTCTGGATAAAATAGGAAATAAATCATCAACACCGGGGCTGGTCCTACCATGATGGAATCTTTTAACGCGTTTTTGTCAAAACTACTTTTTTCAACTCGGTTGACATGAAATCTCAAGTTTTAATGAATTTATTTACTTTAAACTGGATACAAATATTTTAAGTTTGGCATCTGAAATGCCAGATATCAGACATCCTTAAAATTTTACCAATGATGAAAAACGGCCTTTAAATGTTATTAATTGCCTTACTGTTTTCTTGTTTTTTATCAACTTTTTTTATGCGATTTTGGATATATTTTTTATAACTATTTCAAAGTTATGCAGTTTTTAAAATCCATGGAACGCATCTTCACTTTTTTTTATGTAAGTCATACCTTTTTTTGTGCGACTATCCGCGGAACGCATCTACCGCACAAAAAAAAGCGTAGTAGGAACGTTATTGGTGCAAGTTAATACACGCACACATACAAACGTGCCACAGTATAAAAGTTGGATTGGACTATCGCTCTTCCTTTTTTTAGTGGGCTCGTCTGGATTATCAGAAGTAGTAGTTACGATTGAGACAACATTACCATGGGTCATTAAAGCATTTTAATGATGACGAAATTCGTAAAGATTTCATTGCAAAATATAAACGTCTCATTAATTGGAAGACTTCTCCAGTCTCCAGCTAATTTAATAAGGACATGTAAAATGTACAAGCGGAATCGCTTTGGGTAAAAAGTAGGATTAAATGACATAGCAGCTTCCTTTAGCAAAAATTATTATGCAGACTCGTGTTTATTCAGCATTTTAAGAGAGCTCAAAAGACTAATTAAAATAAAATTTTCAATTCTTCTCGGCATTGGCAAAACAGTACTTCGTTAAAATTGCAACAACATACAATCAAGCAAGATGTGTTGAAATTTCTAATTAAAAAAGTCTATATCAAATCCAGAGCAAATTTAATTTTTGTAAAAAATCTTAATGTGCTTTTTCGTCATATTATATATAAAGCAGATGCTTTCATTTGTAACCTATGACCTAGCATCGCCATTATCTCAAACGAAACCAAGTACGCTTTCTAGGACGCTTATTATATTACCGAGATGGCATTTTACCATGCAATATTACGTGCGTTTGCATGGCAAAGATGACGAAAATATTATTCTAGTAATACAGTGGGTGTATGTTTGTTAATGAACGTATTATCATTGAAAATGAAACATAGTGATTGAAAGCGGTCGACTTCTTTGAACATGCGATGCGTACAATAAACGGTATTGTTCTTGTGTTCTTCGTTTTGAACTAATATTTGCCACTTGTATCCTGTTTGACATTATTTAAAATCAACATTTCGACGTGATGGTTGTAATTTAAGGTCCAATGATCAGAATGATCGAATCTTTTTGTATTTCATTTTAGTATTTGTCAGTCAAAGATATCTTAAGTAAATGATATTGACCCGCTTGTGTTTTTCCTTTTATGTTCAATTTGAAGCTTGTAATCTGCTTTTTGGTATTTGCACTGAATTGAATGTTTATCTTCAATAATTGGGGTGATTCGAACGAAAAATATTATGACCAAAGCTGTTCGATTGAATTTGAAATGTTAAAATAAACACAATTATTCGATATTATATCTAGTGCAAAAAATTGTATTTTATTATGAAAACAATTCTAAACAATGTTAAAATTGATGCATTGGGGCGCGTGGCTTCATTGGACGCGCTGTTGAGAGATTGTACCGCATCGTTGCAATCAATAATACACATCGACAGTGTTAAATATACATTTATCTAATCAAAAACTATCGATTTTACATTTCGTACGTACAAACAAGATGCGTGAATCTAAAGACGTAATAAGATTTTTTTGTTCGTCAAATGTTATTCGAAAATAAATTAGGGATAATTAAGCTTGAATATAAATTACGTTTTTTATTCAGCAGTGTTTTTATTCCCTCGGGGTGATTAATGTAAAATTAGTGAAAATCCGAAGACTTCCACTAAATAAGATTTATTTTTCTTCTTCAGATATTTTTTTATGTAGTTGTTTTCGCATTTGTTTTCCATGTCTATCTATATTAAGATAATTAGTCTGAATAGAACTATGCTTTAGTAAGCTTTAGCAAATTGTAAATTTAGCATTATTTTTAAACTATAATACAATAAAATCCGTCATTCATTGATACATTTTTAGATCCAAGAAATCAGGGTTAACCTGAATTGAGATGATCGATCAGAAAAATTAATATTTGTATCTTATAATTTTTTTTAATTTGTTTATTTTTTAACATAAACATACAATTATAAACGATATGATGGAATTTAACCAGAATTTAAAAGTGACTCGAATACGTTTTCGATGTGTTGCTGTTGTCGCCAAACGAATTGATCCCGGTATGAATTTAAATGATGACGTTTGTGTATTACCACCTCCCGGCATAGTCCATCGAAGACCGAACGCTTGGCAAGTACATAAAAAATCGACGGTCACTATGCTTTGTTTATTTCAGTAACTACCAGATTAAGTAAGCCTTAGTCGCTCCATGAAAGTGTTTGAATACGTGACTCGTTAGAAAGAAGTCTCGCAGCTGGAAACACTTTCTTGATATAAATTCTAAAAAAAAACCCTTTTTCCAGTATGATAATCTAACGCGTGGGCTTTCCTTATATAAATATAAATTCCATTATGGATTAAAATATTCGATTTTGGTACATGCTATTAAGAATTAGCATCAAACCGTTTGTGTTGATTCACAAAAAATCAATTTTTCAAAAACAAGGATACATATTGCATAGCAATGTCACATTCGGCATTAATATTAAGACTATATAAATCCAATGACACCGCATCGATATGTCGACATTCGGTCGTGACATCAGTGATAATTTTCGACGACTTTTTGGTAATTCCCGTGCATAAAGCACTTATGAAAATCAATTATTGGCTCTTAAAGAGTTTGGCAAATATTTTTGCCTAAAAATTCCACATACGTGCGTAAATCGTCGTAAAACACCATAACGGTGACGTGCTTTCTAACGTCGCAAGTTGGCGTTCTATGATTTGTTTAAATTAATACGGAATCCAAATTAGCATATTGGGTTAAACCGAATATGAATTGTGACGGATCGACATAATCGAGTTGTGTCAGCCTGACATTGAATCCTCATTGATGATGACCAAAAATTCTGAACAGAAATATTTTTAAATCAATTAAATTCAATATGCACATAGCATGGTTCATTATCATGCATAGAAAGCCAATTTGTATAATGAAATTACTGCAAAATACATCAGATAGTAGTCCACCTATTATTTCAACATGCACGTAAATTCTATACAAGGCAATAAGCATTTTGTTGTTTAAATATATCAATTTAATGGCATACAAAATATGCTAAAAAATACAGAATATTGAATTGTATGCATTAAAAAATTTGCATCAGATTAAAATTAAATAATTTTAGCATATTATGCATGCAATAGATGAATTCGCTTAAACGATTGTATTAAATATTGTTACATGATTTGATTTGAGAGAATCAGAACAAATTAAGATAACCAGAAAGTAATCAAAATTTCAAGACATATTTTTATAGTCAGCTTTTCAGGATCGTTTGCTAAAAAGGTAAAATTCCTCTTATATTGCTTGAAATTGGTTGCACAAATACAACATATTATAAATTATTGGAGCAAAAATAATGGAGTTCATATAACATCTCCCATAATAGGCTTAAGTCAGTAACATTAACAGTTTTTGATAACTATCCGGTCCTCATAGTTTTTATAGATCGGCTTAATTTAATGTATATAAACTGGGCTTAAAATTTTAATTTTTAATACGATAAGAAATTAAAAGATTAACTTGTCAATCAATCGGTCAAGAAAAAAATCTTGATTTATTAACAAAGCTTTATTTCTTTCAAAAAACATAACATCCTGTAAAAATCATTTGATGTATAATCTGCAAACGATGAATTTTTTCTCAAAATCTACAGATCATAGCAATCATTTTTCACTATATGAACGAATGATTTGGGGCAAGTATGTAATGCATAACGGCAAAGTGGGAATTAAAAATGTGCTCGTTATTCTCCAACATAATCCCCTTCATTTCTTTCTTCTACGTTCATTTTTCATCTTTTTACGGAAAATTTTCAACTCCAACTTTACTTTTCAGCTTTACTTCGTATATGCGCATATATAAATGTAAAGTCTAATAAGAAAAGTTTTTAAAGTATTCATTTATCAGGGAAGAATTTAATTTAAATCTCATTCAAAATTTAGTATATTAATACTAATCGCACTTTGAAAATGCTTGTGTCATATTCGTAAATATAAAGAGAATCCATATATGTAATATATACACTCAAACCTCTTTTTGTGCGATT
Source organism: Stenopsyche tienmushanensis (assembly GCA_008973525.1). NCBI lineage: Eukaryota > Metazoa > Arthropoda > Insecta > Trichoptera > Stenopsychidae > Stenopsyche > Stenopsyche tienmushanensis. Next base: position 327,670 of record WACJ01000157.1, on the reverse strand, counting down.
TCGAAGTTATGCGTTTTATTATTTAAATCAGTTTTTTATTTCATAAAGAGCGCGTATCGAGATATTTTGGATTAAATAGGAAATAAATCATCAACATTTACCGAAATTTGGAAAAAATATTATAAATTGGGACTGTGTAAATCATATTGCATCTGCTATCTCTGAATTACGACCACGCCTTTTATTCTGGCTTAGATTTTTGAATAAAATGATTTAGTTTTTTTTGCATTTTTCCAATGTTCCGACTTTTAAAAATACATTATCTAAATTAATTTCCAAAATCCCAACTACTTATGGAGTTGTAGCTTTTTTAGCGACGCGGCAACTTGGTCGGACCGACCGGTCCTATCACAATGAAATCATTTAGCGCGTTTTTCTCAAAGCTACTTTTTTCAACACGGTTGACATCATATCTGAAGTTTTAATTAATTAACATACTTCAAAGTGAGTACGAATCTTTTCTATATAACCCTCTATTATTCCTAGCAGATTTATGTCAAATTTTATTTTTTAACTATTTAAAAATTTAAAACTCAGACAAAATAAAGCCAAAATATTTGACTGATTTTTTTTAAACTGTCGCCATTTTGTGATTTATTTATTTTTGAGTTAGGGGTTATAGTGACATCTTTACTAATTAAAAATTATATTGTTGAAAAGAGAAAATCTACACAGAACACTGATGACATTGACACTAGGTATACTATTTCTTCCAAAGAAGAAAGCGATTTTGAGTCATATCTAAAATCGCAAAAAAAATTATCATACAGCGACGACAGTTTGTAATTAAAATAATTAAGTATTTCTCTAGTTGATGTCAGGCATTTGAGATGCCATTTTTTAATTGTCTTATTGTTTTCTTGTTTTTTTATTAACTTTTTTTATGCGATTTTGGATATATTTTATATAGCTGTTTCAAAGTTATACAGTTTTTAAAATCTATGGAACGCATAGCTTTTTTTGTGCGATTTTCCGCGGAACGCATCTACTGCACAAAAAAAGGTTTAAGTGTATGCAATTTATTAAAGATATTTTTGTAGTATTTTAGTGTAGACAGATAGACAAACGAGAATACCCCTATGTAAATTTGAAACCAAATCATAAATGGTCTTAACAAACATTAATTTCTTAATCTATCTAATCATTTCATTAATAACAATATTAATAGTTGTTAATAGTAATTAAAATATAAATAGTTGACATCATAAGCGTAAGAAAATCGTTTAGGGAAATATAAATGAAATTTTCTCTGCTAATTTTTATATAACAACACTGCTATGTTATGAATAAAACCCATGAGCAAAATGATTTGATAGAATAAAGACCTTGATATAAAACCATCTAGAAATAGTAGATCTTTAAGCCTACAAGAGGGGAAGGCTTGAACGATATAATTATCGCTGATATTCAAGATTGGCAAGATAGTGGAAGAAGAGACAGATAATGTAAATTTAATGAAAATGGTATCTGGGTTAAATTAAAATTAAGAGGACGTTAGTGCGGATAAAAAGGATGAAGCTGTTAAACATTTTGCTCTAAAAAACATATAAAATGAAAACTTTGAATAGAAAATTTAATAAACGCCGAGCTTCATACAACCAAATTTATAAAATTCTATCTCTCAATAAAATAATAGATATATTTAAAATGAATAAGAATTTTAAAAAAATCAGAACATTTTGCCAATTAGAAAACGCACTAGCTTAATGATGATTGATCGTAATGACGAAATCTTATATAATATTAAGACATTCCAGTTCGCTGTTTTTTTTGCATAAAGTGCCACTTGGAGTCCGCGTGAGTTTTGGAGCACTTTCTTTGTAAAAAAAAAAAATATATTACTCTGTTGCATATATTAAAATGTTCTATCATTGAGAGTTTAGTCGAACTGATCTTAGTCTAGGATGGTCGAAAGGGTAATGGTACATGACTTACGATCGAGAATAGAGAGAACTCCGCTCGGGCATGTTTCTCCGTTACGATAATGATGCGAAGTGCCTTGGCGCTTCTAATGACCTCGAGGTGCGCTCACTGCGCCCGAATAAAGTCGCAGTCGGAGACTGTGATAGCGGCGATGGTAACGAAATGCGGGTTCGAGAAGTCGAACAGTGTCCCCAAAACGTCAAAACTTCCTTTAACAGAATTGGGACAATTCTCAAGCCGACAGACAGATACAGACTAAATTTTTTGACTGTGGTGCGCGTACTAATGGAATACAATAAAAAAGTCATGGACAATAATATTGATATCCTTGAACTTGATACTTGCATGAATCATATAATAAAAGTCATAAAAATAGAGCAATAGATAAATACAGGAAGAATGAAATGACATTCAAACGTTTCATATGAGATGAAAAACACATGTTGAAAACATTTTTTTTTATCTATAAAACGAGATTAATAGGTAAAAAAAATCAACTCAAGATACAAAAAAAGTATTTTTGAGTGAATGAACTCTCAAAAGTTTCGCGCTGTATATGCGTTTTTAAGTGAGGAGCAGGCGTTCGCCTTAGAGGCGTACATTTTGTTTTATGCATTTTTAAAAAATAAGGTAGTTTTCCTGCAGCACCCTGTATTCAGCTATGCTAAGTATTTCTACAGAGTTATGATCCAGAGGTGCAATTAATGATATTTATGCATGCGTATATTTGCATACAAATTTATTTGAATGTAAAAAATCTTCAAGGAACATTTGCGAATCAAAATTAATTTAAAACGTATATTGCTAAAATATTATTGTTAATTTTTCAATAAAAAACCGGTCGAGGAAGTCATTCGACCGAAATCGCAAATACATATTTCGGCAAGCCGTACACTCAATACTTTCCATTTCTTGTATTTACTCACTTTGAACGATGCGGAGAAATCACCGAAGACAAATGATGATGGTTCAGCTTCTTCGCTTCTTCGTCAGAGTGTTTTTAAATGTAATCCAATACACCCGGACGTCTTGATGATTTAATCAGCAGTGGAAGCACATACAAAGTATTTGTTTGTATATTTTTTTTAAAATATCGATTAATATATTCTAGGAAGCACTGTTACACTCACTTCACTGTTTCTTCATCTAGGTTCTTCTACAAAATACAAATTTGCAATATTTTTATTCGTCAAAAAAAACAAATTTAAGTAACGATCTAGTTTTGAGTTCTCTGTGCGAATTTTCATCGCGTCGAATGAATTCAAATTTATTGCGCCGAATGCGAAAAAATAACCTTTGATGATGGGAAAACGCCAGTTAAATCCACCACAATCTCTTCTCCTAACCGTGAACCGATTTGATTCAAGAATATAAACATGTGCCTGTAAAAGCGTAACGAATTGGGGCCATCAATATAACAGAAGCATCCGACCTGCACGATTTATTGCTCCGGAACCCACACTCGATGAAACATTTGACGTGGAAATTAACTTCCAATCTAATAATTTACTATTTATTTCAGCGCCCAAATTTTGTCAAAACATCCACAAATCTGTACATACAGCGTTCGTCATCGAATGAAAAAATTGAATCGAAAAAAGTCTGTTTTCAGCGGCTGCGACGCTAATCATTATAGTTTTGCTAGAACAAAAAGTGAGAGGTACATTAAGCCAGATTCCAATGCACGTCTGATAGCCGGTAATATTTTTTCCATGCATAATATCGGTTTTATATAAGCGCAATTAAACGTTTTTTTCTTGTCATTAAACTATAAGCAACAATTCGTTGGATTCCGCTATGACGATGGCAATATTTGCTAACGTCCATATGAAAGTGGCAAATGTCACCGCAGCCAATTTGATCGATTAACGGACATTTTTTTAGATGAACTAATGATATTCGACGAATTTGTCGATTCAATCGCATTGTTATATAACTTATCAATTGACTAATAGTTTAATGTTAATTTTTCATTGAAATTTGAATGCGCGCGCATACGATTGGCACGGATTTGCTATTATTTAGACGGGCGAAATCGACTATTTATATTTTTGACATTCTAAAATGCTCATAATTGAAACATTTTTGGCACGCCGTCTGCATTTCTCGGAGAAGATCAAAAAACGTATTTTTAAAGAGCAATGCTAGAAGACATTAAATTTGACAGATTAAAAGCTTCCTGTGTCTGACGCGATTGACAAGAGCCGAACTTTTTTAATTTTGGTGCGTTTATTTATTTTCGCTATTTATGTGCGCCGTGTAAGTTGGCGTAAAAAGCGCATACAGTTGCTATACCCCGCTAATCGACGCTAATTGCACCCATTAAGCGTCATTCAACGGACTGCATTTAAAATAGACCATTCATCGCAATTATGCACATTCTTCGATATTTATCCTACATTGGACCGGATCTGATTAACAAAGCAACACGATATTTCATCAAAAGCGCGTAAATGACACTCTGATGGAAATATGCGTGCTAATATAGTGGATGGACTCTAATTATTATGGTTCGGGCTTAAACTCTGATTGTAAAAAAAAACACCATTTCAACAAATTTGACAGGTTGAAAGTACACTCAAACCTTTTTTTGTGCGGTAAATGCGTTCTGAGGAAAATCACACAACTATGACTTACATAGAATGAGTGAAGATGCGTTCCATGGATTTTAAAAACCGCATAACTTTGAAACGACTATATAAAATATATCCAAAATCGCATAAAAAAACTTGTAAAAAAAGTCTTGTATAAATGGTTAAATTTTAAGGATGACTAACATCACGCATCTCAAATTCCATACATCCACTAGAGAAACACTAATTATTTTATTCACAAACTATCCTCTCTGTATTATAATTTTCATTGCGATTTTCGATATGACTCAAAATTCGATTTCAATCAATTTTTTATAAAATCTAAACCAGAATAAAGGGCGTGATCATATTCTCTATTATATAAGATTTACACAGTCCCAAATTATATTTTTTTCCAAATTTCGGTTAGTTTTTACAAATTTTATCCAAAATATCTCGATGAAAAAAAACCGCATAACTTCGAAATCGCACAAAAAAAAGTCGCACAAAAAAAGTTTTGAGTGTACTAATATTTTTGATCATTCCTCTTTTATTTGAAAGTTTCTATTTAAATCATGTTATTCTGTTGCGATATCTCATTATATTTTTACGTGCGTAACATAAACACGAACGCACCAACCATAAGCATGATGCACTTTTATTGAATACATTATGAGAATGATATTAGATAATAGGTATATCTGCATGACAGATGAGCAACATTTTGTACAACCAGATAATCGACAGAATATAATTTTTACACGCGAATCAAAATTGAGTTATCGTTGATATTGGGAAAGAACTTTAAGTTATAAGTTATTGAAGCACATGAAAGGCAAGTAATTTAAAATCCGCCACTTATCATTCGTACAAATCCATTTATCTGTCTGGATCAGTGCAGCGTGTATGAAGCTTGTATTTAAATAAATAAACACTGTCAAAACATGTACAAAATTCATACACGCTGCGATAGTAATGACAGATAAGTGGATCTGTACGGATGATAAGTGACAAACATTCGAATATAGCATCTAAGTTTATGACGATTTTAAATTAGCACACTACTCAAAGAGTTTGATGAACATTAAATTGCAGTGGAAAATGATATAACTTTTTGAATACAAAGAACTGTGTTGTGTCAAAAGAAATGCAGATTTCAGTCAAATTAATGATGCAATTTAAAAATATTGGTCCAAACATCCATAAGATCTCAAAATCATGGCATTTGATCGTTTTGAATAAATTTAGCGCGAATTGCTCAAGAAAATTTTCAGTATCAATTTGAAGATGTTATACGAATCTCTGCTTAGATGAATGGATGAAACCAAAAAATAATCTTCAAAAGCAATGTTCTAACAATCCATGGCACTGATTGATGGATTCGAATGCGTCTACCTTTAAAAATCACGCGCCCAATTCAATAACAATGTGTTAACGAAATTAAATTCACATCCAAAAGACTTAATTGCTTCGCAGCCTTATTGCGAATTGATGGCATACATCGCATGGCGATGTCCATATATCGCGTTTTTATCGATTATTACGGATTTTTTTCGCCGGCAAGTAACGTGGGCTACATTTCCACATAGATCGAGGCGAAACCAGTCGATCGATTTATTGCAACTTTTACTTTCATTGCGAATTTGTTGTATGCGACCGAAAATTCTATGACCGCCGTGTGTTATTCCATGGTGCGCCGTTGGATTCGCATTATGCAAATTTCGCTTTATGTAATTGCAATGGTGAAAAACACTTTGATATCAGAAGTGTGTTAAATAATATTTGCTCACAGATATTAAGCACGTGAAAGTTTTTTTCTCCAAATAAATCCCAACGAATAACAACACCAGGTTTAGATCACTTTCTACGTTTGGTCCGCGAGATTCTTCTCGCGACAAATCAGTTTAGAAATCGCGAAAAAACTTAATTTTTTTGGGCATATTTAAGCAACGCAGCACTGATTTGATTGATATTCTACGCTTGGATTTTTGAATTGTTTAAAATTTTATTAAAAAAATATTTGATTAAGACTAATGTTAGCACTGTTTTGAACGATTGAATTGCAACATGTGGAGTGTTATGCAATTCCAAATGGAAATTGCAAATTTTACCATTCACTTTGAATCACTACACGTTATTTTAAGGTTGTATTCGGACGCGTATATATAATCGAATGGGTGTAAAAATAAATATAATCCAGAGTGCGATTGATCGCCCACCTCTTGCAATGTGAAATTCAGTGATAGTAGTTAAGTGTTGATGCTAGCTAAAGAAACTTAACACTAAAGCGGCAGACGTCGTCCAACAGGTACTCACCGCAACGGTGGGGAAGTTGCATCCACGTGGTAGACTTCTGCAGAGTGGCGGGGGCACTGTCAAATTCGAGCACTTGTCAAATTTGACAGTACTAATGGCCCGTGCAGATTTCGCGTTCCAATTGTTTGGTCCCAATTTACGCCATTTGAAATTTGCAAACAGCGCCCGAAGCTGCTTCATATAATTTCAAAATTAATTCAACTGTCAACAAATTTATAATAATGTCGTTCAACCACACAAAATCAAACCTATTAAGATTTCCAAATAGCATGACACTTTAACACATATTTTAATAACTTTCCAATGATTACAGAACGCAAACAATGCGCAAATGCAATTTACACAACGAAAATAATGCACAAAAATATTTTTAAAAAGCAATTATCTGAATAGAGGACATGGCATGCTATTCATTATGTATATATATGCATTTATATATTAAATAACACGTAACATATTGTCTTTGTTTGCAGATTACCATAATATATGCAATATTTCATACGTCATTAATTAACAGGGAGACTTATCATTTATTCATCGAATGGATCATGAAGTTTTAAAGCTCGATTATACATACATCTAACCTGTTATTTAAAGCATCAAAACGTTCTAAAAAAGAAATCACAGATAAAATGCCATAATTCTTCTCTGTTTGTGCGTAGGAATGCTCGGAAAAACCGTCATCAAACGTATCTTAACATGATTTATTTCCAGGGATAATAGATTTACGTGATCATCTTCCGTTGCTGTCCACGTAAAATTAAACAGCGATGATGCAAGGTCATCCAAATGTGATGCCTGGATGCAACACAAGATTATTGTGAGATTAGATATTTATCCATTGTGATATGAGCTTCATCGCCATACAAATTTTTGCTTGAAAACATTGAATCTTTCGTTCAATATTCAATAAAATGTAAACGCATTGTAAATGGTTTAAATTGTACTATTTTATACTGAAACAAAATAGTTTACGTAATCTGAAATGACGTCACGTGTGAATATTATATAGTGCTAACATCTAAGCGTTATATTTGGATGAAACCTTTATTATTTTGATAAGAGCATTTAGTATGAATGGCTTACGTTTAAGGCATTTAAACTAAATCCCAAACAAAAAACGGAGAGAGTGTGTTGCGTACATCGTACGATTGTATAGATCGTTAACCCAAATTTATCGATTTCAAGTGCATTTCAAGTGTATTGTTTATATTTACGCAAATAAATTATTGAATATTGTGTGCTATCGATAGTGTTTATATATTTATATACAAGCTTCATACACGCTGCGAAGGTCCTGACGGATAAATGGATTTGTACGGATGATAACTGACGGACATACAAATATAGCATCTATGTTTATGATGATTTAAAATTAGTTCACTACTCAAAGGGTTAACAACTCTAAGCGTTCGCTGTTGATTATGACCAGCGCTGTTGAGACTAATAAATATAGAGTATAGCGTGGAAATATTACGCGACCAATGTATATAATATAATATATTTTCTAATATATAAAAATGAATTGGGTTTTGTTCGTTGGAAATGCGCTACCATACCGTTCATCGGATTGCAATAAAATTTCGTCCACTTATTGCTAAGGTTTCTGCGAGTAACATAGGTATAGTCTAATATATAAAAATCAATGTTTGTTTGTCCGTATTTAATGCGCTGCCATACCGTACATTCGATTGCGATAAAACTTTGCCAATTTATTGTTTGTACTTTTTCAAATAATATAGGTATAGTACAATTAACTTACAGCAGAATAAATTTATATAAATAAAAAAAAATGTTTGTTTGTATTTTATGTGCTGCCATACCGTTCACCCGATTGCAATAAAACTTTGTCAACGTATTGTTTACACTTGCAGAAATAACATAGAAATAGTAAAACATATTGTTTGTTATGCGAGACGTGGCATTGTAATGCATGCCGGGTAATCACTAGTATTTTATAATATAATAATATATTATAATATAATATACTCTATCTCTTAATTACTGTTATATCGTATATTTGCACTTAAGCGTCATGTAGAGCTTCACTCTAGTCACCATTGCGAAAAAAGGACTGAACTTTTTGTACTCCGTTCAATATCGAACGAACAAGGAGATGAATATATGATACAGATGAGATGGATCTAACCCCTTCCTAAAAATGGATATTGAAAAGATCCATAATTTTGAAGTGGACTGTTTTTTTGTCCATTGTATATTGTGTGTCCACCATTTCTATATCATATATTTATTGAAACCTTATAAAATGTCTTTCAATCATGTTTAAAAATTGAATGCGTTTGAAAAATATATAAAGTCAAATATTCCTTTTGAGAGGTAAATTTTTCACCTTCTTTTAAAATAAATGTAAATTTTCCTACCTTTTCATAGTGCGACAAGTTTAAAAATGTAAGAGCCACGTTATACATTTTGTGCTTCTTTGTCTCAGATAAAATCGATATTTCGTCAAATGTCTGATTTGCGGAAATATGCTAAAACTGTTTTGTATTTGGAATCGAAGAAAAACATATTCCTGCAATTAAAAACGTTTTCTGATTTGGTCTGCCATATTTTCAAGAATTTTCATGAGAGAATAAATCTGAGAAAACCTTAATCCTGACAAGTGGGTAATATAAAATATTAAACTCAATCCTGACTATGTATTTCAACACTTAGAAAAATTATTTTAGATCAACGTGGTAACCTAATTATTTTTAATCATATCAATAAACCAACTAAAAGTATCAATGTTCCTTAATATCGTGTATGAATTTGAAAATATATATAAATTTTATCCAGAGAAATGCTTTTATTTTTGGCTTATTGCTTTGAAATTCGCTCAGTTTGGACCTTCATCTTCCAAACATTTCCGGAGAAGTTGTTATATTTTCCGGACTGCCGTTATTGTATTTTGTAATACTGTCAGTACCATTAAAACGATGAATGGAAAAGTTTTTGGTTTGTGTAAGGCTGTCACACCAAATATTAGCAACTTATAATATAAAGACTTTTAAAGTTACGTTATAAAAGTTCGGTTTAAAATCTATATAAGATCACTCATTTATAAATCCTCTTTTACAAATTTCCCGCGTAGGTGTATACGATCGGATTGAGAGTGCTAGAAATTGGATCAGGAAAGCTAGGATTATGGCTCTCTCGATAAAGACACCCTCTATATTTATAGTATACTAGCGAGTACGCGCGCCATACGCGCTTAATAATTATTTGAAAATAAACGCAGTAGTATAGTTAGGCGGTGTATTGCTATGGGACATGCGTAGTGCGGACTGAGAGATTAGGATTAAAAAGTTTGCGTCCACTTTCTCTCATCTCGAAGACCGACGCAAAATAAACTCTGCACACGAATAATAGTCGTGCTAATGTAAAAACCTTTTCGGATACATACCCAATAACTCACCAAAGTTTCATCGCAATCGGATGTACGGTATAAGAATGTATACCTAGCAAACCCTTCGTTCCGCGACACATATATAATATGTTTCATCAAAGATGCACAACATAATATTTTTTAATTTATTCCAAGCTCGCTTTTATCATGTTTTTTTTAAATTTAAATGATTGATATTTCTTCCTGTAAATATTCGGAATATTTTTACGCGATGTGGTCAATTATCGCGCGATTATGTTTATATGCGTCAATAGGTGTACCAGATGAGCATACGAAGGGTGTTCAATGTTTTGAGCACGTCATTAATAGCTGACAACGTAAACACAGTTTCTACTAACAGCTTTCAATTCTTGTTGTTGGTAATCAATAGATGATAAGTCAATTTTTTGGAAGAATACTTTGTCGGTTTCTTAGATACAGTCAATTGGTTATTTTAAGTATGTATAATTTTGTATTTATAATACGATATTTAATTCACTGTAAGGCAAACTTGAGGTTATAAATGTATCCATTCACAAATAGTATAAAGTCACTTCAAAATGAAATATCTCAGTATAGTATTTGAAGTCGATTGCCAGAATATACATTCAATTCAACAAGGCTGTTTGTATTGTGGAATTATTTAAAATCGGCGCCCAAGGCGATTTTTTTCATTGACGGATTTCAGGATGTTGTTCAAATCCCGGAAGAAAGAAAACACAATTTAAGGAAGCAAATCGGTCGAAATATTTTCAAGTACGACCGATTATTTTTACGCTCATTTCGCGCTAAATTCATTGATCGAAATTTGCAAATGGATTTTTAAGAAAATCGCTTTACGCTAATGTTTGCAAATATCAATATATTCCATTGGCGATATTAGTGAAACTATATTACAAATGATTCAGATGAATCTTTAGTTAATGACTCGTGACCTATGACTCAGGTCAAAATTTTCTTTGTGTCCAACCATCATCATCAGCCAACTGAAACTGTTGATTATTAAAAGTCAGTCAAGGTTACATGATTTCGAATATGATAATTAATGTGTGTTTTATACAAAATGTTGTCTATTTTGAAAGTTCAAGTCTCATTTTGTCTAACGTACATGAACTTGGAAAACAATATAAATTATCTCAATGTCAGTCAACAACAAAAATTTGGACTTTCCACCCACATCTTTATAATAAGAACTTGACGCATGTTTAATAACGATGTATTACTTCATATGTCTTTATTATGTCACATTTGTAGTTTGGGCTGCGACCATCTCGATAAGGAGTGTGGGTGGAAAATTATGAAAAAATACTCGAGATGAACTAGTGGGTTTTTCAGGTAAAGGTTTTCTGGAGTATATAGGGTTCAATCCCACTTTTTATTTCAAGGGTGATCTCAGATATTCTAGTATATCCAACATTAACGTCGCATCAATTTTTATGAAATTTCATATTTTTTAATATATAAAAATTCATATATGTTTGTTCGTATGTAATGTGCTGCCATACCGTTCATCAGATTGCAATAAAACTTCATCTCCTTATTGCTAAAGATTGCGCGAGTAACATAGGCATTGTTTAATATACAAAAATAAAAATAAAATGTTTGTTCGTATTTTATGCGCTGCCATACTGTTCATTCGATTGCGATAAAAAAATGCTAACTTATTGTTTGCACTTTCTAAAATAATATAAGTATAGTATAATTAACTTACAGTTGATATTTCATATAAAAATCAATGTTTGTATGTTTGTTCATGTTTATAATAAAACAAATTTTATTTTTCTATTATTCCTAATTAAACAAGATAACTATTTCAAACGATATTTTTAGAATTATCACTTCTTTGGCATCAACGCGCCGGGTAACAGCTAGTATTAATATAAAATTGTTCGACTGCTGCCATGTCCAATCACTAATATCTCAAACTCAAACAATTGATTCGAATAAGGTGTTCAAAATTTCAATTTGGCTATATCTGAAAATCCAAATCGAGAAATTTAAGAATAAAACCAATTACAAAATATGATACATTATTTAACAATAAACAAGAAATTGAAACTCTTGCATTTAAGGTAAAAATGGGACAAGTTTATCAATAATTTAAAGCAGCGATTGGCTATATAAAATCAAGAAAACACTCAGATATATATGCCGTAGTATCTAAAGAGACAAGATTGACCCGAAGACAGCTCAAGATGATTTTTTTGAAGAAACAGAAGGTATCTTTTATGCTCCTGATGCAGCAGATTAGGAATAAGTGCTGAACTTTTTCAAGTTTATGGAAGTGCTCCCACATGCCCTAGACGAGCATTCTTTATGAAACTTAGCAATAATGTGTATAATAAACGTCTTCATCATTTAGACTATAATTATTTAAAAATGTTTAAGCATTTTTATTTATTGAACAAAAAACTACAACAAATTTTGATAAAAACACATATTTTTCTTTGACTGCTCACTGTTTTTTTTATTTTCCAATATTTCTTCTTAATTTTAGTCTAATATATACACAATATTATACAAAGTAAAATATATTTTATTTTTTAGGTTTCAAATCAATTGTCCAGGATTTAAGACTTCCGTAGTGAGGAATATCATCGCAAAGTGCACCGACATACATAGCTCTCATCATTTCCACTATCATACTTTGTCAAACTTTAAAATTTTGTCGCCTAGTCAACATAATAAATATCACTATTTTATATTGAATACTTTTCGTATAAAAAAATATTTAAAAAAATCGATATTCGAATCGAATTTAGCCCCAATAAGGTAGAAATAAAATCCATTTTTTGGTAACAAATGGATCTAGCTGTCGTGTGTAATATTGGCGATATGATTAAGGAATATTTGATGATAATTTGTTAATATTATGAGTAGAGTTATATATGCAAATAGAAGACGTTTTAGTACAATTTAGTTAGCCGTCTGCTTAATCATAAATAACGAATGCATCTCATGTTTCAAGCATAAAAGCTATTTAAGCTTGAAATAAAACTAAATATATCTTCGCTTATTTGTAAATGAAGTATAAGGATAAACTATGTTATAAAAACATTCATAACTTAAGACAAGTTAATGCTGCTGTAATCAAGTAATCTTTTTGAAGTTGCATAAGAAAAAAGTTCGCTAAAATTAAAATTGTATAATATTGACAGAGTATTAAATTACTGAAAATATTTAAGAATCGGCTCTGTCATGTTTAAAATATCATCAATAAATCGTTCAAATATGTTCCAATGGATTGCGGTATTTACCTACAGGTCCATTGTATGTAAATTTCAATACGATATTCTTCCAACGAGCTTTTCATTGCGTAAGGTTGTATGGTATATATTTAAATATTTATTAAACCACCGATGAAAAATTCGGTATCGTTCATAATCTTTAATTTTAAATGAGCATATTTATCGTACGATTTAAGGACTTGTTTAATACTGCAAAATCGCGCTTTTATAGGCGATAAATTGAGATTATTTTTAGTCGTGCACATATGCCTACCATATTGAACAAATTGTTATGATGCTATATTTAGGGTGTAGCATGTCTGGAGTCTTGAAAAGCTCTCGGTCAAGATGATTGTGAACAACAGGTTTATAAAAATGAGGTCAACCGATGTAAATTCGGTGTACGTTTGACATTTCAATAATCAAATTTGTTGAGCAGAAGGTCGCCATATCAATGTTATGTATTAATTATGGTCGCAAGGAATTGAAATTAAATGTATTTTTACCTAATGAGACAAAGTGTTGTCAATCCACGATGATTATGGTTGCTGTAGGATCGTCAGTGTTTGAACAATGATCTTCAGCAAAAATTTTATACGGTGATCAAGGTTGATCAAAACAAAAAAAGATCGTTTAAACCACCTTCAACTGTACGCATGCTGGATTTTTGCAACGCTGATTAAAATACCATGCAATGACCAATCAATTCAGCAAAAAAGCTTTTGTAGAAAATCAACAACAGCAAAAAGTTCAACCGTTTGATTAAATATAAATTAATATTGTACGCAGAAGATGATGGATCTTCCATTTCGAATGACTTTGACCGATTACAAAATTATTAAAAAGTATGCCAATTATTAATTACTGGATTTGGCACACTCTAAAAAATTATATGAAAGGTTTTAATTGGGATTAAATAATATCGAAATCTCTACATAATGATATTATAAATAGTGTTACAAGGGCGTGTATTCAAACTATTTAATGTATCTGTGCCAGATGACTAAAGGTGAAATATTTGGTAATTTTCTAAGAAACATTTATTATGTCAATAAATACATTGACAGCCGATCAATTGATCCCTCAATGACTACAGTATCTGTTTTGACTTAAAAATATTTGTTCGTGTAAATAGGATTTTCACCAGGACACCATTGAACTACACCATATTCTTAGGTCAATTAACATTCTTCATGAAATATCACTTTCAACAGTGTAAGAATGTATTTAATTGCTTTGGTTGTTTGTGAAAAAGCACTCCATGAAGTTGCAATCGTGCAATGTTATCAGCTTGTAAAATATCCCAAGTACCATATAATATATTTAGGATCATCCAAATGCAACGCTTAGATGTCACCACCGTATAATATTTTCAAATGGTTCATTTTGTTTTTATATAAGGCATTCGTGAATGAGCAAAATTGTCATATGTGAGATGTTGAAAATCCTCATTAAAAAATACTGTTTGGTATGCATTTTGAGCAAATGAAATCATTAACATTACACATGCGGACAGGCAAAAAAGGAAGAAGTAAATGAAAGGAAAAATGGTTGTTTATGTAATGGTTAGTTTTAAAATCTTATGTTGTGACAGATGGATATAACTTCACTCAAACCTCTTTTTGTGCGACTTTTTTTATGCGATTTCGAAGTTATGCGGTTTTGTTAAAGCAGTTTTATCTTTATTTAATAGAGAGCATAAAGAGCACGTATCGAGATAATTTGAATAAAATAGGATATGAATCATTAACACTAACCGAAATTATTTGGAAAAAAATAATTTTAGGTCTTTTAAATGTTACCAAAAATGTTATATTTTTTTGTTTTTCTGTTTTTTTATTGACTTTTTTTATGCGATTTTGGGTGTATTATTCATAGCTGTTTCAAAGTTATGCGGTTTTTAAAATCCATGGAACGTATCTTTACTTTTTCAATCGAAGTCATGGCTTTTTATGTGCTATTTCTTTTTGTGCGATTTTTCGCGGAACGCATCTACCGCACAAAAAAAGGTTTAAGAGTATAACTAAAAAATATTAGCAAAGTACATTCAAATTTAACAAAAATAATGGATTTTATCAACAAATTAATGCAAAACCTGCTGTTGCGTTTTTGTTAATACAAGGCATGTTCAGAAAGTAAGTGTACTGTGGTCATAACGGGCTGTGGCATAATTGTGTTGTGATCCGCTTGACTTGAAACGATTTGCATTGAAAGGTAAAGATTTTATGAGCTTTTTGTGTCTGGAGATGAAACGCAATTGATTCATTACACGCCAGTCGTCATTCCAATCTGTCAAAAATTCAAAACCACAAAATCGGGCAAAAAATCATGGAGTGTTTTGAGACCGATAAGGCATAATTTTGATCGAATTTCTACCTCAGATGGAGACCATCAATGCGCAACAATATTTTTAGGCCATAAAAAACTCAAAAGGAGGAGAATTTTGACGAGAGGAGTCTGCTTGTTGCTCGACAAGGTGCTTTTAAATTCATTTGGTTGGGATGTGTTGAACCATCTGACGACTTAGCGTCGTCAGATGATCATCTTTTCTCTTCCCTGAAGTCACATATGGGTAGAATTAATTTTTCAATCGACGAATAGGTGCAGAAAGTGGTTCTGAGATGGGGAAAAGAGCTGGTGGGAGAGTTCTTCGAGGAAGGCATAAAAAAATCTTATGCCACGACTCATTATATGCATTGAATGATATGGAATTTATGTGGAAAATAATCAATAAATGTATCAACAATATCCTGTAATATTTTTTCAAATACGCTTTTTCTAAAAAAAAAAATAATCTATTACACTTACTTTCTGAATAAATCTCGTAAATTAGATATTTTTAAATGCAGTATTTTCTCTGACTATTACATTTAAAATACCTTTCCTGTCAATGTCAGCCGCAAGTAAAAATTCTTACAAATATGGAAATATTTTTAAATTCTCCTCTCTCTTGTACGTGACAATCCTAAAAAAAAAACAGCTCCTTTTTAAATGCATCGACCTTATCTCTCAGTTTAAAAAAATCGTACAAAACCCACGGAGAAAAAGGTTAGGGTCATAGGGTAAACTTATACCAAAAAATAAAAGTCCGCCATATATACGAGTTTATTTATCCATTCTTCGTCCAAAAAATGTTCCAGTGGGGCCGAGTTTCCCTCTCATAAAATGTTTTGCTTCTCCCCTTAATTCAAAGAGACAAAAAATAACCTCTTCTTTTGATAGCTACCTCACTTCTGCATGGAGAAGACGATGTTATGATTTAATCAATTTTTTTTCTTGTAATTTGGCATACTGTTTGTGCCCCGGGTGGAAAGTCTCTGCGGTCCGGTACTGAACCGTGGATCACCGATTGGGGAACACTGCTATAAATCATTCTGAAAATTGATGTTCAATTGAAATAATTTGACAAAATTAAATGATAGTCCCATGCATCAATACAAGGTAACCCTTTCCAATATTAAGTCGATATTTTGTCACCAAATGGATTTCGACTTCCACTCGTATTTTGACATCATGACGCTAAAATTTCAAGCCAAAATACTATATATTACGCTCTGTTCATTATTATGTGTTTGATTATTATTTCGTTTTAAATTTCGAGTATAAAGCATGAAAAACCCGCAAAATTAATTACAAGCCTCTAGCCTAAAAGAAAAATACGAGTTAAAAGGGTTAATATAAAGTCAACATTCTAGTATAAATAAAATTGTGAACTATTGTTGTTATAAGCCATTGAAACACATCATCCAATAAGTTTGTAATTTTTAAAGACCTCTTTCATCTGGGGTCGCTTTTTCGCAATTTCATCATTAACAATAAATCCTACGAACTTATTGAGTGATGTGTTTTATATTGAATTTATAACTAGTTATTATTAACATCCCAATAATATTTAACTACATATCTACTCATCCAAGCCATTCATCCGTATTTTTGTCCACTCTCTAAATCGAGATATTTTAGGAAAAGCCAAAAGTATTATCGAGATTTTATTACCTTTGAATGTATTTCTTGTTACGCTTCATTATATATTCAATCGATGATACTTGTTAAGATCTTTCTAATACCCTTCGTGCGATGGCACTTTGATTTTGGCTCATTGTCGCATTAAATTACTTATTCGATATAAATATGGCTATTAAATATGAGTTTTATGTAACGTTCTATGAAGTTATTTTGAAACGAATAGTGAGCCGCCATTGTATACACGACGATATATCGGCGTTGGCACTTTTCGCTTGTATTGACAAAGACGATATATTGGCGTCTGGCACGAAGAGGGTTAAGCTTTGTGTCGTTAATTAATCTTATCAAACATACAAACTAAATGTTTTTTTATGATTAAGCCGAGTTTATAAATAAGTGTATTCATCTTCTAACAATAATCGACAACATTTTTACAATCATTAATCATAATGTAACAATGTCTTAACATTTTTTTTTTGTAAAAACTATTGATTATATTGGATGTTTCTTTACTTCAAGTCTTCTTTCCTTGAGCAAATCATGCGTAATACGTACGATAATCTGTAAGCGCATGAATTCGATTTTAATGCTCTCTAAGTGTATTTATTAACATTCTGTAGTAGTTGTTTTAAATTTGTATCCGCCCATAGCAATCAAATAAGTAAGTACAAAGTACATAATGGTCACGTTTTTGTTCTTCAACCACAATAACGAAAAAAATGTTCCATTTTTCATTGCACAACCTCTAGATCCAATTTGTTTGATCATTCTTTATTTGTTGAGAATCGACTTTTTTATACGATTGGAATATTAATTCATCTTATCAACTTTGTATCTAAATCAAAAAATGGAATCAATCGAATCGCAACAGTTTTTCTGGTATTTTCGTCGTAATAACGACGTGAATTTAGCCTAAATTAAAACTGTTAAAAGTATCAGAATTTAAATGAGGACATGCTCCGTTAAAAGGGAAAGGATATTTTAAAAGTCTATTAAAATAATGGAATTATCCAACCCTTTATTTCCCATTTGGTTTTAGAAGTTATGCCCATTACATTGTATTTTTTGTGTAATGTAATTTATCAATGCTTAAGTCTTATGGCTATCGCAATTTTAATGTTCATCAAAATAATGATGAAATATGCACGCGGATGGATTGATTGGTACGGTTAACGGGAGATATATGATTCAGCCATGCGTTCAGTCAGTCGCATGTTTCGTGACACACTTCTAAAATTCAAGAGCATAAAACAATATTTCACCTCGTTGAAAATTCACAATATTGAACAAAGCCGTAACAAGGGTATGAAGCGCCCTTGGCAAATATCTAACTTGCCCCCCCCCCCTCGGGAAACCATTTTAAAATTATATACGAACAGAAGAAGTGAAGAAAATCCACAAAATGTTTCACCGCAATAAGACTGAGTTTTTGCATTAATTCATAACCATGATTGAAACATGAGTCCATCACTTCACATCTGAGACAAAGCAACATGGGGATCCTCCACTGACCCGAGCTGTTTATTGGTTCCGTTATTCGGAAGCATGCTAACAAAAGTGCACAACCTGAATTTAATATCTATGCTAAGGATACGCTCAATCTTAATTTCGAGTGACCACTCTGAGCGCGGGGAAGAAGCTAGCCAAGTTTTGTAACTTTAAACTAAAAAACTAGTTAATATAGCAGCATAGATTAGTAAGATACGCAAAACCGGGTACGCATATATCCCCGAAGATGTCGCAAAAGGCCGTAAAAGATCTGTCTGTCCACGCGGTCCACTTTTCGGACCGTTGACATGATGAATAAACGCCTCATGATCGGATGCCACACCCGAATATGTCTACGGAACGATTACGAGCTCTCATTACAAAACGAAGTTGTCCGAAGGAGGCTGATCGGGTGGGTTGTTTAGAGTTTAAAATCGATCAAAAATATTGTTGTCTTTATTTTATTGCGAGGTTATGCCGGCTGAGTCGGCACAATATTTAAGCAATAATGAAGAAAAAAGGGATTAGACAACTTAGTATATACATATTATAAAAATGGACAGAGTCAATCAGTGTTGATTCATGTAAAATAAAATGGCCAAGTAAAATAAAAACCATATGCGACTCTCGACTGGGGCATGATTCTGCATTTTGCGCCCCAAGCCCAGTTGCGCCCATGGCGGGCGCCTACCTTGCCATCCCTTTATGATGGTCCTGATATTGAAATGTGATTTAAAACACCTTTTATATTTTAAAAAAATTGATGTGCAATTTATCCGCATGACCGACCGCCGTGAACATGACCAGGTTATCATGTCCGAAATGGTAAAAAATGATAAAATAGTTTATTATACATAAATATCAATGGTATTGTATTTAATATGCATCCAATTAT
This sequence comes from Stenopsyche tienmushanensis, assembly GCA_008973525.1. Lineage (NCBI taxonomy): Eukaryota > Metazoa > Arthropoda > Insecta > Trichoptera > Stenopsychidae > Stenopsyche > Stenopsyche tienmushanensis. Next base: position 307,894 of record WACJ01000157.1, on the reverse strand, counting down.
TATTGCATTACATCAATATGTCGATGCTATGAACGCGTAAAGTAAATATTCGACGCTAATGAATATTTCATATTCGAATTGAAAATTTAACTGCACTGTTTCATTGTAATTTATCATCAAATCCAATACAATTAGCACCTAATTAATTCCCTATGATATTAAACCCATTCGTTCATTGATAATTACACTGCTACAGTCCAGTGAATTATTCAAATTGCGGCATTCATTTACGTTTTTACACAGCAATTATGCTTGCCATCAAAAAAGTGGTTGTCGATGCGTTTTCACGCCATTTTAGAAAATCATTCAATTTCCGCTTTCGCCAGTTCTCAATTGGACCGCAATCGCTCGGATTTATGATGGAACCACGAAATAAGATATTGCTGCGTCGACGGTGGCGCCAAAGTTACACGCACCAACCGCATTTTCTGACACTGCTCTTATGCCATCAGATTGGTTTTATGACCTTGGAGTCTCAGTAAAAACAATAGGTACACTTTTGAATAGCACATTTGGCTGTTAGACCGTAGCTCGGTTGTATCGATGAATTTATTACGAAATACAACCTTCATTATGTTTGACTGCTTGTATCAAATGGGCTCCGCGACTACAATTGCTTCAAAATGGAATTAAATTCATACATTAAGCAGATTTGTAATCGCTAGCATAAATAATGCTATTGACCGTTATAGCGAACGCTCTGTAACTAAGTGCATTTTAATAACCAGCTAACGTATGGAAATAATTCACATTATCCAAATATTACAGTGTAAATTCTGTGAATCATTCGAGCCGTACAATCGCATAATACACGATATATTTATTCAAAATTCGGGCTTTTGACTTGCGGGTTTTGTCCCATTGTATAAATTATTAGTATTGCGAGCGCATCGTTTCCTGGGATTCAGATTTTGTTAAAATTTTAAAATAGATGACACAATAGCCATACATCGTCAGACGATAATTCTTCATATGTAGGTCTTAATAATTACTCTAATTTCTCGTTAAGAGTGAGATGATGTTTATACAAATATAACGAACATAGTTGCATGTTTCTGCCATTCGCACCAAGAATCTGCGCCTTCCTGACAGTGTGAATGCTGAGGGATGTGATCAGTTGAAATTTTATGATAGTATGTGACCCTAATAGCATTTCTTATATTTTATATTGAATCAGGATGTCGGTGGATAACTAAATCATAATAATTAGAGAAATATTTTATCAATTAATTAGTTAGCTGTCCGATTTTCGAAGAATTTTGTTCTGCTCTTTCTTTTTGTGCCCTTACTATCCCCTTGCGTATTCGCCTTTTATCTATTTTAACATGGTTTGACTTAATTTGCTCCTTTACTAGAACAAAGATAAGAAAGGTCCCCAAAAGGAATCTCTGGCCTGCAAACAAAAGCAGGTATAGGGGCAAGCCTGCGACCCCAGCGGTCTCAGAATCATTGGGGCGCAATCTGGACGGAGTGATTGCTTCGAGCACACTTCGCGAATTAGCTGTAAAGCATTGAAATAATCCGAATTTCTTCACTAAAATTATAGACAACATTCTTCAAGATATGTACTTTCGAAAATTTAAATTAAATGTAAGAAGTAACAAGCAAAAGTCAGTTTATCAGTATAAAAAATAGACATTGAAATGAGCCAATGAAATCAATATAAATACAGTAAATGAGATTTTTATGGTTTATGGGAATGACGTTACAAGTGTTCAGACAGTTCGCAGTTGGTTTAGGAAGCTCAGAACCAGTAATTTAAACCTGGAAGACGGATGGATGGGCATCCACTACGAACACACATCTAATCATAGCCATGGTCGAAGAAAACCCGCGATATACTGTTCGCGAAATAGCTAACAAGTTAGAAATTCCACGAACATCCGTCCATAATCATCTGACAAAATTGGGCTACATCAATCGTTCAGATGTGTGGCTTCCTCGCCAACTTTTTTTGAAGAGACTTGTTATTGGAGATGAAAGTTGGATACTCTATGAGAAAATACAACGTAAACGGTCTTGGACAAAGGACACAGAATTTTTAACTGGCATACATCCAAAAAAAAAGTTTTGCTATGCATTTGGTGGGACTGGAAGGGGTAGTTTATTATGAGCTACTTTGGCAAGGTGAAACGATCAATACAACAAAATATTGTTTCCAACTAGACAATCTAAAGGATGCAATTGCCAAAAAACGGCCAGAATTAGCAAACAGACGAGGCGTTGTTTTTCATCACGATAACGCCAGGCCTCATGTGTCTTTGCTCGTCAGAAATAAATTATTATCATTTTACTGGGATGTTTTACCTCATCCTCCATACTCTCCGGATATTACCCTTATAGGGATCAAAAACTTAGTCTTTCTGCCACGACTATCAAGTTCGAAAAAGTGCCGAGCATGCAGTCTGGTTCGTGGTTGCGGACTAATTTGAGATAAGAAAATCTTATATATATTCAAAGATTCAAATGATTATACAAAAGAGCGTAGGGACTAAACGTAAACAGTTAAGGGGTCTTCTCACTTTAGGCGCCTCAAAAAATAGGCTATTTTCACGATTTTCCGAGGATTTTCGCTAAAAATTATGAGATAAAATGGATTTTATGTAATAAACACATCTTTCAAGTACATGAAAAAAAATTATTTTTATTTTTTTGAACAATTATTATAATAAAACAGTAGCATCGAAAAACCCGTGTAGAAATGTTATATTCGTGGCTTGTTGATGTTATCTCCGAGATGGGTCATTTGAAACAAAAAAATAAAACAGTTTTAGATTCAGTATATCAGTGGCTATAGCGCATATCATTAGATTTTTGATATTTGCGAAAATAACAAATATAGCCATAAATATGAAGAATATGTCATTCAAATTTCATGACAATCGGCTGGATAGTTTCCGAAATTTCATCAACAAGCCACCGAAAAACCTTGTTTTGAGATAAACGCGTTTAAAGTTTTGGTTGCAGAAAAATTGCCCAGACACAGCTGTTGAAACACTCGTTGTTATTTTGGGTATTTCCTCTGAAAATCTTCATAAATTGGTTTCAAAACCTCGTGAACATCCTCAGCTAGAGCAGAAGGATGTTTAAAAGTTTCTATCTGATTGTTTTTCACCACTTTCTTGTACTTGCACCATGAGTCTGAACAATACGTATGCAGCCGGGTGCTCTCAGGTAGTCACCTAACGGTCGCCCAAAAATGTAGTTAGACTCGTCAGATCTTTATGAAATTTCGATATAACATTTTTGAAGATATGTACTTTCAAAATTTAAAATAAAATAAAAATCTATTTTTTTAAATTTGTAAAGTGAGAAGACGCCTTAAAGCCTTGCATCGAGTCTCTGCATCAAATCATATGGTGAGTGAGAGTCACCTCTCGAGTGCAAATGGTTAAAATGTATTTTATTTCTGATTATTTCATTGACAGCTTTTGTAATAAAAGTATGTGAATACATATTTGTAAACGCTGAAACATAATATTGTGCAGCATTGTATTTCAGTGCATGCAGCCCACGATATATTCATTGTTTTTCCATGGTCTCCGTCAATGACAATGTGCCCTTTGCTTATTCTTTCATTATTCAAATGATTGACAGCCCCTGTCAAAAACGATAATCGCAATTCAGTTAACTGCCAATGCCTTAAACATACAACACGAATGCATTATGTCGATGCGGAGAAATCCTTTTCAACAGTGTGGAAGCGATTAATTTACTTTACGGCCCATTGTCAGCGTACATTAAATGTGCGCAGTTATATGAACAAGGATCAAGCAAAAATACGTTCAAGATCATTTTCACACTTCCTAATGATTCGTTCGATCATTATTGGATGTGTCATGATGTATTAGGATATTCGACAGGGCCGTCTGTATTAAATCCCTTGGTTATTAATCCATCGAACAAAACTAATTGAAGAGGCATATCTCGCACTATAAACACTAAAGTACTAGATCTTCAATGACAAGACATGCAAGAATTTCATACTGTCCTATAAAATAAATAATATAGAAAAATGAAGGATTCTATTTTCGGTTTACATATGGTTTACATATTTCGAGCGTGTTCTTTTTTAATACGCTGCCCTTCTCTTTTGGAGCATCCCATTGAGATGGCGTATCTTGATCTAACCCTTTTCATCTGTATTGTTCGTGACCCAACATCATTATGAGCATATCATACTTGGCTTGAAATGGCATATTGGACTAAAAAAAATTGGCGTATTCTTTTATCAAAGTTCATGAGTATCATCTGTTTTAAACGAGTGAGGAGCTTTCAATTATTCATCTATAAGTAAAAAATAAGCATATTGTGATAATACATCTCAACAACTCATTATCTTTTCGTCGTAAAAAATATGTCTTCACTCTTATGGATACTTTGAAACTAAAACTAAATATATGATCATTCAAACGAAGTAGGTTTGGATTGTATGGTGGGTGTTGTAGTGGTTGGAACCCACTTTGTTTAATGATACCAGACTGACGTGCATATTGGTGCATTGTCATGCAGATAACAAATGTGTGGTCTTAAGTATCGTCTGTTATGTCAGTCTTGGTTGACACACATTCTTGCTACAAACATCCTTTATCATTCTAGAATACATGTACCAATTTCATTTTAGCCGATTTTCCCCACGTTTTCTGTGATAAATACAAGCTTCGTTATACACCTCTGAAAATATGTCAACATTTTCAGGATTAATCATAGATTGTCTATAACAATTCTAAATTCTTACGATGCTCGATGCTATTTTTATTAAGATGATTTTTATACAAGGTCTCTCAATATGGATTATGTGTAAAATCAATGAAATACTATATTGTTATCATGGTTTGCCCTATCAGTTCTGCATAGAAATCATTATAAACTCAAATAACTTAAATATAAAGAATTATAACAACAACTAGCAAATTTACTTATAATAAATTGTTATAAACAAATTTTTAAACATCTTGATGGCAGTTTTTCAACTTACCTATAGTTTTTAAGCTGTCAACGTAATGAACAACATAAATTGCTTTGAGTGCAAGACAAAAACACAAACCATTTTGCATCGATTGGTAAAAGGTAATGATAAATGGGTTTTTAACCATTAGACTCCATTACCACTACAAAATATACTAATAGTGACAATGCTTTATTTTTGTTGAACAATGTGAAATAATATACATGATGAGTTTTTGGACTTCAAGCAAAAAATTATTCCTTGAATGGGAAAGACATTATCTGATGAATGAAAAGGGGTTTTATTTTATGTACACCGCATATTAATTTAAAACTAATTGGATCATAGCGCACGGGTTCGTTCTTCTATCGGGTTATGATGTTGCTGGACGAATGGATAGGAATAGACGGGCGTCGAATGGAGAGACTCTCTTCTCTAATAACTATTTATTCCACATGAGAGAGAGAGATCTGGCTGCAGGAGGGACGACTTCCCGCAGCCAAGGCTAACCTGCGTATCCATACCCAACTGGCAACGGTGCACGCGCAAGAAGCGATCGGTCGGTATGCAGGTGCAATGTCTCCGCAGGGCCACAAGAGATGGCGCTGTTAAAATAGCACATTGCACCTGAAGAGAGATGGAAGATGTCGCTGTTAATAGCGCTACTACGTGGGGATGGTAAATCGCCCACGCTATACTATTGTCAACCATTGAGACAAATAAAACAATCCATGCAAATAAATTTAAAAAAAAACTGTGAAAAGATAAGAGACAGTAATGACGATTGATGAAATTCGTATTAATGAGTAAACTGGTAAAAAAATATATGAGAAAACAATGTGATTATTAAAAAACGTGTCGATTTTTTTGCTTGAATCCATTATTTTTATGCTGAAAATATATTAAGGTCAGCATTATATTTTTAGCAATAAAATTTCTCGTACAAAAATATCTTGAAGAAATCCCATTGTTAAGGTTGTATTGAAATGTCTTTTTAAATAGGTTCTATGAATACAATATTCTGCTGTTGACAGATATAATAATACATCTCTTATGGACATACTTTTTTTTTCAAAATGAGCTTTTAATTACATGCTGAAATTCAGTATTTTCTAGAAGGCTAAAATATTACAGGCTGAGCATACTAAATTTCTATTCTAGCTTTTATATAATCTCAAAAGCATAAGTGCCACAATAAAACTTAAAAAAGATTAATTTCATTATATGGTGTATTTACTGAGAAAAAAATTGTTAAAAATTGCCAATTTTTGGCTCGTCAAAGTGAGCCCTTAACTCATTCGTTGCTGCGTCCACTAGATATGCACATCTCTATTAAATGTTAACATTGCGAATGTCTATAACATCTTCCAGACAACAACTATCTAAATATCTTTCAAGATTTACCACAAAAATTGCATTCTTACCCTTGTCTGTTCGCACTTGCTTAACTTCACTTTATTTTTTATTAATTTGACTAATGAAATAGTTAAGCTTATCGACCTAAGATAAAATAACACCTAAGTGTGTGTTTATCTCCTGCGTTATAATATCGTATCGCTATTCCTTCTGTTTACGCCCCGGCTATTGAATTTGGGCCTCGTGAGAAACAACACCGATTCAAGTCGGGCGACGTAAGTGTTAAATATAAGCTTTATATACGCTGCTGCGATCCTGGCATATAAGTGGATTTGTACGTATGATAAATGGCGGACAAGCAAATATAGCACCTACGACTATGAAGATTTTATATTAGCTCACTACTCAAAGGGTTAAGAAGAACAATGATAATTCATTTAACCTGATCACTTTTTCGATTTATGATGAAACACTCGATCTTGTTTTAATTATTTTTCACTTAAGACATGAGCTGTTCCACAGAATGCCGGCAATAATCGACAACAGCTTTTTATAATCACCATATCATAAATTATTTCCGAGCGGCATTTCTCCCCAATTAAAATTATTTAGCAATTATCAAGTAAAATTTATAGCATCGGAATAATTGAAAAAAATATCGGTTCATAGCTTTTTTTCAAGGCATAACACTTCACATACGGTTATGCAAGTTTGCGTCATTGATGTAATAACTGTGTCAGATCTTGCGTAAATTTGGAACTCCCACGCTTCCGAGAAACATTGGTTTTGCTCAACATTCGGATGAACTTGATGAATAATTCTCAATAAATAATATTGTTTTGTATTGTGTAACAAAATAACCCATAAATGATACATATTTACCGGTAGGCTACGAAGAAAATTGCAAATTTTCGAGGAGTGTTCAATTTCAGAATATAAATAATGTATTAATATATATTTAATATGTGTTATGCCCGGATTACACGAACATGGTTTCTTGTGCATGGTAATTAGCATGCTAATTACTGCAATGACCACACATTAATACGATACTATTTTTTCTAATGATGATTCTGGTATTGCCAACTCTGTCGTTCCACGATAAAAGACACTTTTAATGGATCTTTCAGAGAAAATAAAGACATGCAGATATTTGAATGACTGGATTTGTAACAGCAATAAAATATCTTTCAATAATAAATGATGATTCTAATACTCACTTTTATATCCTGTCTTATTAAAATAATTTTATTCCAGCAAAAGACGAAGCTTAGATCTATCACGAAGATCTTGGGATACATAAGGCCTATGCTATGATAATTGTATTCTGGGAATTGCGGCTAGAATTCTTGCCCATAAAAGAAGATATTTATTTAGAGTAAATAATAGCCCTAATAAACTATTAGTTACTATTTACCAATGTAAGAATTAACAAACCAAATCGTCCATCGCAAAATTTACATTATTTTAAAATCATGTCGATCAATGATTTTTTTGTGGTTTTTTTCTAACCACAAGGAATTCCCTGATTTTTACAAAATGTTGATACACGATATTGCAATAGGATGAGCCATGCAATATTATGCAATAGGTTATCTGAATGTATCAACTAAGTCTTGCAAACACAACTTTGATGACCTTTGACTCATAGCATACATACTAATTCTAGAATATTTAAGACTTTATATTTTTTTTAGTTTATCTAGCTAGCTAGTTTATCACATAGGTCAAATAGATTATCGCGCGATGGAAGTAAAACTTCTTAGCTTCTAGAAAAAGTTAATTTTATGCATTGCTTTTTATCCATTTGTTAACGGAAATTGTTTGCTAAAAGATGAAACTGTGTGTAGTGTAATATATTATATTCTTCCATATATATATATATATATATTTAAATTAATGTCTACTGGATGTCGGCTGTCGCGGTGTCCGATCCTGTTTTGCTAAGGTAAAAGAAGCCTTAAGTCAATTATACCGAGAGGCCATGCGTAAGAAATTCATGAAACTTAATTAAATGAAATGTAAAATTGATTTAATTCTTAAATCAGCTGATAGATTGAAATGAAATTTTGCGTCGATCCATTTAAACAAAAAAGTGGTTATCAATATGTGGTACGTGTATCAGCGTGATAAAATTTAAAAAGTGACTTTTTGATATAAATTGTATATAAAGGCATTGAAGGCACGTAAACACACGAACAAAACATAAGGATAGTTGATCATTCTATATAAAAATATTTTTGAATTGGGTATTTTAACACTGAAAATTGGTGTGCCAATAATTCTTATCCGAAACATAAATCCACGATGACATGTAGTGATGGTACCAGATTTTTAGTGAAAAACAAGTTTGAATTGAATAACTTGAAGAGGTTGTGTCCTAATGATTCCGACTGATATGCTATTCGAATTGAAACGTGTGCAGTTTCCGGTGCGACCATCAACAAAGAACAGAAACACGCAGGGTATGCGTGCATGCTTCTCACATGGATAGCATTATATGGGCTGCTCACGCGGGGGAAAGCTATCTAAAGATTCTAATTTTACTTTGAGATTCTTAGGCTAGGATAAACATATACATATATTAAAGCTATTTAAAATTAAATAGATGAAAATAATTATACAAATATATGTTGTATAGGGTAGGGAAGATCTTTGAGTCTCACTTGCAGCCCCGAAAAAAGGGTGCGAACCCACTAATCGCTACCGGTCGCAAGGAAGGACTTTATGACCCGATGGAGATCGTAGATAGCCCCAGGGATGTATTTTCCCCCCAAAACTTTTACAAAAAGTCCTAAAATTAGAGGGTGTGGCCAGAAAATTTCCGTGTCCCATCGGACCGAATTTCAGACCAACGAAGAAACGTCTCGCGATCGGACGCCATGTCCGAACATGTCTACAGAACATTGTCTACGTCAGAGAAATAAAAGCGTTGTTCTGCGCATGCGTCTAGGTTTTGGCATATGTGATCGAAAGAGTACAAACGATTATCTCTCTTTTTTCTCTTCTGAAGTCTGAAAAGGGGAAACGTTTCATTTTTCGTGACGTCCAGTGCCTATTCAAATATTCATTTCATATCATATTTAAAGTGAAAAATTACGCTATTGGCAAAAGTTAAAATAATTTATTGTGTATTTAATCAAAAATCCAAATTAATTTTAGATCCAAGATGTATTTAAATGAGTGAATATTCAAGATATAATATTTAACACATTTTTTTTATAATGGCATCAGTTTTAGATGACTGTGCTTTAAATGTTAAAATTAATGGCTTCGACTTAAATCTATTGATTTATATGAAGCATCCATATAATATCCTTAAAATGTTGGCAAATTTATGATCAATCGTATTTTAAACCCTTGACCCCATTACCATATGGGGAACATGCAAAATTGCAAATCAATAAAAAAAAAATTAAACATAATTGCATGATTCACTATTTTCACCGTGGTCCATCAATGGTCGGTCTCACCTTGTAACGAAAACACATTTCTTCGAAGTCGAATGGATGCTTAAATGATTGGAAAATTCGCTCAATTTATGATATGATTGGGGTGCACTAATTGAACAATTAATGATATAACCGTTACTGAGACCTACATCGACTTTAAAATATAAGATGTACCCATAAAGATTTTCGTTTTTTAAATGAAAGATTTGAAAGCTCATATTTTTTTAAATTTTTAACATATTTTTACAAAATGTAATTTCCATCTTTAGATATAACCTCTCTTCACTTTTATGTTAATATTTTAATGTCTCTAGCATAAAACAAGACGGGCTTTGAAAGAAAATATTGTAAAAGTCCTTTTTTTATCTGATTTTTTTTAGTAATTTTACCCATCTAAATAATGCTGCATACATCTAAAAAATGTGAAAATCCGACGAAGCGATGTTTGGAGAAGAAGAAGGATGTCGAATTGTCTTCCATCCAAGGCTATTTATTTTTCCCGCGTTATTTGTACATCGCTCCGCTCTTCCTTATCCCACACCTTCCGGATTTTTTAAAGATATCTTTTAACATTCGAGTATATCGCAAATATTTTTAATGGCGCGCGTTGCAGTCTCTTTTGTGAGAAAATGATAAAGCATTAAATTTCGAATAAACTCTTCATTCGGCGAAAATCGATACATTGTAAATTGGGTTGTTAAATTTGAATTTTGAAAATCACAATTTATTCTTGATGAGTATATTCACTGAAAGAGTAAGAAACACGACTTGAAAGTGCTACTAATCCCCAAAAACAGTCAACCAATAAAACGAAAACCATTTTGGGTTCTGCTTATATGTTCATTAAAATGTTAATCTGAAGCAATTCCGCATTGAATCCGTGCAAATTAAGCGTTAATCAAACTGAATGAATACAAAGTTGAGTTCTTTTGAAAGTTCATTTAATTTCGAGATTCCTAGTTCCGGAACATAAAAGCGATGAGAGGATTTAAGAATTAATGCATTCTAAAGCTATAATATTCTTGGAATATATCTGACTTTCGAAGACTTTATTAGTTCAAGGGATACGTATAAGGTTAATTTTATGCATTTTAGGTAAAATGAATAACCTAGTCCTACAAATTGAAATTTATGATCGAATTGTTGCGACATATGCAAATGTATTAAATATTGTTGAGACCTCTACCTAAAAAAAACCCGAGGGCCAAAACAAGTTTGAGAGATTTATGATTGAGCATACCATTAAATAAAGATGTCTCAAAATCCTTCAATTATTTTCTTTTGAATCAAAATTCCTTAATAATCGTTACGAGACGCAGCAGGCCATTTTAAAATTTATCAATAAACCAATCAATACATGAAGACCTTAATAATAAATAACGGGGAGCTACAACGAAATAACTCAATTAAATTTATTATTGTGTTAAATGTGTTTTCATTATGTGCGGATATTGTAATCCCTTTTGTCTGCCATCACCCGCACCAACGCAACGCTCGTAATGCATATCTGTTCCTTTTGACTTTCTATTAATATATCATAAGGCTTAATTCATCATTATTGCTAATATTTTTCCTTGCTAGCTGAATAATCATTTTAAGTTCGGTCGTATGGAATTAAGCTAAGTTTAGAAATGTTTTTGTGATGAAATATTAAACAACTTCTTCGTTTCCATCTGTCTCATCATCCTCTAAATTTTGGGTAATTAAATATGACATTTTCATCGAAATTGCTTCATCCATCCCAGATGGATGAATGGGGATGGACGGGGGTCAGACAAAAAGACTTTCTTTTCTATGTAACTTTTTATTCAACACGAGAAAGAGAGATTTGGCTGCGAGAAGGACATCCTCCCGCAGCCAAGGCCAACAGACGACTCTTCCCAACTTCCACCTCCTGCGCGTCACCACCCAACCGGCAATAGTGCAAGCGCTAGAAGCGATCGGTCGGTAATTGGAGGTGTAATGTCCCCGCAGCGTCACAGAAGATAGCGCTGTTAAAATAGCATATTGCACCTAAAGAGAGACAGAAGATGTCCCTGTTAATTTGGCGAATTAAATCTGCTCATATTAAAAGCGCTATTGCATGGGGATGGTAAATCGTCCACGCTACAGTAAACTTATATACGCAGGAAGTTCTCCATCTCTGTCTCCCATTCATAATTTCCGAACTGCAAGACACTCTTTCCGTATCTGTCTCTCTCCGAGCTCAACGTGTAAGAATGCTCTTTCTGAATCACTGGAATACAATCGCAAATATGCGACTGTACTGCTCAAATGGTTAAGAACACTCTGAAGAATTGACTATTTACGGTCATATACAATGATTATTTTTATTCAAATTATAAATTTGAAGCTCATTTAATGATGGCTATAAAAATTCATCCGAAAGAGATAGCATTAAGTTCATCGATTGAATAAAAACTTACAGACGAGCGCTTTGTTATCAAATTGTCTAACTTTGTTAAAGTATAATCGATTTAAACCCAATATAGACGAACTTTTTCGATCAAATCATGATTGTCCAGGGAGGTATTTCAAACTACTGTATAATGACATTGTTTCAGTTGAAAACAATGTGGGTGTTGAGTAGGAACAGAAAATCTTTCTTGTAATATAAATTTATCAAGTGTTTAGCCAACATCAACAACTCGGTTAGCTTAGGTTCAATACGATAAAATAATAATTGTCTAAAATCTTTGATAAATATATCTATTTACTTAGTTTTATTTGAGCTTCATTTTCATTCAAGAATAATGCATATTCCTTCACCAAATTTGATGAATATAACGTGGATAAATGGCGCCACACTAGTTCAATTTGGCTTAATAAAAACGTCGAGTTGCATAATTTATTGTCAAAATTAAATCTGCATTTTAATGATTTTGTCAAACAATCCTACGGCCATGTAATATTTTTTTCGATTTGCCTTATTTATGCAATTTCAGGCATCCCGAACAACCTTCGCTTGACATCAAAGTGAATCGTATAGCCTTGGCCTATAATACAGAAAAGGCAAGGAAGTTGTCATCTGCCTTGGCATTAAACTACTGAACTTCAGCAATAAGCTTTTAACGTTTCAGTCGAAGGAAAACGTAGAGGCCATAGTCATAAATTAGCTTCGAAATGACTCAAATCGAACCAAAAAGTGTCGTAATCTCGATACCCACTGGTCCGATTTAAACAATATACAGAAAAGTGGTTAATACGCAAAAATTAAAATTTTAATCGGTAATTTGTGCGCTATTTATGGTAAATTTGACAGTCGGCTACATAAAAAGATAATCGGATGAGAAAGCTGACATATCCTAAAATATCGATAGTATAATATATATACCAACGATATATAAGAAAAGTCACTTTCTATTGAAATAAATTCATAATTTTGATAGTAGTTATTATTTATAAAATGTGTATCTTCCAAATTAAAGTATTTGACAAAATACTATTTTGATTTAAAAATTAAATATTAAGGGTTGCATAGATATGAAAAATATCGCTATTATTACAATGTTAATAAAACGTCATCTGTTTCAATTATACAAATATAATGAATCACGCCTTTTCGTCGTTCATCGGCGCCGTGGTTCGAATGATCCTCCAGTGCTGTTTCCGCGGCCGAATAAGGCGACGTTCGGGAATCATAGCAGCGGCGAAGGTAATGAAATATGCAATCAATATGTCAGCCTGTCCACGAATCGTTAAAGTAATTATTTTTAAAGCATATTTAGGGATATTTGTTTCGGTTGTTAGTTTTTTGATATTTTTTTGTTGTAAAATCCAACAGAAACATGTATATTTGAACTATAATTATGATTATTGGAAATTGAGGATGTATTTATTCGAAAATCTGATTCTTCACTACTACTTTGTGCTATACAAGATCCATCATCGTTACTTTCATCATTTAACGCTAACCTTTCCAATTCAACGTCGTGTTCGTGCGTACAATTACAGTCGTCAATCACTTTTAAATTAATTTATATTAGCAATTTTTTCATAATTTTTGGCATATTTTAATACAGGTCGTCCTCGACTTACGACCGAGATACGTTCCTGGACTTACGAAATTATGTACTTGACGCGGTTACGTAGCATTCAAACGGTTAAAATCTATGCTAAATATAAATATATCAATTCAAACTCAAATAGAATTAACCCATCGAAACAGCATCAGGAAAAACGATGTAACTTACTTAAATTCAATTTGAATTTTAACAAAATTTATGGATTAAGGACGAAGCCCATTTACACCTCAATGACTTCATCGACGAGCAAATTGCTCATTTCTGGGCTACTTGGAGAACTTCTAATCAGCAAAGCATATACAATAACGGCATATTATTTCTGCAGGATAGTATTTTTTGAGAAAAATTCTAGTATAATAACTATGAATGCGATTCGTTGATTTTTATACGAGGATATCGAAAAAATTCTACAAGCCCTTTGTAAATAATCGAATAATATCTATATGAGATCAAGATCGTCGAATTTTTAAGCCGTTATGATTTAATCGAGGAAAATCCATTGTTTGTAATCAAAATAATCGTCTGGTAAATTACCGCTAAAATATTTTTGACACTGCAATGCTATATTGGTTTATTTATATTTGAATAAAATACTAGCAACTGGGGAAAATATATGAACCTGTGAAATCAAGTAGCCTTTTGATAATTAAGGATGTGACGTCAATCTGATATCTTTGTGCATTTTCTATGATACGTTGAGAATTTAAAAAAATATCCCAAGAACATCTAAGAAAGTAGAAATGATTCTTTCTCTTTTCCCCATCAACTACAGCTTGGAGTTTCACTTTTCGTGACATGTAGCCCAATTTACTCAACCCACCTTCAAAAACTTCAAAAACCTTAACATGTAGACAAAAAAAATTTGGGGGTTAAAGGGGTATTTTGTTATGTGTAAAACGTAGCAAAAGACCCTTCCAACCCTCCAAAAAAATATTATCGGTCTTTGTGCTAAACATCCTGTATTTATGTGTCACAAACAAACAAACAAAAAAATATTTGAGCTCATTCTTAGTTTCGGAGGAATTTTGTGGGATTAAGAATAGATCATCAATTGGAATTAATTAAATAGTCAAAGAGTTTAACCTTCATAAATATTTTATTTAATCTTCAATTACACAATGTACATATAATAAAAATAGGCTTTCAATAAATTTGAACATCTTCAACAACGACATTGTCATTGAATCACAATTAGCTATAATACGGGAGGCAGCGATATTATTTGTGCAATTATTCTTACAAAGCTGATTATTTCTTATTTTTTTATAGCCGCTTATAATAAATATTTTATGTACTTAATATTGCAATACTTTGAAAATTGCAATACTTAAATCAAGTTTCCGCGCCACCACTTTAGCCACGTCTATCGAAGCCATAGCCATTTTGTATCGAAAGTAGACGACGTTTATTTAAAAATAATTAACGTGAAGCACTTGTAGACAAAAAAACAGCTTTGTATATTCTAATTTAATGCCGATATGTACAATTAATTATGATTCGAAAAATATTACTAATGTCTGCAACGTTGAAAGCTTGGCGGTCGCTGTCTCCCGTATTAATATGATCCATTCGAAATGCAACTTCTCGTGAAAAAATATATATCGTTGCATATCTTTAAATCAAACATTTAATCATCTAAAATCTAAACACCTATTATTATTAATAATGAAC
This sequence comes from Stenopsyche tienmushanensis, assembly GCA_008973525.1. Classification (NCBI taxonomy): domain Eukaryota; kingdom Metazoa; phylum Arthropoda; class Insecta; order Trichoptera; family Stenopsychidae; genus Stenopsyche; species Stenopsyche tienmushanensis. The sequence goes on along the minus strand of WACJ01000157.1, from coordinate 292,442 downwards.
TATTTGTATCTTAATCTAATAATTTGTGTGGACGATATGTTTATTGAAACATTTCTTACGTAAATACACTAATATCGTCCGATTTTCAATCTCGCTACGAATTAAAAGGCTCTTTAAGTCGACATTAAAATCCCTTAAAAATCTAAATATTTATAAATTATGATATGTTCAAGAAATCAAAAAATTTAAAAATAATTTCATATAAAACTCCTTCTAGAACAATTATCAAACGGGTGATGAATACGCTCTCATCTTCTTATTTTCGTTGCCATTTCTAATAACTATCTCAATTTTTCAACATGAAAGAATGAGCTTCAATGCAAATTATTTATAGAATGCTATTCATATGAATGATTAAACTTAGAAGACAATTGGTTTTGGCTGGTTTAATCAAAGGAAAATGAAGTCGATCAATCGATCCTGGATTATTATACTGAAATTGTATCAATCGACGCCAAAATGATTGTGGTCGTCGGAGGATATTTAGAAGAAATCCGCATTTATTCCAGATCATCTGTCAATTTACGCTGCATTCATACAATCCCTTCTTATAGCTAATAGCTTGAAAGCTGACATGTATAACTCTTAATGTATATAGCTAATAAATCGCTTTCAGGATAGCTTCGAATACCAATGTTTTATTCTTCGGGGACATTTATGATTATGAACTTATCAAGCAATACAACATCCTCGTTTTGTGCTCGAGTTGCTTTCTATCTTTCTTCAGATGTATTTTCCATATTGACTCTTCAGCTAGTGAGAGTTGTATCGTTGCTGTAAGTTCTATTAATTTATTTTCGAATGGTTTCTCTTGAGATCGATGCCTCTTCTTGAGACATTTTTATAGATTGTTGGGAGTATTTGAGCCGTCAATAAAGCCGTATTTTTGGCAAATATGAAAGCTATTTTACATACGTATTTGAAAAATTTGCTCAACAACTGAATATTTGCATTGTATTTAGTCCGCACAAATCATATTATGTATCTTGGATTAAGCGTTGACAAAAAATAGGCATTCGATTTCAACTTCGAAGAAAAAGGGTCATGGATAGACCCTGATCAACCGATAACATCTACTTCAATGGTCAATATTCATGATGAAAATCATTCAACGACGAAAAAGTTTCATCTCATTCAACTTATTCAGTGAACTTACCTCTAACAGATAATCTTTCAGATGTCTTCAGCATACTTTCTTTGGTCGATACTTCAAGAATGAATAGAAAGTTCGAAAAGATCCAAATATTGATTGAAAAATTACAAAAGAGTTAAGAACTTATGCATCACCCTATTAATTTTTATTGTCCATACTTAATTAATTTATACAAGAGTATTCGCTAATGGTATATTATTAAACTCTTTTTTGTCCATAATTTGTACTAATACATCAACAAAATGATAAGAAGACGTCAAAAAGTGAGTAGACCTTTTAAAGTGATTTTTCCTATAATGCTTCTACATGTGATTGCTTCTGGTATAGAATGCAGATCAAGATAAGTATATATAATACAAGAAACATTTAACAGCAAGACATTATAGAAAAGACTAGTTAAAGTGGTTAAAATGTTCATCTACTACCACATACAATTTCGTCATTATTTTAATAATTCGCTCAATGCGTTTGAATGCGCATATTTTCACATTCATCGATATTCAATCACCTGATTGCGTTTGCATGTCATCAATCATGCTTCAATTAAAGTAATTGTAGAAGACAATCCATTTGCAATGTATATACAAATGAGTCCAACATTCATCAAACTGTCGAAAGTCAAAGTGGGAGCTCGATCGATAAACCTTTTGTCAAAGAAAGCACTCTATTTTTGGACTCAGAAAGTTCCATATATTTGAACAAAATTATTGTTTCCAATATCCATTGTACATCTGCAATAGAATATGTATACGAAATATGGAGGCAAACTGGTTAATGGACTATGAAGCGTTTATATTACAGTGCTTCGTCAACGTACAGATTTATGTTTTTGGTATAGTGATTCAATATTTAACTGCTTACAAGTATGTATATAACATTTTTCTGCTAATCTTGATAATTTGTTAAATCTCTTCAATTTGTTCCCCAATTGAAATCTTTCTAGCTAATGTTAATCACACGGTCAAAAATCGCTTTGATTCTCCAATATCTACAGTAATTGTTCATTGTTGGGCCGTCTATTTGCTTTTTTCCCTTCGAAGGACATCAATTTAGATTTATCTCGTTCATCTACCATGAGTCTCGTGGTGACCAATCCTTTAGACTCGAACGCTGATGAAAACTTTCTGATTTGTCCAGGTAAAATAATGTTGGTTGAAGATTTCCTCCTATTGACTACATCCCTGATTCGATTCGCATCTATAAATTCCGGTCTTGAATGAGCGACAGCCATGGATTTTCTTCGAAATGGTACTGCCAATCTTGTATGCGTCTCTTCATTTTCAACGTTTTTCCTAACATAATTAAGGTCGTTTTCCACGAGTCCTTTTGTATCAGCCTCATCCCAAATGGATGCTAAATTATCCACACCGTTTATTTTTTTACTTGTAGAAGCATTACTAGTTGCCTTTAAAAGAAGTTCTTTAGCTTTGAACTTGTTCATTTCTTCTTCAGACTCTTTGTAGATTTCATCGTCGAATTTTTTACATTGTTTGCTTAACTTTTCCTCGAAATTAGTTATGATCTCAAAGGCATCGTTTGCGTGCTCCAAATCTATGGCATTACTCTTAACCGGTATAATAGCTTTAGTATTATCTGTGCTTGAATGAATTCTCGATTCTTCGGACAATTCGCTCGATTCCTCCTCAAACGAATTTGAAACTAAAGATATTTTCTTCTTTTTGGAGAAGTTCTTCATTGTGAAGCCGTCGTCCTTTAACTTGTCATTTTTGCGTTTAAATTCTGATTCTTTATCTCGATAAATAGTCACGGCCACGACAGTATTGTTATTGGGGTTCAAATATTGCAATGTAACATTGTTATCATTGATGTGTGAGACTCCCCTGGTGGGTGACATCAAAGTGTTTTCCAAGCCGCGTTCTTGTATAGAATCATCTTTGTCTCCAAAACCAAAGATGCGCTTTACCGATGTTCGGAACTGGAGGGAAAAAAAGAGAAAAAATATATCAAGCTTACGTTTTAATACATCTAAAGTGAAAAACAATCAGCGCTGTGAAACCCCGAGGCGTTCAATGCACAAAGGAAGATATTTTTCTACATCTGAATGCACATGTTAAGAACATGCTTTAAAATATATATTCGGATAATACAAATCACAATAAAAACATACCTGAGTATTCATCCCTACATAAATAATTGGATCATAGCATATTGAGCTCTTTGCCACTAAAGCTGGAATCACACCCAAGCCAGGTGATATCTGTGAATTACAGAAATAAAAAAAACCACATGAGTAAAATAAAGTTGAATAACACATAATATAAAATACTTTATGATCACTAAGAGGCCGATTTATACAGCAAAGAAATTTAAATTAATATAATACCCCTTTGTTCTGCTACATTCCAAAATTTATTTCACGAGGGAATGTTACTATAATAAAGGAACAGTAGTTATAAAATATTTCTAAGTAAATATCATTGTAGAATATGTTCGTTATTAGCTCCGTGTGTATTTTACATTGATAAAGTTTAGTCTCAATTCTAGTGCTAACCGGATGGAAATGGGTCTGCCTATATTACTCGACAATAAAGCCAGATTAACGACATCTGTGAAGATACATTGACCGCAGAAGTTTAAGCCATGTGGAAATCTTTGTTGCATATATATTTGAAAACTTTCATTTAAACTATGTTAATATACGTCCTTAATAAACAAGACATATTTAAAATGAAAATTCTAAATGCGCCTGATAATTCGATTTTATGCAATACTTGGAACACATGTGTAAATGTTCATATTTGAGCGAATCATTTGTAAGCAATTGTTAAATTGATAATTTAGCAAATTTATAAAACAAATAATCAATTGTGGTATAACATTGTATTGAAAAATTGTAACAAACTCTGTTAAAAACTATTCAATTTAGTAAGTATATTTCAATTAAAGTAATTTCGGCAACAAATATAAGAATGAAATAAATTCTGAATCAAAAATCATGGAAATATTATGAAATATGCACACTCAATTGCAAATTGAGTTGGATCGCTCTTCATTCTTGAACACTGTCCTTTTTATTTTTTTTTACGATCCAGAAGTTGGATCAACGAACAAAGTGATCTCAAACTATTGAAATATAAGCAATTTGTTCGCAAACCTTTAGAACATTCTACTGTGATACAAAATTTTAAAATTAAAAGTTTCTCAGAGATTATCCCAAAAGTTTATTAGACCGACATTCTGTGAGTTGGAATGTTTCAAAGGTAAACGGGTAAACTATTTAAAGACCCGAGTTCTTAAAATGTGCTAAATTTTCATTACTAAATTTAATGTCATCATCCTGACTAAAGACAACTTAATCCAACAATAATAACAGACTTCTTTTCAAGATCGTCTAAAAAATTAATAACAAGCAATAAAATGCATCAAGCACATACGATTATATGCAAAAATATATTTTATTGAGCTCCATTGAGCAAAATGTTCATATTAATGAGTATAATTAATATGTAATTAAAAAATATTAACTTACCAAATCTTGAGGTGCGAATTGTTCCATTAATGCGAGAACCGAGTAGGGTGTCCAAGCAATCATAAAAGTCAGGATCATAATAAAGACCAATAACGTCACCCTCGATTCAGCCTTCTGCACCCTGCCCACCCTTAAGGCATTCTAATGAGCATACAATAGACATTACAGTAAAAAAGATCCACTGAATTAAATTTCCGTATGAATGACGACAATTTCGATAAATTCAATGGGAAGAAAATGAATGTCAATTCATAATGAAGGCAATTAAAAAAATATACAAAAGGCTTTCTTTTCTTAATCAATACATTTGTATATAACAATTATAAAATACACCACCGATTTTTCTTTAGTTCACATACCTTTCTCATGGTTTTCAGGATATTGAGGTAGCTAAATGTTATGATGATGACTGGAAAGATAAGTCCCATGGCGAATAAAAATAGGATGTAAGTCAAAGCGTTTAACGTCTGTTCGTCCCAATTTATCGAGCAACTGTGAAAGAAATAAAATCATATTTTCATTATATTCTATTTATAATCCATCACCTCAAGTAACCTATATGTAATCAAACATTTTATTTAATATTTTTAATAAAAACTGGATCAAAGTCGAGAAAATTTAGAATGCTTAGACTAAGAAGGCTTAGAATATTTATTCGTTTCAAGTTTTATTTGTTTTTTCAATGAATACGTGTAATAATATATTTTTAGATTTTGTGATCTATTTTCATTTTTAACCCGTAAGTTGGTGCAGTCGCCTATTTGCGAGCGAATTCCAGTGACTCAGAAAAAAACACGCTTGCACGTTGAACTCTGATAGAGACAGAGACAGAGAGGTTGTCTAATATAATCTCTCCGTTTTTGTTTCTCTCTAAACTCAACGTGCAAGATACTTTCCGTCTCTGTTTGTCTCCGAGCTCAACGTGTAAGAATGCTCTAACTCAGGGATGTCCAAAAGGTCGATCCCGATCGACCGGTCGATCTTTAAGCAAAATTTGGTCGATCCCTACGACTTCCATGAATTTTGAAGAAAATATATTATTTTATATAAATATATTTACAGCCGACGATGAAAAAAAAAATCCCCGATTGAACTCTTTAACTCGACTTGGTTCGTGTTTATCTGCTAATTTGAGTTTTAAGTTTGAAGAAAGAAAAAAGAAATACCTTAAATAAATTTCCTATAAGAATCGTCGATCTTCCTAGAAGAAGTCGATCCCGAGACAATTTTAAATTGAAAAGTAGCTCCCAAGACAAAAAAGGTTGGACAACCTTGCTCTAACTGAATCACTGGAATTTGGACACAGCTTTGTGTCTTACCTCTTTAAGGTGTTTTCGGGATTAGTAATCGTAGTCCCGAATAATTGAAATTTTTATCTAACAAAAATCGTACACCTCACCAGCACGATGAAGGCTACTAAATCGAGATATTCCCACCAAAATCTGGAGGCTTAGAAACAGTGACGTAACTACTAATTGGCAAGCTTAGGCGACGCCTAGGGGCAGTAACTGTCTAATCTATGTATATAGTATATATGTTTTTCAAATTGTTATATTAACCTTTCCCTACCGGTGATGTATTTACTACACCTCGATTCTAATAATGGGAATATCGTTATGAAATATAATAGATACGGGGTTCAGAATTTTTTTATTCCTCCGTAATATAATTACGAATCACATAAAAGTATTATAGTATATAAGTATTAATCTGTAGCGACGGAAATAAATAATTTGTCGGGAAATCGGGAATTTTGCGAGTTTTAGTCCGTGTCTCAGCAGAAAGGAATTTTATCAGTCATATTGGTGATATTATACGAAAATGGGGGCTCACGCGGTCATCAATTCGAACTAGCATTTAAATATCTATTTTTGAATTGTGTTTTTATCTTTTCTTATATAAATAAAATTCTTTCGCCTTCAAATTATTTTTTATATTAAACAAATTGGCTTCTTAGTCATTTTTGATCAAATTTATCAACGTAATTTCTTAAACTATTGAAAATCTCGGTCCCGGGATCGCGAGACTGATCCCGGGATGGCCTAATGCAATCCCAGAATCGAAATTTTGGCTCGGGATTGGATTCCCTAGTCCGGTTGACTTCGCCTCAATATTATTTGAGACAAGGTGGTTATTAATTTTAAGACCTTCTTCTTAATGTGCCATATCCGAACCATCGGACGTAGGCGATCTCCATAGGAGATTTTACTAGGGAAAGGATATAATGTGGTAGTTTCCCGTTGCCTTCCACACGAGTGACCTTGAATATATCATATATGTTTTCTTTCCCTTCTTTTTATATGTTTTTATTTTGGTTTCTCTCGATATTTTTTCGTATATATTTTGATGAGCAGCGGAACATGATATTGGCATATTTTTGCATAAATTACATTGTTAATATTGAATATCATCACGGCGACAATGTCTTTAATATCTTCATTCCTTCCTATAGTATTTTTTGTAAAACCTTTATCAAGCACTTTGACATAGTTTTCATAGCTTCCATATGTTTTATACAATGTGGTTGTTAATATATTTTCATTATGAGCTTTAAATTAGTATTCAATGGAATTAAAAAATGTGGAGAGCTAAAATTAAATGAATATCCAATTTGCAGATGAAATTGATTTTGTAATTGAAATTAAATCCATCCTAATTTTAACTTATAAAGCTAGTCAAACAAATTCTTAGCCATCTACTCTAAAGAGTAAATAGCAATGATCGGAACATCCATTTCGTTCAAGATACCCCATTTACGGTCAAAAACTCTTCAAAACGGTGTCAAGTTTCAATTCAAGTAGAATCACTCGATGCGAGAGTCTGATAGATCAAAATTTCACATCATGTTGTTAAATAAAGGCACCATTCAAACACTATCCTGTATAGTTGGATTATTTGAATATTTATGATATATTTATAATATAATACATTTGTTAAACTTGAAACATTTCTCTGAGATTCTGAGAAGCATATAATAACTGAAAGACGCCAAATCTTTTAGTATTGACATAATAAAATATGACTTATTTTCTATTGATCAAATCAGGATGTTTCAATTTTGGGCCTTTTTAATTTATTGTAATACAATGGAAGTGTCCATTGTCGACATAATAAGGGCAATATTGGTTTTTATCTAGATATTGTATCCCCAGTTATAAAATATAATTTGTATGGAGGTGCTCACATAACTTTATAATTTCGGAGTTCTTGTATAAGAGTCAAACTTTTAAACTCGCTCGACGAATTTTAAGCTAATTTTGAAAATAGTTGAAAAGTGAGTGTTAAAAGTTAAATACATACCTTATGTTCGCAGCTTCATTTACATATTTTCCCCATCCGAAAAGTGGTGGTGTGGTAACAATAATGGAATAACACCAGATTAGACAAATTGAACAAGAAGCTCCTCTCATGCTCAGACGATTTGATGCCAATGGTCTGGAAACCATTATGTACCTCTCGAAAGACAGCACAGTCAACGTCGTAATTGAAGTTATACCTAAAAATAAAAATAGGTATAAAAACATTAATTTCATTCGGTCAAATATAGTACTATAATTTTGATACAAAAAACATCTTTGATATGATTGAATATATAATTTTCTTATGTGAAATTTAAGCATTTTCATGATTAATACCGCAAATGTAAGGGATGAAAGCTGCGTTCAACGATAATGATCATTTTTAGCCCTACTCTTTGATCTATTATGAAGTAATCTTTGTTGCCGGCATGTTAGATATATTAGTTCCCGTAGATATAACTATTGGCTGTGACATATTTTAGTCATTTTCGCAATGGTTGTATTAATAGATAAATATTATGTAAAAGGAGATCTACTTATTTGAAATTAAAATGAGGAGAATTAAACAGATGGTGTTAATTAATGCATCTCACAAGGAACTTATTTTGAAATTACACCATTTTAAAACACTTGTGGAAAAAAATGATTTGTTAGCAAGTGTCACAAAAAGTCCATGCGCTTATACATCTGCCACCGCCCACACAAACCAACATCATCCGATTTGATACAGGGTGTTTAGCACATGGACCTACAAAATATTTTACAAAATATTTACAAAATTTATTCAAATTGGCCACCTCTACTTCTATGCACGTACGACAACTTTTCCTTATTTCAACTGTAGTTGTCTGAAGTAGCATATCCTATTTAATTTTTGCAAAGGCGGCGATTATTCTTTCAAATAGGATTTCACACAGAATTGTGCACGTCCCCCATACGAAGAAATCCAGTGGTGTCAGATCTGGAAACCGTGCGAGCCACGGAATATGGCACGTCGCCAGACAAATCCTAGTATATTCTTGGAAAGGGTATAATCTAGAGATATTTTTATAACTAAAGCAAATTCAAAATAATTAGTTTTTTTTTTAGAAAATTTATAAGTTGACATTTCTTATTCGTTCGCACACTTTTTGTGACTTTGGAAGCTCAGAAGTATTTTTTTTTTAAATCAATTGCATAAAATAATGATTTATTTAGATCAAAAATTTCTCTCACTTAACCTCTTGACCATAAATAATGTTGTTTAATTTTTTTGTATTAATATTTTATGAAATGTTGTTTAATTTTTAGTACTTTAATGTAATATCTTTTGAGAATTTAGCGCGCAAATCAATTAAATATAGAGTTTATTTTAAAGCTTTAAAAATTTAGAGTTAATTTTTATCGACCATGTGAAATATGCTAGAAGACCTTATATGCTACGTTTTAAAGACATTTTGAGAAATTCGCTGATTTCGATATTTTTCAGCAGCTATGAAACTTATTGCCTCGTATAGCGAGTATTACACCTTCCCCAGAAGAAAACTGCTGATTTTAATTTCTCCTATAATTTCCGGAATGTAAAGAAACTTATCATGAAAATTGACGTTTCAGGTACACAGTAAACAATCCCTAATTTTAAATCTATCTAATATCGCAAGAATTGAATTTTATGATAAAATATGAAATAAAAGCTGAACGTGTCCAACAAATAAAGCTATTGTTTCTAACTAAGTTTAAATGAGAAAAGTATAAAGGTCAAAATAATATTATTCGATAGATTAATTTCTATACCATTTTCATACATATATTTCTAGGACCAATGTAAACGAATATCCATATGTGAACGATATTATTTTAATTATATTTCATAATTAGTATTCTATGGATCTAACGTAGTGTATGATACAAATATATGGTCAACCCGTAGTGACATGTTATGGTAGAGGACGGATACTCAAAATAGTATCCGTCCAAGGCGCATTTGGCTCCGAAACTATGGCAGAAGGCCTTAAACGCCGAACGTCCCTGTAGCCAAGCGGTCCAGAAAAAGGATCTCTGATACGGCACAGGAGCGTCTCTCTCTCGGCCGACATGTCCAAATACCCTACCGATACCCGCATACACAGTCCGAACTATCTTTTAGTTCCATTTTTGCCAGATGCATGAAGCACAGTCGCAAAACGGCTGTGCTTCGTCAGGAACTAGGAAGTCCAGTGATCGGGGTTGTTTTAATATAAATTAATATTAAGGCGTCTTCTCACTTTAGGCGCCTCAAAAATAGGCTATTTTCACGATTTTTTTTCGAGGATTTTCGCTAAAAATTATGAGATAAAATGGATCTTATATAATAAACACATCTTTCAAGTAAATGAAAAAAAAAATAACTTTATTTTTATGAACAATTATTATAATAAAACAGTAGCATCGAAAAACCCGTGTAGAAATGTTATGTTCGTAGCTTGTTGATGGTATCTCCGAGATGGGTCATTTGAAACAAAAAAATAAAACGTTTTAGATTCAGTATATCAGTGGCTATAGCGCATATCATCAGATTTTTGTGAAAATAACAAAATGGCGCACGTTTTACGAAAAAGTAAAAAAAACCGCGTTTTTTTGCAGTTTTTTGTAAAAAAAAATTACTTAAAATCAAAATTTCAAAAATCTGATGATATGCGCTATAGCCATAACTATGAAGAATATGCCATTCAAATTTCATGACAATCGGCTGGATAGTTTCCAAAATTTCATCAACAAGCCACCGAAAAACCTTGTTTTGAGATAAACGCGTTTAAAGTTTTGGTTGCAGAAAAATTGCCCAGACACAGCTGTTGAAACACTCGTTGTTATTTTGGGTATTTCCTTGGAAGATCTTCATAAATCGGTTTCAAAACCTCGCGAATATTCTCAGCTAGAGCAAAAGGATGTTTAAAAGTTTCTATCTGATTATTTTTCACCACTTTCTTGTACTTGCACCATGAGTCTGAACAATATGTATGCAACCGGGTGCTCTCAGGTAGTCACCTAACAGTAGGCCAAAAATGTAGTTAGACTCGTCCGATCTTTATGAAATTTCGATATAACATTTTTGAAGATATATACTTTCAAAATTTAAAATAAAATAAAAATCGATTTTTTTAAATTTGTAAAGTGAGAAGACGCCTTAAGTCATTGAGCTGAAAACTCTAAGTACAAAATTGCAAGAATGAATTCAATATTGGTTTTGATATAGAAAAAAATCCACTATATATTCAAAACTGAGTTAGCGATCATCTTTAAAATAAATAAAAAACATCAAAGGCAAATGACCTCCATCAATCTTTATGCAATGTATGACCAAATTTTATTAATAGCTTGTGTTAACAACAGAAGATAGAGAATGGCCATAAATACCATACCTAAAACAAAGACAACTGTTCCTTTTAGAATAGTTGTTAAGATCCTGAAATATTATTATAATGATTCGGGCTGTATATTGTGTGCAAAATTAATATTTTTTATACATATTTAATTCAACACGTTAAAATATAACAAAGACATAATGAAATCCAATGCACTGTTAAAACTCTCTCGTGTTCATACTGTTGATTAAGCAGAATAATAGATGCTCGACAAATAAGCTTTGTACTGAAATAAAGCAGTACAACTCAATAGTAAAGCTCTATACTCTATTCATTAAACTCCACCAAATATGAAATAATCAATTGTTTAGTGCATTAATAATAATTTTGCTGAAGGATGTATCAATTCAATGGAACAAAGTGAAATTATCATACAATAAAATCGACGTAGGTTGTTTATTATAATTAAATTTGATTGACATGAATTTTGTTGATCATTTCAGTGTCCATCGAATAAAGATTATTCAGCGATTGGGTAATTTCGGTGAAACATATCTAAAAAGCACTTCAGATTTGAGATATCGAGCTGAAATGTTGTAGATTTATATCTCCATCCTATTATGATTTTTACTCAGCATGACACTAGGATCAATATTCTAATAATGACTATATACCAAATAGTATTCATGAAAATAATAATGAGATATGTAAATTTGTAGCAATGCTTTTCATCTTGGTTAAATTACGAATAGAATTATCAATTTCCATTAAAATTTGCCTCCCTTTGATGGTATAACTTTGATCATTTTCATTGTTAAAAAAAATTCTTAATAAGAAAAATATATATTAAATGGAAAGAGGAACAATGAATAACATAACATGCATGACTCCCAATTATAATTATCAATTATTCGATAAATGACAAAATATACAGAGTTTCATTCCTACAAATTGTAATGTAAGCTTGAATAAACGTCTGAATAAAAGACTTATGTCAAAACTTTTCAAGAAAAAAAAATACAGGACAAAATAAGGGATGGATCACAAAGTTCCTTTGATTCCCACACGTCTCTCCATATGCTACAATTCAATTTGGGTATAACCATATTGTATTTTGCTCAATATTAGCGTCTCTTAAATTTGATCATGGTCTAATTCTTGTCCAATTTAAATAGTATCAAATTTTCGCATTTTATATTATGACAAGCCTTTTCACTTTTATGTTAAGCCTCTAAAAATAGAAAGGGAAAACTCATAGGGCGGTGTTTTAATAAACTCACGACACACTGGACACTAGCAAATTTCAAATTCTATGTCGTGCAAAACCTGTTGTGAAAAATTTTTAATCATAGAACAACTACTAGTATTATACAATAGTATATTTACGAACCCTAATTATGAAGGATTGCATAAAATAATTTCACCATGCCAACAAATTCATATTTCTGATCAAAAGCCTCAATTCAAATTGAATCTAATTTCTTAGATAAATAGGGTTATGAACGAGTTATTTTAAAATATATTTTAAAAATAATAATTTCGTTATTTACTAATATAAATTTATATACATATATAAGAATTACTCTTTCAAAATATAATATATCCGTGAAAAAAATTAATTCATTAGAGGAGAGTTTAAGAACCGCTTTTTTATATAGTTATATTGAGGTATAGTTTTCTTGCAATTAAAGTGCTTGACACATGGACAGACAATTTTTTTTGGGGGTTGGGGGGTCTTTTGCTACGTTTCATACATAGGTCTTACGTGTTTTAGGGTTGTTGAAATGGATTTTTTAAACATTTTGAAAAATATCCAAAATTTCACCTTTACATCGTCTTAACATCATATAATTACTTCTGAGCTTCCAAAGTCACATAAAATTTAAAAGATCATACAACATGTCATACAAATCATTCAATTAGTCGTTAAACTTGAAGAGGAACCAGTTTGCCAGGGTCAGTGTTAAAAAAATTAATTGTTTTGGCGCCCTTTTTCCGTTGCTCAAACGGTTTCCAGACCTGACACCAATGGATTTATTTGCTTAGGGATGTACCCCATTCTGTGGCACGAATGATCTCCAGACCTCACACTATTAGATACCTTTCTCTAGGAACGGGCATTATGTGCAAATGCAAAAGTTAAAAGCAATCCAATGTATATCCCCAATAAATTAAAATAAAATTTAAAATAATGATAGTTTTTCTTCTCACACATAGATCCTTTCCTACCTAAAATTGCATATTAAAATAATTTTATTATAATTTAATAATATGTGAAAAGCAACCGGGAACTACCACTAAAAAATAATCCCTAGATAAATTTGTAATGGAGATCACACATCCCCTATAACAGATATAGCACCTTAAAAATGTTTGCTTGAATTCGTTGCAATAAATGAACCTTAACACTGTCGATAGCACATTATATTCGATCATTTCTTCGGAGTATTTCTTAATGTTCAACTTGCATGGCGTCTGCTTTCTGTTGTTCGACTATTACCGTGGTTACCGAGCAAGCATGCCAGTTTACTTCTGAAGGCGTAGATTTTGTAAAGGAGTGGTGATACTCAGCTAATGACGCCACTCCAGAATAGTCAAGAGCGAATAATAAAATTGACCAACGATAAGAATGATGTGAGTGCCTTAATTATTAAAACAAACGTCTGCTCTCAAGACAACACGAACGAAAATCGTCTTATCTTTGTTAAAAGAACTTAATAGTTTATCCGACGTTAGCGATTTCAGTTAATTATACATACATTTTATGATGGTTAAAATATTCTTTAGAATACGATTTTTTGTTGAATAGTAAGTATTAGGGTGTCCCATAAGTTTCTTTCGTTTTCATATTAAGAAAAAAAAAACAATGATTTAGTATTAAATCAAAATTTATTGAATAATATATGATCCGTTCTATTCTATTACCTTTCTCCATCTTTCCGAAAGCCTCATAATGCATTTTTGCCAAAATTTCCCAAGTTTGTTGGCAAAATATTGATCAAGGTACATTTTTATACCATGTTTTGAATTAAAATTTTTACCACGTAAAGATTTTTTCAATGAAAGAAATAAATAATAATCTGAAGGGGTAATGTCCGGAGAGTATGAAGGATGAGGTAAAACATCCCAGTCAAATGATAATAATTTATTTCTGACGAGCAAAGACACATGAGGCTTGGCGTTATCGTGATGAAAAACAACGCCTCGTCTGTTCGCTAATTCTTGCCGTTTTCTGGCAATTGCATCCTTTAGATTGTCTAGTTGGAAACAATATTTTGTTGAATTGATCGTTTCACATTGCTGAAGTAGCTCATAATAAACTATCCCCTTCCAGTCCCACCAAATGTATAGAGAAACTTTTTTTGGATGTAGGCCATGTTTAGCTATAGTTAAAGCTTCTGTACCCTTGTTCCAAGACCGTTTACGTTGGATATTCTCATAAAGTATCCAACTTTATAAAATAATAAACTTGAAATTTGGGTGCCGCACAAACTGTCGTCATATAATAAACAACGGATTAATATTTGCATCAAACCATAATCGGAGATAAAAAAATTGAATTTATTACGGTGATGTAAGGCAAAATAACCTCTCTGTATAAAATAACTTAAGGCGTCTTCTCACTTTACAAATTTAAAAAAATCGATTTTTATTTTATTTTAAATGTTGAAAGTACATATCTTCAAAAATGTTATATCGAAATTTCATAAAGATCGGACGAGTCTAACTACATTTTTGGGCGACCGTTAGGTGACTACCTGAGAGCACCCGGCTGCATACGTATTGTTCAGACTCATGGTGCAAGTACAAGAAAGTGGTGAAAAACAATCAGATAGAAACTTTTAAACATCCTTCTGCTTTAGCTGAGGATGTTCACGAGGTTTTGAAACCGATGTATGAAGATCTTTGGAGGAAATACCCAAAATAACAACGAGTGTTTCAACAGCTGTGTCTGGGCAATTTTTCTGCAACCAAAACTTTAAACGCGTTTATCTCAAAACAAGGTTTTTCGGTGGCTTGTTGATGAAATTTCGGAAACTGTCCGGTCGATTGTCATGAAATTTGAATGACATATTCTTCATAGTTATGGCTATAGCGCATATCATCAGATTTTTGAAATTTTGATTTTAAGTAATTTTTTTTTACAAAAAACTGCAAAAAAAACGCGTTTTTTTTTACTTTTTCGTAAAACGTGCGCCATTTTGTTATTTTCGCGAATATCAAAAATCTGATGATATGCGCTATAGCCACTAATATACTGAATCTAAAACTGTTTTATTTTTTTGTTTCAAATGACCCATCTCGGAGATACCATCAACAAGCCACGAACATAACATTTCTATACGGGTTTTTCGATGCTACTGTTTTATTATAATAATTGTTCATAAAAATAAAGTTAAATTTTTTTAATTTACTTGAAAGATGTGTTTATTATATAAGATCCATTTTATCTCATAATTTTTAGCGAAAATCCTCGAAAAAAAGTCGTGAAAATAGCCTATTTTTGAGGCGCCTAAAGTGAGAAGACGCCTTAAGCTAGAATTAACGTTTGATTGTAGTATAATTTGAGGTATAAAACCAGTTTAAAAAATATTAAAATATATTATTAACATTAACTGAATAAAATGGAATTTAATAAAATAATTTAACGGAAGTAATTAAAAAAATCCTGGAGTTAAATTGGGATATTCCGTTACTCTTCGAATTTGGCTTCACCCAAGCATTATTCATTTAAGTTTATGGAATACGTATTAAAAAATAAACGAATTACAAGCTCTATAAAATCATGGATGGATTCCTCGAACACCGGGTTTATTATGATGGAAATATAACTAATTATTCCAAAGTACTATATTTAAAGAATGAAAAACATGTATTCATTCCAAACATTTTTTTATTAATGTCGAATCATTATTGTAATATGCTTATCATTTACATAAAATTAGGACATAGGGGATGGCAGGCGCTTTCATCCACGTGTTATTTATATGAATTCCGAGTAAACTATCTGAATATTTTATGTTACATCGTGGTTGTTTTATATCGAGCTAGCATATTTAGAGCTGAAATAATATATACATAATTCATTAAATTCAAAATTATTAATAATTTTGGTTTGTATTGGATTTCAGCCGTTTTTTAATGTTTTTACGGTGTTGATATATTTTTTACGAAGGCGAATATAAATTTAGACTTAATTAATTTTAAATCAGTCTTAATTTAATATCTATTTAATGTTGGCCAAAAATGCAAATTTTGACAATGGCATAAAGCTAAATTAAACATCTTAAAAGATGCGATTTAATCATAAACATAAACAAAAAATCAAGGTAAATCTGGATTGAAATAATCGACTGATTATTTGAACTCATTCCGGACCGCGTAATTGAAAATTGCGTGTTTTGCGGGACGCGTTTGTTTGTCCGTTAAAGTCAAATTCTTCCTTCGTTTATTTTATTTTTTGTAATTGACCCCGAAACGTCTATTTAATGATCCACTCACGTATCAAGATTATACAATAATGAGTGTATCACTTTTAATTTTACCATGCTGGTGCCCGCACAACAAATAGTAAACTACTGAACTACTGTTCTTGTGGAGGCGCTCAGAAAAATTTATTTCAATTTGTTTACTGCAGCGGTTCCTAACCTTTTTAGTATCGTTACCCCTATAGCCTACCAGGGAAACTGATTTTACCTCCCATTAAAACTTTGTTGAAAAAAACAACATATATTATACATACAAATAGCCTTTATTCATCATGAAATTGCACAAACTATACGAAATTACAATTTAAACATACTTCCGTGATTAATTAATGACGGTTAATGTGAAGGTTGAAATTGTTTTGCATTTGCAAGTTTTTTATGTTAGGTTTAGTTTCAATCAACGCGCATTCTTAGAGCTGTCATCTATAATAGAATTTTCAGCACCAACTTTTCATACAAACAAGGTTTGATGAGGTTCTTTCCTATAGTGTGCCGTTCCTATAGTGTTCATAGCAATGGGATAAGCAATTTGATACGAAGCTTGAAGGCACGATTCAGTTACCTTTTGTGCAATTCCTGCGGAATCCAATTGCGAACATTCCCTTTTCTCTTAAAAGAAACAAATACTTTACCTGTCAATTTCTTATGAACATTCTTGAAATGTTCTTTTAGTTTGCTCGGTTTCATGCTCTCTGTACCAAGAACTTTATTACATATAACACACTAAGGCTTTTCTATATTCCTGTCAACAATATTCTTGAAACCCTATTGTAGAAATGTTTCTTTATACAAGCGTTTTTTTTTCCAAAAGTAGAAGTAATTTCAATTAAAATACTGTTATAAATGCGAAACGTGCAAATTAGTGCTCGAGTAAATTGAAATTGAATCGTCTCTGTGTGTCTTCGTCCCTCTCCTTGCGAGAAGAATTGCTAGAAAGGGATTAGAACACTAAGAAACTTCTTGGAAGAGAGTGCAAGCCACATGGCGCTCATCTGTCATTCCATTGTTATATCCAAATATCAAAAATTAACAGCTTGATTACCCCCGCAGAATAGCAGTTTAACCCCTTGGGGGGTAAATATCCCCAAGTTAGGAACCACTGGTTTACTGGTTAAAGAATTATATCAATTTTTACAATCAAAATACAATACTATTTGGAAAATTCTTCGAACGAAAGCGGCTTGGAATGTGTTAAGCTTTATGATCTCTCAAATTAGTTTGCACGTTGAATTTCTTCCAACAATCTAACATATATTTGAAATCGAACCATTATAAAAGGAGACCAGTGACTAAGGCGCTATTCTAACACTTCGTCTTTTAGAGGGGAATTTTCACGATACAAGCTTTATTATAACACTGAAAATATCTACTATTTCAAATATCGGCACCTCGAGCTATATTGTAAGTATAATTGCACTCGTTAAAATATACAGCCTTGAATGTCGACATGATATGGGTTCATACACGTTGGAAGGTCTTCGTATATAATGTGGTTTTGTTGGAATAAGTGAAATCGATATCGTATCTCCACTGATGCCGTCCACAGTTCTTCAAATGAAAATTAAGCTATTTCTGAAGATCGAACTTAATCGATTCCAGCGAGATATAACAACGCCAATATCAAGTATCGCTCGCTATTAATTATGAATTGCTATGTCCAAATTCAACAAAGGGCATTGCAAAATGATCACCGAAATGGTTGTTGTATTTGGAAGAATATATGCAAAAAGCGTAAAAGCATTAACATTAAGCGAAGAAGAATTTAACTCAATCTATCAAAGGGTTCATAATCAATTCTACATTAATCCTTTTTAGTTTAATTTAATGCATAATGTATCATAATTATTTTTCCAATCTTGCTTCCAGCTTTGTTCTTCCACTCCGATAAAGATTGAATCTTTTGGTTTAGGATAACAAAGACTAGTGTTTCATTGCTTTTTTTACATCCGTTTGTATTCGCAAGAACGATACCGAGGATAAACCGATGCGAGTGTATGAATTATTCTGAGATGCAATTTTTTAGCGTCACCTTGGTTTTTACTCTATCCCTTGTCAGAGAAGTAGGGACTAGATTCCTCGTATAATACGAAGTATTCTTCAGTAAAATCGGCGTGGTTCCCTCCGCGTTGTCCGCGGACCACAAATTCTTTATAGTCAAGAGGTTAAGTGAGAGAAATATGTAGGGTGTCAAATCGGATTATGCTGGTTTGTGTGGGCGGTGGAAGATGTATAAGCGTATGGGCTCACTAAGAGTTTGCAAAATATTTTTGAAATTAAACTTCTATAATATATGCGCAATAGAGTAAATTGACCGGAATATCACAAAAAGTAAAACTTCAACCGACCGACTGTTGCGTCTAGTCAGCTTCTAACAATTCGAAATGAATAACTCCTGTGATATTCCAACATACACAAAGAAGGCCGTTTTTAATTATTAATGAAGATATTGATCAAGGATGCCCAACCGATCGACTGGTCGATCTTAAAGCAAAATTTGGTCGACATCGAAAACGTTCGTTCCCGGCGATCAGACAATTCAGATCAACTTGATTCGTGATTTGTAAACGTCTCAATACTACACTTTCTTAGAATATTTAACATCAGCATCAGCCCGCCTGACGTGCGGTCGTCGCTATCTTCATCGTTGCGGCTTGAAGGTCGCGTTGTTCACACGCGAATCCACGGTTGAAAACACCTTGTTGTAATGCGTGTTCGAACGAGATTAATCGCGACGCAATACGTAACAATGGTCCCGACCCACGAGTCAGGTGCGATGAACGACGGAACACGTTTATCGTTTCACGTTCGCTCCGTGATCGAAATAAGAACGCTTTTATTCAATTAATACATGGTTGGAGAATCATCCCCCCCCCCCCATATGAAGCTCTTCTTCCATCGAGGGGGGGGGGGTTGAAAATTTGGTCATCTAAGGCGATCCTTCCATGTCGAGATCTGCTCGACAAATCTTTCTTATTGGTCGCCTTTTCTTCTCGGCGTAATATCATCCTTTGCGTTGCAAAATCCCGACGTTTGCTTTGATAGTCATTTGTTGTGATAATCAATCTTCATGACTTGTTTTGATTACCGCTGGATCCCTTTTTGAAAACCTGCTACTGTTTTGGCAGTTGGCAACCTTTGACAATCTACTACTGTTTTGATAATTTGCCAGTGATATGAAATACACATCATTCTGTTACGTACATCTGTGAATTTGAACAGAGACTGTTGTGAAATTATTGTTTCTCGTTCCCTCCAAAAATAAGTTATTTTCAAAAATCTGTAATATATTTGAAAATGAGTGCTGTGAAGAAACCAAAAACATATCATTTTAAAAACGTTTGGGAAGAAGAATTTTTCTTCATGATGATTCTTGTGCTTAGCATGAAAAACGATCATCATTATTTGAATTTATCTAATAATTTTTCGCATTTAGTAAGTTTGAAGGAAGGAAAACAAAGCTTAAATTTCTTCTTAAATAAAAAGTAACTACTACTTACTACTTGAATGGCTTTTAGCAATCCATTTATGGGACCATTGACAACTATTTTTTCATAGCGAATATGTGTTTTAAAAATGTGGTTGCCAGCCACATCTTCAGTAGATTTGAATCAAAAATTATTGAATTACAAGTCCAACCGCTTAACCGCCGGACCACCTACAGATCAAAAAGTAACTGCCAAAACAAAAAAAGGTTGGACACCCTTGATCTAGAGCAGCGGTTCTTAAACAGGGAAGTAATAACGAATATAATGTTGGGGCCTAAATCAACAAAATATATTCATTATATTTTATTATCGCATGATATGGTCAAGGATAGGATTGAAGACATGTCAAATAATGTAAAAGAGCAGTTAATTTCAAGTTTCAAAAGTTAAGTAATACTCACTACAATTGGATGAGAGTACCGACCTTTCTACTAATGTCAATTTGTTAGCATTTATTAGGGATGAATTTGAATATAAAATTAAAGAAGATTTGTTATTTTCTGACTCACTAACTTCGTGTACTACAGCTAAGGCAGTATTTAATAGTTTGAATAATTTTATTATTAAAAATGAGATCAAGTGGTTAAAATGTGTTGGAATTTGCACTGTGCACGTGCAATGTCAGGAGCAAAAACTGGATTGATTGCTCTTATTTAAGTTGTAGTACCTCAGATCATTAGGAATCAGATCAGACCTAATCAGATCATCAGGCCTAATTCTTTGTTTTGAAACTTATAAATGGCTTCTGTTTAACTATTTAATTATTTTATTTCTGTAATAGCTGTAAGTTTCTCTTGAAAATTTATAAATAAAATAAAATAATAAAAAATAATTCTGGCAACATCTGGATTAGAGATCCATTTAACACGGACGTCACTGATGCTAAATATTTATCTATGCATGAACATGACATTTTCGTAGAATTATCATGCGATACGTCCATGAAATTACAATTCAATAAAACGGAACTGACAAGCTTTTGGTTACTCCTCAGGTCCGATTATAATGTTATGTTGTTTATAAATAATGATAAAAAATAATTCAAAACGAAAGAAATAATTTCCTATTTCTAATAAAAACAAAAACACGTGTTTCGTGAACCGTGTCTCGATATAAACTTATTGATAATCAAACACCCGTAAACTTTTATTTTGTTAAAGAATTCGTTTTCTAATACTATTTTATATGATAAGTCCATGGGGATAAATTGTTCGATTTTGAACCTGTTTTCATACACCTAAATGGAATTAATTTAAATTTGAAATGAGAATCATGTAAGTTGTACTTTAAAGAAATGTATACATTTTTCAATAAAATCGTTGTGATGTAAGAAAATTAATAACTCTAGAGCTGTATAGTCGAGGCAATCTCACTCAGATTCATTCTTTCATAAAAATCCCAAGTTCAATACGAGAATTTTTCGTATTCGTTCGCAATGCATCGTTCCTTGAAATCGATAGAGCGTTAACTAAATGCAATTTTACAAATTAAAGTGCGCTTATTGTAAAAGAATATTTAATAATTTCAGATCAGCTCTAAATATTTCCACACGGTAAAGCGCGGTATTATATTGGCGGCTTTTATTAAAATGTGCGAATGAATTTGGATATGTATTACAACTCACCATTTCACCCCAGAGCATCGCTTTCAAAGCAGAGTCAGCAATATTAAATTTTTGCTTTGCAACCCTAATTTGACACCGAACCCAAGGCCGCTATATAATGGCATCAAATCGAATCGGCGCTTTAAATCCAAACACCAACAGTTTCGACTTATTTCATGAATTATTTTGAACGATCTAAAAGAAATTCTAATTGAAGAAATTAGCTCCCCAGACAAAGAAATCCGGTGGTGTCAGGTCGGGAGACCGTGCAATTAACGGAATAAGGCACGTTCTCAGACAAAAAAAAATCAGTGGGTCAGGTCTGTTTATAATTATGACGATTTAAAAGTGATATTTTGGGTATTTTTCAAAATGTTTAAAAAAAATCTATTTCGACAACTCTCACATTTGGGACAAAGGGCCTGTATGTAAAACATAGCCAAAGACCCTGCTTACAAAAAAAAAATGTCGGTCCATGTGTCAAACATCCTGTATTTAAATAAATTAAATTTACTAATAGATATCACTTGAATGACAATGTATATATTTTGTTTATGATTCATCATTAAGGACATTTATTTTCTCATAAAATAGTTATTAAAAATAAAGTTTTTATGAAAAACAACTTTAACGTTATGGATATTTTCCAACGAGAATCTCTTTAATGAAGGAAAATGGAAATCTTTCCAAGTGAAAATATGCCATAGAAGATTATTTCAATGTTTCAATTATGTACGAGGTTATTTCGAAGCTTTTTCCATTTGTTATCGTTACATTTTCAGAACTCTGTAACATCTGGCGAGATAAAATTATAATTTTCACTTTCTATGTATTTTGTCTACAACACCGTATCCAGATATGTCGTATCAATTTTTTGCAATATGTATTATCTGTACACGTTTATATATTATATTAGGGATTTGGGACACCATTTGCGACTTTAAATCGTCAAGACTAAAATAAGATTGAAACTTACCTAGAAGCGTCATGAAAAATCCATACATGACACACATAGTCTTTCCAAACACCCATCGGTGAGAGAGCGCCGATATTAAGGCGAAAGGATTTCCCAAAATAGACACTGAAAAATCGGAGCACACCAGGTTGAAGAGAATCAAATTCAACGGCGTCCAAAGCTGAAAACAGAACAAAGACATTAGGTTATTAAACATACTTTTTAATAGTTTTTGAAGTTTCACTTTTTGTGACGTTCAAGCCAATTTGCTCGCCTATAGAAGTCTCATTTCGCATATGATATATGGACAGTAACAGTAGATTGATTTCAAAATAATTGTATATTTATCCGTTTGGATTGTTTTATGAGACACATTACTTTTCAGAAACAGATTGGATACATATTTAGACATATTTATCACAATACTTGGTTCCAGAGCAGCTGATGTAAATATGTACCCAAATTCGTTGTTATGTGAAGATCTGATCCTAATGAATTTAAAGTTGCGTCAACTTGTATCAAAGATCTACTTGCTTCTCGTTTTTTTTTTTCAATTTTTCAAACCAGCTATGGCATTTTCTAATATTTTAAAGATCTTCTTTAGGTTTTATCCCTCTATCGAATTAAAACCGCATAAAATAGCAATAATAGCTCTGTTTAAGGGTCGTTTCTGCCTAAAAGTGATCGATTTTTTAAAAATTTTTTATGCAAAAAATATTAAATATAGAATATTTATATTTAATGTGTTAATTAGGCGATCTTTATTAAATATAAAAATATTTTAAACAAGTATGATAGTGGGAGTGGGGGGGAGCCATGTATTTCGATGCGTAAGCGATGATATTCTTCATCACGGAAGTCATAAGTCCTGGGCAAGTGATTTGCAGTAAAAAATCAAAACATATTTTTACTTTGAATAATAGTGTGTATAGCTTAGACTATAATAAAAAAATGTGAGCGATCGAAGAAAAGTGTGTGTTTTTACCAACTTTTTTTGTAGATTTTTGTACATTACATAAGAATGTTTGAATATTTTTAAATAATTATAAGTCAAACGATGAAGACGTTTGTTATACATATGCTTGCCAAATTTCATAAAAAAATCTTATCTAGAACATGTGAGAGCACTTCCGTGAGCTTGGAAAAAGTGGTTTCGAGAAAAACGCCTTTAAAGTTTCTTCTTTCCTCAGCTTCGCGCAGCGCAGCTTCTCATCGTTGGCCTATAACTTTGTGAATTTCATTTATATCGACTTGATCAACAAGGTTGAAACATCCCTTAATATCTGGATTTGTCATTTTAAATTTGGTTTAAAAAAACAAAGATGGATTGTGATTTTTTTTATCCAAGCTTGAAATAGATCGATGTTTCTGTTGAATTGTGATTTGTGATGATAAAGAAAGAAAAAAGCAATGATTTTCTTGGAACCACCTCTTTTTACCCGGCATACCGACCATCATCAGCAATAAAAATGTTTATTTTTTGTATATAGTGAGACATCACTACAGTATTTAATTTTGCATGGTTTTAGTCAATAATAAGAAAATACAACAACAAGATATTTTAATTACTTTACGTAATATAATAATAATGTTGAGATATTTTAAATTTATGAGAATATAAAATGTCTCAGCTTAATGTATTTGTATAAATTATTTTCCTTTTTAATAGCCATTTTGACTTCTTCGCAATCCAAATAACCAACAGAAGGGCGTAGCTTGTTCTGGAATCACTCAAGCAACATAACCAGATCAAATCAACAATTCTCTAAAATTAGATTGTAATCTTGTCGAACAAAAGTTGAAGTGATTTTATTTTTAAAATATTTTCCATTGCTATTTTGCGATTTGCTATTTTGGAATTAATCCATTTCACCCCATAGGGTGTGACAAAACAGTTGCACCCCAAGAAGAGATCTTATTACAGTCATCGGATTTAATTATGCCTAACATCATATTCGATGTAACATTTTTGACTATAGTAGTTCTAGAAAATATTATTTATAGAAACATTCATATTATTATTTGACCTTTCATAATTCGTGGAAATTGTACTGAATTCGCCGAATATCTCAAATGTAATAATATTATATTCTTGAGGGATTTTCACATAGTTTTCAAATTTGGAGTTATTTGGAGTTGGGTCTCAATGAACATGTCTGAAAATATTTTTGTTAAAGTTCGAATACCACATCGCTACGTTTAATTTTGATATAGCTAGAGCGTAATGATAATACTCGAATTATCAACCCTTATACGAAATAAATACCCCAATTGCAATTTCACTGCGACGCATGAAAATTTAAAAACTCGCTGAAGAGCTTTCCTTAAGGCGTCTTCTCACTTTAGGCGCCTCAAAAATAGGCTATTTTCACGACTTTTTTCCGAGGATTTTCGCTAAAAATTATGAGATTAAATGGATTTTATGTAATAAACACATCTTTCAAGTACATGAAAAAAAAATATTTTTATTTTTTTGAACAATTATTATAATAAAACAGTAGCATCGAAAAATCCGTGTAGAAATGTTATGTTCGTGGCTTGTTGATGGTATCTCCGAGATGGGTCATTTGAAACAAAAAAATAAAACAGTTTTAGATTCAATATATTAGTGGCTATAGCGCATATCATCAGATTTTTGATATTCGCGAAAATAACAAAATGGCGTACGTTTTTCGAAAAAGT
This sequence comes from Stenopsyche tienmushanensis, assembly GCA_008973525.1. Lineage (NCBI taxonomy): Eukaryota > Metazoa > Arthropoda > Insecta > Trichoptera > Stenopsychidae > Stenopsyche > Stenopsyche tienmushanensis. The sequence continues at coordinate 266,966 of WACJ01000157.1, read as the reverse complement.
AAAAAAAACCGCGTTTTTTTTTGGAGTTTTTTGTAAAAAAAAATTACTTAAAATCAAAATTTCAAAAATCTGATGATATGCGCTATAGCCATAACTATGAAGAATATGTCATTCAAATTTCATGACAATCGGCCGGATAGTTTCCGAAATTTCATCAACAAGCCACCGAAAAACCTTGTTTTGAGATAAACGCGCTTAAAGTTTTGGTTGCAGAAAAATTGCCCAGACACAGCTGTTGAAACACTCGTTGTTATTTTGGGTATTTCCTCCGAAGATCTTCATAAATTGGTTTCAAAACCTCGTGAACATCCTCAGCTAGAGCAGAAGGATGTTTAAAAGTTTATATCTGATTGTTTTTCACCACTTTCTTGTACTTGCACCATGAGTCTGAACAATACGTATGCAGCCGGGTGCTCTCAGGTAGTCACCTAACGGTCGCCCAAAAATGTAGTTAGACTCGTCCGATCTTTATGAAATTTCGATATAACATTTTTGAAGATATGTACTTTTAAAATTTAAAATAAAATAAAAATCGCTTTTTTTTAAATTTGTAAAGTGAGAAGACGCCTTAAAGCGAAATAACCTATGTATTTTGATTCTCTGAAATATTTTTATTAAAATGAAACTGTATCGATCATCATTGATTTGCTATTATGCTAAATTTTGCTATGTACTTGATTTTGAAGCGCTTCCATTTTTCTGCTTCATAAACTTTGCAAGGATTATTAAACTTCGTTTACAAAGTGTAAAAGTATTTTTACGCCTGGATAAAGTTTTAATAGCATATTATTTGCGAACGTGTTCTAATTAATGGTGTGGTTAAATTAATATATAACAATTTACGAAGTACTTACAGTTCCTTAAATTCATACTAATATTATGATATAAATTTTAATCTGTTATAAATATGAATTTAGAAAGTCGATAATTAAATTAAAAATAATAGACATCCTAAATGAAAACCACCAATCAGTGTATCGACGTTTATAGACATTTATAAGCGAAAATTGGCATTGAATATTGAAATTTCCGTTAATTTTTTATTGCCAATTTTTTAACAAAAAATCGAATTTTAAACACTTTAAAATTAATTTGCAAGAAAATATTAACTTTTAAATTTATTCGACCTAAAATCAATCAAATCGGTAATATTTCATATTATTTACGAAACGGTAACGTCTAGTCATCTGTTAAATTGAATTATAAGTTTGTAGTGTTTAAAGGGATTAAATTCTACAAAACCTTAAATTCTCATATACTAACAACCACGTCATTTTAATTAAAACTAATTATGAATTTAGCTGGTGGAAAATCACATCTACGTTAATGGAATGCGGCTGTAATATGGAAAATATGTAATTAAGCATATGAAAAGTTTTCTGGATGTTAAAAATTCATGCTTAATTTGGATATTCTTATTACATTGTACAAAACTAAATATTTTGTTGAAAGTGATTTATAAAAGCCGTTTAACAATATAATTGACTGATTTATTATAAAAAATTGAAATATAGTTATTAGATAAATAACTTTTTGGCTTAGCTTCTCCCCCAAAGATCATCTCTTACTGAATATAAATTGCTAATAAATGGCTCATCGTCAACTATTTCGGCAAAATTATTTTTAAAAAAATCCCATCAGATTTTTTTTAGTGTTTTTTGTGATTTTTTTTAACAGGGAAAGAATAATTGATCTGAAGTTTTTCTTAATTAATTTCTTCCGGAAATATATGAGTTATTAGCTGCTGTAAATGGAAGATCGCCACCAGTATTTGCTATTGGCGGGAATTGCAAAAGTCACATTTTTTATTAAAAATCAAAACAATATTTTGATTTCATTAATAATATATTTTTTAATAATATGAAGCCAATTTTGATTCAAAAAAATCACATATTTTAGGAGGGTCTTAATAAAATGTTACGATTTTTTTTACTATTCTTTTGCACCTTCCTTGCAATAAAAATCATACTTTAAACAATAATATTATCTCAAAATTAGCTTCATGTCGATTAGAATTAAGTATAAAATCTTTATACAACTATTTTAAATAATTGGTTTACAACTTTTTGAGTTAGAGTTCCTGCCAGTTGAAAAATAGTTGTTTCGAGAAAACGCATTTGAAAATAAAATTACCGAAAACAAGAAATTTAAGGCAATAATAAATGATATAAATTACTTAGCGGCTAATCAGCTATTCCAGTACTATATAGCTACCCTTAGTCTTCTTCATATGTATAATTTTGAGCTTGCATCTCCTCTTTTCGAGCTTTCCGAGCTTCCTTGGACTCCGCTGAGCGGCTTCTATTCTGTCGGTTGACGCGCTGCTCATCTATTTGCCGTACATAATTAAAGCTCTGCGAGCCAACAACTACTTTCAGCTCGTTCATAATCATTACAAGTACTGAATTCCCTTAATTGAATAAGGCAAAAACCATAAATGCTGCAATCTTGATTACTTTTAGGCCAGAATGTAGTTGATTTGGAGCCAATCGCCAAACGTTGAATTGATACATTCGATTGCATTCTGCGTGTGATCGCCTAAACATCTCTTCAATAATTCATTTTTCGATAAATCTTATATATATTGGAATAATTTATTTCTGAATTCCGGTGGTGCAATGGAGAAAAGTGCGCTTCATGTTCCGTTCCAAGCGTTTTAGCTTTTTTGTTGGCATTTGCATTTTTACTAAAACTTAATTGACTATTGATGTGTCAATTTCCATGGAAGGATCTATTACGTGGTTTACTACATCGGTCTTTAGTATCCTGTTTTCTCTTCAAATAAGATTATATTTTGACTTCTAACTTTCAACACTTACTAGGAATGCCAAAGTTAAACTGATGATAACCGACGCTTAGTCGAAACGATACCAACGCTTTTAGTACCTTCTAGTTAAGACCTCTATTCTAAGAATTTACAAATAAAAACGACTGTAGACATCTCCCTCTTCTTTCATTCATTTTTCCTACTCGTAATACGCTATAGAGTATAGAGTTAGGTAGTGAACAAGGGTCTACTGTGCGGTCACTCCGTACTACGTGTTGCGTGCTCCAGCACCAAATTGCGGCTCCGAATCAATGGCAGAAGGCATTGAACGCCGAAAAGGTACCGGGGCTGGCCACCAAGTCCCTGTGGCCAAGAGGTCCAGAAAAAGGACCTCTGATTCGGCACAGGAGCGCTTCTCTCTCGGCCGACATGTCTACAGAACGTGATCCGCATCTATGAAAGGATCCCCGCACATACAGTCCGAACTATATTTTAGTTTCATTTTTCCCAGGTATGCCGCAAAACGACCGTGCCGCGTTGAATGTGTTTGCTGAAGGTATGTCAACAGAAAGCTTTTCCCCATGAATTTCAAGCTCTCTGATACCATGTCGTCCTTTGATCTATTTAAACCAGACCGAACTTGCTTTAAAGGTGGAATCTCCATTTAAGTTTGTATTAAAAAATAGTGCTTTTTCATGTAATAGGCCAGATATTGGCTATCCAGTTGATCGTCTCTGTATGAACTACATAAAAATATACTCTTCAAATTCTGTATTTTTTGATTTATTCATAACTTTCCGCTCTGGGTTTCCATCTTCTGATATTAAACGTCGTAATATGCAATCCATCACATTCGTGAGCAAAAGCGGACAGCAAATAATATATATATATTTTCGTTTTATTTTGAACAATTCGTAAAATTGAATATCCAGAAAATGGAGGTCCGGATAATCGAGGTTCTAATAAATTTGTAGAACAAAATTCCGGATTGAATTTGAATCACCCTCGTAAATGCATAGCTTAAGTCGGTAAATTCACTCTAAATTTCTATTATGGCGCCAAATATGATTTAAATGATTATATGCTTTGTAGTATTAATTGATATTCTGATCGATTTCCCTGATGTAGACCGCAAATAGCAATATATGTCAGATGCTAACCAGATGCAATAATGGCCATTACTTCCACCAAAGTTAGCTCTGATAATATTAAATTAAATTATTGTATATGTATACAACTTAGATGTTATAAAACTTAAATACATGATGAATTATAAAGTCAGGCATTTGTAATAATTTAAGTGTGTATAATACAAAGATAATATTAAATTCATCCCTTCAGTACGAAACCATTTGTTGTACGCATCAAACGCGTTCCAACTAATTAAAATTTAATGATTTAGAAATAAACGCTTTAGCCGAATATGTTTTCATGTTAAAAGCATTTATCCATACTTAATAAGAAAAAAAGCGCTTGAAAATTCTGTTTAGAATAATTATGTGTATTCATTAATGATTTATTACATCCGTGTAATTAAAATACACAGCGTTTCTCAAAACTCCAATATTGATTTTCTTGAGATACTCACAAACTGAAGCATTCAAAATAGTCGTCTTTGATTCGTATTTATTCATGGGAATTTCCTCTCAAGCTTATAAACATTTGCAAATAGGAAAAGTGCATATATCGCTGCGTCAAAGCAAATAACTATGACCGAACCGCAAGCAAATATCTCGCTTAATACGGAAACAACCTTAACTAACATCAACACAATAAATAGATCTGGTTCAACTTCATCTAAATAACTCCCAACTCCTTGATGAAGCTTTGAGCCTTGGAGGTTATATAAATCCCATTAGTGCTCTCCTCCATTCGATTCACGTAACATACGTGAAGTAACAACCCTTACAGTCATATATAAAAACATAGTTGCCGTAGAAAATGAGGATATTGTATAATTAAATTTAACTTTATCCAGATTGGAGGAGTATTATTAGACCTATGCATAATTCACTATATTGAAAAGGTTGACGTTTATTAATTGGCCAAGATCAGCAACGAATATATTATTTAAATAAAACTTTTATAAACGCAGTACAAAATTAGAATTGAATTTTTATTTCTGTCTTATATTTTGAATCTCTAGTCGGATTCATGGTCGTAGATTGATTTTATTGTATATTACACAAACATTTTTTTAACAACAATTTCCTCTGATATACGCTCTGAAAAAATATATTAAAATGGTTGACAATGGTCCCATAAAAGAGATTGCTAAAAGCCACTTAAAATAAATGCATGAACAAACATATATTAGGGGAACCCATAAGTAATCAATTATTTCGAAATAAACCGAAAAAAATAGTTACGATTTTATTTCAATTATTCAATCAATTATATAATTACCATTATTATTTACAACTCTTTGCCATCTTTCAGGTAAAGTTTCAATATCTCTTTTATAAAAAGAGGCTGACTTTGACAAAAAATAGTTATTTAGGTGAAATTCAACTTCATTTACATTTTAAAACGTCTTATTTTCAATGGAGTGCCTAGAACTTTGAATAAATAATAATCAGACGGCCATATCTGGCGAATATGGCGGATGTGGTAGCAGTTCCTGTGTGTCTGATATGATGTAGATAACGAGTTTACTTTTATTTGGTGGTGAATAAATGATGTTTAGAGTCTACACAATAAGATACAACCAAATGCACAACTTCTCTAGTCGACGCGTCAGCGATAACTGACTCTAACTGAAAATAATTGATTACTTATGGGTCCCCTTAATATATTGCAATGGGGAGGGTGCAATTGATTTATAATCCGAATAAAGAGATCTAGCGACGACCGCTTGCTGAATGATCTGATATGTAAATCAATATGGGCTAGGGATTACAATTATTCGTCATTATCAGCTATTCGAATATCGAATAGCAAATTTGATTCTATTCGGGTATCCGAATAGTTTAAGTCATTTATTGAAACTTTAAGAATTTATATTTTAAAAATAACAGAGCATTGAATGTTTCATATTTTAAATTTATTCTTAATTTAGTTTCAGTTTGTCCTGTCGTTGAAAATACTCGTTGAGTAGCTGTTGATTTTGATTATATTGTTAGAAGTGTATTAAACAACACGTCCAACTTTTCTGTCCTTCTATGATATATTAATCTAAATATTTGAAACATTTTTTCAGGTTATTTATACTGTCATAATTCTTCGTTTTCGCGAGAGACTCAAAATTGAATTGAAAGAAGTGAAATTTCCACACCAGAGTCCTGCGAGTTATTTAAAAATTCATCATTAGAACATAGATTTGGATGAATTCTCTCAATAATACTTTGTGCCAAAGAAATAGCTTCATATTTGGTTGAGTATCTAAAATATTCATTAGAACTGTAAGTATATCAAAAGTATCCCTTAAAAAGCTTGTACGACAACCCCGTACTCATATGTTGGTAATTTTCCAACAAGTTTTCATTCCATGCTACAGAATCTCAGAACTCGCACGCAAATGAAGATGTTTCACGATTAACTCATCCTGACTAAATCCTTTCCCATTTCTGTCATGTTTTAGATAGAGATAATACGTATTTCAATACTATTCCATTGTATTGAAATATTGACAATTTGCAACTGCTTCGGATTACTTCAGTAGAATGAGTGAAATTACGACATCAAAGGTTTTTTTCAGCCTCGAGTCCGATCCGATTCATTAATATAAGATAAGATTTTCATAGCACCCGAGTTCGGCATAAAAAGCAATATCCCTAAGTAACGGTTTCGCTCAGGTAGTGAATACCCCAGTATTTGTGTGATCTTTCGTCGGTTTTGTAAAATGTTCTATTAAAAATGATTACGAATACTATTCGGATATTTCCCCAAATTTCCACAAATATTCGAATATGGAATAGTTGGGAAAGGCCCGATTATATTCGGATATCCAAATTGGAATCCCTAATATGGGCCCGTTCTTGAATATTGGAACGAGAGCAAAATTAAGTACTGAGCACTATATTTCACTTGATTTTTATATAGAACTTTAAAAGAGCCCTTGCTACTGACAACGTATTCTGTCATTTACGTCTATCCTGAACTTCTTCCCTCTGATTGTCCAATGACAATCGTTCAGAGTTCTTGTGGATTTGATTAATCAGCGTAATCGATAACCACCGATGATCTGATATCCCAACTGCGAAACTCTTATGATGAACCTCTTATCCGAACATTATCAGGGACAGCTCAAGAAGAGTGGAGGAAAAATACCTCTCGACCACGGCACGACGTTCTTAAAAACCTTGTGGAGTCAGAGTCACAATTAACAGCTGATCAAATGGCAGAAAAGATGGATTCATCTCATGGAACAGTTTTTCATGATTTAAATGAGATTGGAAAGCTTGAAAATTTGGTACCACATGAGCTATCGGAATTCAATTGCCAACAATGAATAAACATTTGCACTTCACCTTTATCGTACTTCAAAAGAGAGACATTTTTCAAGTCACAAAAAAAGACAGTGGACAGATAAAGATAAACAGCTAATTCCAACAGCAAAGGTGGCTTTGCATCCTAAAAAGAAACTAAGTGGAATATGTATGGTGTGATTTATTATGAATTATTAGAACCAAATTAAATCATTAATGCAGATGTTTACATTGTCGTTTAAACTTAGAATTTATTAAAAAACACCCGCGATTGGTGAATATCAAGAAAGTGTTGTTTCATCATGATAACACTAGACTGCATACGGCTCAAACAACGCTGCAAAAAATTAGTGACTTTAATTGGGAGCTCTGTCGTATCCTGCTTATTCCCCGGAAATTGTGTTTCTCGTATCAAAGAATAATGGAAAAGAACATCTCTCGGTCTAATTTCCATGACAGTCTCAAGAGTCCCACTAAATAATTTATTTAATATAATACATTTAAAAATAGTATGCCTCTATCTGTGTCCATATTTAAAATTGCAAAATATGTTATGATTACAAATACTAAATAAATTTATAAATTACTATAATACAATATCCACGTACAATAGGATTTTGATTATCTCATAGCATTCTCAATGTTAAGTTTTAGGCATAATTTCATAAAGATTACTCTTTTGCTCATAAAGCTTTAATTTGACCTTTTTGAAAAGCCGGTCTACGTATTTTCTGATAACGTTTTTGTAATTGAATTTTTCTCCCTACTCATGAATAAAATTCAAACAAATTAAACGTGTTGGTGTTTTGCTTATGAATGTTACATATTACGTTCGAAATGAATGTTTTGCTTTGCACTGATGTTTTCTTATTCAGATAGCGAAGATGAAACACTCGGCAAGTATTTTTGTTAAGGAATTGTTTTTAGGATATATTGCGAAAGTTGCCTGCCAGGAATACATGATCCTTATTCATTTTAAGTTGTAAAATTTAAAGCACGCATCTGAATATTAAATTTTTAGCTCAAAAAGATAAGATACTCAATAAAAGAACTCTGTAAAAGCACTCATTTAAGTTTTAATGTGAATTTTCAAGCAACAATCACAGTTTCATACATTTGCAGAAAAAAAAACCCAAGCATTATTTGCGGAATTTAAAATGCTTTTTATAACATTTAAAATGCAGCTTCCATTTTCATTACACTCTAATTAATTTTCATGACACAGCTCTTACAATTCTAATTACTTTGAAATGCAACACCATACTTATTATCTTAGAAACTCGATATATTATCCCAATGTAACCGTTTCAGCTCGTTATTGTTATGTTAAATCTTTAAGCTAGCTTCTGCATTTATTTCATCCGAACTATATTAAAATCGTTAGTAAAATTAGAATAATGTAGCTCAAAACGCATCGTATTTTGTTTTATGAGTATTTTGACAGTATATCTGTATATATATTTCCATGGCCACAAATATATTAAATTAACCAAATAGCTCATTCAAAGCCGTAACAAGAGTATGAAGCCCCCCCCCCCCCCCTTGGAAATCCAATTATTTGCCCTAAAAGAGGACGAAGTAGTTTGTATGTTCAATCGGTCCGCTTTTCGGACCGCTGATATGATGAATGAGCACCTCGCGATCGGATGCCATACCTGAATGATTACAAACCCTCATTATGAAACGAAGCTGTCTGAAGAAGACTTAAGATTTTAAAATCGGTCGAAAATATTCTTATTTTTCTTGATCCGGGCTTAAACGCAACCAAAGCTATAAATTTCATTAATTAAATTTATTAATCAGTCTTAATGATGCAGATGTCAGCAGATGTCAATTTTGATTTAGTCGCTGTAAATTGAGATAACCTAATATATGGTTCAAGTAGCCATACACATGTATTGCTTCTATAATGTAACCGAAGTATCAAATGCAAACTTTGAATAATTTCAAAAAAAGATACACATACCTGTTTATCTTTGCACATAAGAATGATGACCATCAAGTTGAGGAAGAACCCGAAGAATCCTATTAGGAAGAGGGCAAATGCCGATGCTGCATAGCCCCATGTCGGCATCAATTCCACATAATCGTCGTGATTGTGTTTATCCATGGAAGTGTTAAGGGTTGAAGTCACAGTGCCCGCCATTAGCCTAATCGTCAAGTTACAACACTATTGGAAACTTTAACAACATTGCCACATACATCAATTTTTTAACACTTGGCACATAAGTTTATCACAAAACAAGTCTCCAAAACACTGATGCCTTCAACGTTTCATTGCATTGCTCTTATGGCAATGAAGCCTGAAAAAAGAGCATCCTTTAATAGATAAAATAAATCAAAACCCGACATCGAAATTGATGATCTATTAACTATTCAATTAAAAACAACCGTTTTAGATTTGATATTCAAAATATGATTTATACATTCAAAAATACATAAAAACAATAGATATTTTAATACTAATAAACGGAGCCGTAACTAGGGTATGAAGCGTCTGTGGCAAATATCTAACTTGCGCCACAAGCAAGGTGCAAAACCAGAATTTAATATATGGATATGTCTGTAAGGACACGCATATTCTCAACTTCAAGTGGCACAAGCCACCTATGTAAATTAGATCGTATAAGGCCCTGGGTATGCATTTATTTCTGAAAATGCCGCAAAACGCTCTAAAATTGGCCACAAAATCTATGTGTCCAACCGGTCCAATTTTCGCACCGCTGACATAAAGAATGAGCGCCTCGCGATCGATCTCATACCTGAATATATCTGCAGAATGATTAAGAGCTCTCATTATAAAGCAAAGTTGTCTAAAGAAGACTGATCGGGTGGGTTGTTTAAATTTTGCATTCGGTCGAAAATATTGTTGTCTTTATTTTATTGCGGGCTTATGCCGGTTGGATCGATATTAATATTTAAGGATATAAAGAGCTCCTGGTCTCTAGCGCAAATGTGCTTTTAGGGTTCAATACGTCCAGTTAATTATTGATGAGAAATTTAGAAAGCCGTCTAATTCCATGTTTTGCAGATCAATAATTAGATATATGGTAGCCAAAGACAACAGAAAATAGTCTTCATCCGATTAAACCCACGCAAATTATCTAATCTAGTCGAAGAGCTTTCTGCTCAAATTTAAGCAGCATCAAAAGTATAATATTTTTATTTCCCAATAAGAAAAACTTTAGCCAAGATCATAAAATGAGGAGAGAAATAATTGATGGCAATGAAGATCAAACATATCTTCCCACTTTTAGACCCACAGGATATTAAGAGCAAACAGACTAACATACTTATGTTAAGGAAGAAAACCATATATATTTTAGCGGGATTGAAAAAAATAGTCGTTTTTTTTTATTCATCAAACATTCATCCTGATATATTATCCCAAAATCAATACAAAAAGGATGTTGTCAACAAATATATCGAACATAATTATATGGACAATGTACATAAGCATCTTCTAATAAACGAAAGAAAAAAAAACTATCATTCAATTGCATTGATGGAATGTGAAAGCAAAATAAACGCGTCACTCAATAAGTTCGTAGGATTTAGATTAAACTTTAAATAAAATGCAATTTATACAAATAAGTCTTGAATAATTTAAGCATCGTAGCTAGCCACATTCATTGAAATGTGTTATGAAAATATTTTTTTTGTGAAAGTAACAAAATTCGACAACATTTAAGCAAGTTTTGAGTAATACATAAAGTTTGATAGTGCGTAGGGTCTTGCCCAATTAAACGAAGAGAGAAAGAAAACATCCTCAACTTTTTATAACCCTACATTTTTCACGCTCGTAATTCCTGAAAAAGTTCCTCAACTTTATGTGCCCTGGGAAAAATTTCATAACAACTTTCAACAGGTTTCTATGGTTTTCCTCTGGATACAGGACAACTTACATCATAAATTGGAAAGACTGCCGTACACCCATGCAACGTCACCTTAAGTATCACACTTTAGTGCTCTTTCATATTCCGTGTCATTTCGTCATGTATAAATAACGTTATTTTTCATGATATAAGTATTAAATATGGAACGTCTTGAAATTGACTTGATGCCTATAAAAAGCAGCAAAATGTGCGACAAAGAGATAAGGGAGTAAAAATGGGAAGCATTATAAATGAGAGTGGATTAGCAATGTAGCATAACGAATAAATAAACATAACCTTTGACAGAATAATCGATCCAAATTATTTATACACAGTAGAACTTTTATAATGACGAGCAGAGTTATAACGATATCACGGTTATAGCGAGCTATAACGTAAGACAGATTCAATACAAATATTTCTCGCTGAATTATCATTAAAATGCATTCTGCAGCATTGTAAAATTCATGGATGTTAAAAAATAAATATGCTAATTTGAAGCTTTTTAACATGTATGATAGGATAATCGCGTATTTGCGATCAAATAACATTGATTCAGAAAGAGCATTCGTACACGTTGAGCTCAGAGACAGACAAAGACGGAGAGTGTCTTGCACGTTGAGTTTAGAGAGAAATAGAAAAGGAGATATTATCTAGCGAATCGGAAACTCTGAATGGAAGACAGAGACGGAGAGAATATCTTGCGTACATCGTACGATTGTATAAATCAGCGGTTCTTAAACAGGAGTCCCCGGACTCCTGGGGGTCCGCAAAGTCCTTGCAGGGGGGCCGCGAAAAAAATTGTTGTAGAACTGGGAAGGATGAAGGAAGAATGCCGAAAGATTTTATTTTTACTTTCAAGCTCTTTCTATCTTTGTTTAAGGCGTCTTCTCACTTTAGGCGCCTCAAAAATAGGCTATTTTCACGATTTTTTTTCGAGGATTTTCGCTAAAAATTATGAGATAAAATGGATCTTATGTAATAAACACATCTTTCAAGTACATGAAAAAAAAATATTTTTATTTTTTTGAACAATTATTATAATAAAACAGTAGCATCGAAAAACCCGTGTAGAAATGTTATGTTCGTGGCTTGTTGATGATATCTCCGAGATGGGTCATTTGAAAGAAAAAAATAAAACAGTTTTAGATTCAGTATATTAGTGGCTATAGCGCATATCATCAAATTTTTGATATTTGCGAAAATAACAAAATGGCGCATGTTTTACGAAAAAGTAAAAAAAAATCAAAATTTCAAAAATCTGATGATATGCGCTATAGCCATAACTATGAAGAATATGTCATTCAAATTTCATGACAATCGGCTGGATAGTTTCCGAAACTTCATCAACAAGCCACCGTAAAACCTTGTTTTGAGATAAACGCGTTTAAAGTTTTGGTTGCAGAAAAATTGCCCAGACACAGCTGTTGAAACACTCGTTGTTATTTTGGGTATTTCCTCCGAAGATCTTCATAAATTGGTTTCAAAACCTCGTGAACATCCTCAGCTAGAGCAGAAGGATGTTTAAAAGTTTCTATCTGATTGTTTTTCACCACTTTCTTGTACTTGCACCATGAGTCTGAACAATACGTATGCAGCCGGGTGCTCTCAGGTAGTCACTTCGATATAAATTTCGATATAACATTTTTGAAGATATGTACTTTCAACATTTAAAATAAAATAAAAATCGATTTTTTTTAATTTGTTAAGTGAGAAGACGCCTTAAGTAACAAAATGTACGCCAAACGTATTCTTTCCGCCATAAAAATATATATACTTTCTTAGAAAGTCGACAGATCTTAATAGTTAATCCGACGAAATTATACCTACGGTGAACACTTCTCTAAGTCTATCGATTTTTTTTAAATCAAAAAACGAGATCTTGATTCAAGCCAAAATCTAATGCATAAATCCACAGCTAGTGATATCAGTAAAAACGCAGGAAAAGCAACGAATGAAGTATCCCTACTTATAGCAAAAGCTGGAAAACCTCATAATATAGCAGAGCAACTATTTCTTCCTGCTACAAAAGTAATAATGAATATAATGTTGGGGCCTAAAGCTACGAAATATATTAATTTGATTTCACTGGCGAATGATACGATCAAGAATAGCATTGAAGATATGTCAAATAATGTAAAAGAGCAGCTCTTTTCAGCAGAGTGTTCAAACATCAATATTACTTACTACAATTGGATGAGAGTACCATCGTTTCTAATAATTTTAATGTGTTAGCATTCGTTAGGTATGAGTTTGAATATAAAACTAAAGAAGATTTGTTATTTTGTGAATTGCTAACTTTATGTGCTACAGCTAAGGCTATATTTAATAGTTTGAATAGTTTTATAATTAAAAATGAGATCGAGTAGTTAAGATGTGTTGGAATTTGCACCGATGGGTTTCGTGCAATGTCAGGAGCAAAATCTGGATTGATTGCTCTTATTAAAGGTGTAGCACCTCAGGTCATTTGGAACCATTGCTCCATACACAGGGAACCATTGCCATCCAAAAATATATCAACCGATTTAAAAAACGCATTGCATGAAGTTGTTAAAGTTGTCAATTTCATTAAGGTTCGTCCACTCAATTCCCGAATTTTTAAAATTTTATGCGAGGAGATGAGAATTCAATATACACATGTATTATTAAATGCTGAAGTACGTTGGTTGTTATGTGGGAAAGTGCTAAATGGCCTTTTTAAACTTCGTGATGAAATTCGATTTTTTTTAATAGATACGCAATTTGAATTGAAAGGACTTTTTAACCATTTTTCCTGTTTAGCTATTTTAGTTGATATTTGAATGAACTGAATTTGAGCCTACAAAGTGCAGCTGTAAATATGTTTGAAGTTGAAGATAAAATAGAAGCGATTCACGAATGTGTGTATGAGTCTTTTCCGACACTCGACGATTTTATAGAAACTTCGAATGTGGAAATTCCTGATGAAATTCGGCAGATTTTTGTTGAACATTTAATGACTCTAAAAAGCAACATCAGGAATTATTTTCCCAGTTCTATTTCTGGCAACAACTGGATTAGAGATCCATTTAACAGAGAAGTCACTCCTAATAAATACTTATCTACGCATGAACAGGACGTTGTCGTAGGATTATCATGCGATACGCCCATGAAATTACAATTCAACAAAACGGAATTGACAAGCTTTTGGTGATTACACTGCACTTGCAAATAAAGCACTCCAACATTCGATTCCATTTTGTACAACATATTTATGTGAACAGACTTTCGGTAATATTTTATATGAAATCAAAATATAGAAACAAGCTCAATGTATAAGAGGACCATAGAATAAAGCTTTGTTCAGGAGGGGGTCCGCGGACTACATATTGTGTGCTATCGACAGTGTTTTTTTTTTTTAATTTACGTACAAGCTTCATACACGCTGCGACGGCCCTGACAGATAAGTGGGCTTGATGATTTTAAATTAGCTCACTACTCAAAGGGTTAAGATGGTGTCAAATCAAAAATCAAACAAATATTCAGTCACAAGCAGATTTTATACATAGCAATGGAAGGTTTTATGTATTGATTTTCACGAATGTTGGTCATAATTCACACTGTAAGATATATTTTGTACGAACTGACGTGAGTAGACAGGTAACAAAGAACTGAATAGAAAATATACGGCCAATGTTAGGAAACAGTTATTCTGGATGTAGCATCATATATTCTGATGAATCTGGACTACTTTTTGAGATGGTTTCTGATACAAATTTAAAATAGAAAAGCATTGTACTGGAAGACTATCAAAAGAAAGACTAAAATGTAAGCATTGTCATAATAAGTCAGCAAATCCAAGATTTATATACAAAGCACCCAACATACAATGTACACAAATATTTCATGGTTTTTTTGGAAAAAATTGTCATTTTTAAAATCATTTTTAAAATATTGAATCATTATTATAATATTAGGGCTTCGAACCGGTAATTTTTACATTTCGATTTTCGTTCCTGAACAATTTAAACCTTTTATTTTGTATTAAAAACTTATAAATAGAGCATTTTATTTATCCTTTTATAAAAAGTATAATAATTTTAGCAAGATGTATATAATAATATAATGTATTTAACGAAAGGATATTGACTTGATGCTTATTGGCTAAAAGTTTCGTAATTTCAGGACTAAGTATTACATAGCGTTTGGAAACAAATTGAAATCTTGGAGTTCTTGGTATATAGCAAATATATAGGAAGATATAAGCTAAACAAAATACATATTAACGTCTTTGGATTGATAATAATATTATCTGAAGAATTAATTTAACAAGACAATTAACAGGTTATAGTATTATTAGATGAATACAATCTAACGAACTCTGCATAAGAATGATTAAGATAATATTATATCAACAAACAAATCAATTTATCTTTCGCATAAGACGTGTAGCGAACCGATAAAACCGATATTTTTGAATCGGTTCAATTCAGATTTCCAGTAAAAATAACGGTTTTTCCGGTTATTGATTCCGATTTAGTTATGATTATTATCATAGAACCGATTATAAAACTTCAAATGTATTTATAAATATCCAATTAATACAAGTGGGGCATTATTCGTTATAACCGTTAAAAGTCTAAAATTAAAATCAGACATTTGTCTTCGTTCGTACTTTTGAAGCTATGGGAGATTATTTTTATCATAAATTATGTTTTGTAAAAATTATGAAGTTTTAATTCTAATTTACGAATTCCGAACGTTCATGTGGTAATTTTTTAAAAATTTAATTAAATCTATATTCTAACCTTATTTTTCACGTGACTCTTCAATAGTAATTGGATAACCGTTCCTCGTGAACATCGACACTTAACTAGCACGTAACGATTTCATACGTATAAATTTATCAATTGATCGATATGATCTATTGTTCCCTCCATGAAAGGATATCTTCAATAGTTGAATAATTTAGAACTACCTTTAGTACTATAATGTACATGGCCGAATAATTCGAATTTATAATGACCTCTATTAAGCACCAATAAGCTTCCAAATAGGGAAAACGCTAAAAATTAGATTTCCTAAAAGAGTACTCTCCATCAAACTATCAATTTTAGAGACTTACCAATCAACCAATGATTCCAAGTGGATGTAATAGATCTTCAGCTTTCTCAAAAAGTTGATTATCTTCGAGTAGCTGTTATTTTTTGGATTATACGAGCTGATTTTGTCTCAGAAAGACTCTTACGGTTCTACCTCGCAACCCGCGCTTCATCGGCGTTTTCAGCAAAGACTTTACAGTAGGTGCCAATAATTATATTTAATGTATTCATAATCTTCAAAATGAAGCTGTAGCCGTTAATAAAATCCCCAGAAGTGTGAATTCAAATTCTTAATTAAATTATTTGGGGAAGGCAATAGAATATCACTAATATACAAATTCTCTATCCATAGAAAAATCCCCTGTGGTGATCGCCTTTGTTCGATAATGGATATGGCATTGTGACGTGGGGCCTTATTGCGAAGCTAATATTTAATTGTCACATATGTAAAAATGTAGGAGATTCGGAGTCGCAGTCCTTCTTCCTGAAATAAGAAAAATTCTAAAAGGGGAGGGATGCAGAGTGATGCCTTGATAGGAATAGAAATTATTATTTGTGGCCATTAAAGTTGATCGGTAATTAAAAGATCATTTCACTTTATCACGTCATAAAAGCCTTTTTTTACATTTCATTTATCGAAAGTACATATCTCTAAGAATGTCGTCTATAATTTTTGTGAAGAAATTCGGATTATTTCAATGCTTTACAGTTAATTCGCAAAATGCGCTCGAAGCAATCACGTCGTCCAGATTGCGCCCCAACGGCTCTGAGACCACTATGATCGCAGGCTTACCCCTATAACTGCTTTTGTTTGCAGGTCAGAGGTTCTTGTCAGGGACCTTTCATATCTTTGTTCTAGTGAGGGAGAAAATTAAGTCAAAAAAGGTGAACTAGCAAGTGGATAGTAAGGCCATAAAAAGAAAGCTCTGTACGAAATGCTTCGAAAATCGAACAGCTAACTAATAAATTGATAAAAGATTTGTCTAATTATTATGGCTTAGTTATCTTCGACATCTTGACTCAATAGAAAATATGAGAAATTTCATTTGGGTCATATGCTTTTATAAAATTTCGACTGATGAAGCCACTCGGCATTCACACTGTCCGGAAGGCGCAGATTCTTGGTGCAAATTACAGAAACATGCAACTATTGTATAAGATCGTTATCATCGAAGCAGTTCAGCAATTCTTAAGATCCATTTAGAAGAATTATTGTCCGATAATTTACTAGAAAGATATGCTGGAAAATACTGGAAATTGGGACACATACTACAGTTTGAATTTTTCGCGAAAGATTTGAGAACTTATTTTAAGAGATATGGTCGTAATGGAGATAACAATCGGTTTAAATGCCTTATACGTCTTTGCCAACCGCCCAGGCTCCAAATCTTCTAAATAAGCTAGAACAGCCCGCAGAGACGCCAGAGCAGCCAAAAAAGATAAGGTAGAGATAGCTGAAGAATTGCTTTATAGAGCTGGAATCGCTAATTAGTAGTATGTTTTCCTTTACAACAATTTTTAAGTACTTAAAACTTTAAATGCGTTTTTCTAGAAACGACATTTTTGCATGCAACGTTTAAAGAATTTTGAAAAACCAAGTCACCAATTGATCTGATATTTTACGAGCTTATTTTACAAATGTTAGAGTGCAATAATAAATTCTAAAAATATGAATGTAATATACACTATGAAAAAAAATGTGTATCGGCTACTCCCTGAACCCTCCCTATTTTTAAATAAGAACACCTTGCGATAGTAAAAGTTTTCTTAAAATGTGTAAGTATTTGTCCTCCTACATTATGTTAGCGCTAAAATATTGTTTGTATGAGGCATTTAAAAATCAATCAATTGACACATTGGCAATAGATGTTCATCATCATATAAACAACTTTACACGCATTATTTTTATCTCTGATTGAAACATGATTTATTAAGACGCTATAAATTCTACAAATAAATTCAAACTCTCATTTATATCTAGCCATTATTTGAAACGAAATCAAGCGTAATAAGTTTTATATCCTAGAAGATTGAGGATTAATGTTCACAAATAGAAAAATAAGTAGAAATACATTAATCACCCGTAAAGAGATCAACAAGGCTGTCTCCCCAAATCGATATTGAGTTAATAAAGATTAATTTTCCCAAGGTTTCAAGAATAGTTATCCGAGTTACAAACAACAGGAAATTATATATATATAAGGTGGTCCATGCTATAAAATAAAATCTTTTTTATTCTTCCGAAGATATTTTGAGTTTTTTTCGTATATCAATAACACAAAAGAAAATTGCCTTTGAGAAGAGTTTTCCCCATCTTCTCATGCTGACGTGTGATAAATTTCAATCCATGGGGATTAAATCCCATTACAAAAGTAGATGAACAATACATTGCTTATGCTTGTAAATAATATATACGTCCGTGTATTTTTTATGAGAGTAATTTTAATAAACATTTGTAAGGATCAGACTAATAATAAAATACGGGAAATATTATTTGCGATTATATAATTTAGTTAGTATGGCGACCCTGACGTGGGATGGCTTATTGATATTATTTTACATTAACACTTTATATGCTGGATATGGCTGTATACTCAAACCTCTTTTTGTGCGCCTTTTTTGTGAGATTTCGAAGTTATGCGGTTTTTTTAAAGCGTTCGTATCAATTTTCATAAAGAGATATTTTTGATATTTTTTCAACTATTTACGAAGTTATAGCTATTTTAATGACGCGGCAACGCGGCCAGTCCTACCCGTTTACAAAAAAATTAAAACTCTGATAAAATAAGGCCAAAATATGACTTGAATGAAGTTAGGGACTATAGTGACATCTTTACTAATTATGAATTATATTGTTGGAAATAGAAAATCTACACAGAACAATGATGACATTAACACTGGGTATACTATTTCTTCCGAAGAAGAGAGCCATTTTAAATCATATCGAAAATCGCAACGAAAATTATCATACAGCGGTGATAGTTTGTAATTAAAATAATTAGTATTTCTCTAATGGATGTCTGGCATTTGAGATGCCAGATGTCAGACATCCTTAAGATTTTACCAATGATGCAAAACGCCCTTTAAATGTTACCAAAAATGTTAATTTTTAATTGCCTAATTATTTTCCTGTTTTTTTTTTTATGCGATTTTGGACATATTTTATATAGCTGTTTCAAAGTTATGCGGTTTTTAAAATCCATGAAACTCATCTTCACTTTTTCTATGTAAATCATAGCTTTTTTGTGCAATTTTCTGCGGAACGCATCTACCGCACAAAAAAAGGTTTAAGTGTATTGATATTTTTTCGTATAAAATCGCAAGAAGCCGTTGGCTCGCGACCACGTTTGATTTAAAAACGTTTGCGGCAAATTGTGTGTTGTAGATACTTTTTTTATTTTGGAAAATGTAGCTCTATAATGTACTTCAAAATGAGTTTTAATGCTCTGTTTATTCTCTACTGTAATAAATGATATTCATTCAATAACGTGCTAATGGTCCTTTGAGAATCGCGTGACTGTTAAAATGAAATCTCTTAAATTGAAAATTGTGGGTCTGAGAACCTCCTAAAAGAAAAGATTAAATTGAAAGCTGACCTATATTAAAAGATCAATGTTTATTCAGCTTGTCGGGTACAATATTCCCATTTAAGTTTCAAAAAGTAATAAAAATGTAAATATAATTTAAAACTGGATTTTTCAATAAGTTGTACCTTTACATAACTTTGCTTACATTTTTTGAATACACCTTTTTCTTTCTTCAATCTTCATAGAGGGCTTTTCTAAGACAAAAAGACTATCAAGAAATTTTATTGCTTTCTTCATGTGGGTTTCAACTATTTCGACACAAGTTAGGTTTATATTTTTTTAATATAAATTTTAGATAAAAGAGGTTTTACGAATACAAATCCCATCATTTATAGGCGGCCCTATCTGAATTTGCACTGTTTTATCAGGGTAAACCTAGATTGGATATTGGAATTATCGATTTCCTAAATTGATTGGTGTGCTTTTTTTTTAATTTCCCAGTTTAGATTTAAAGCTAAACCTATATAATAAGAACTCAGGGTCTAATCACTAAGCTAACACTTGGTTATTTTAATATAATGTGTGGCTATTAAAAAACGAGATTTGATCATTATGGATCAAGCCACGACAGGCAGATTAATATAAGATAATTACTATTGATCTTATAGTAATATATGCAAATACTGTGATTTTCAATCATGTTACTTAATTACTTTTCTGTAAGAAATTGATTAAACGTTTTGCAACGTAAATTTGTTAATTTTTTTTCTTGAAATGATAATATGTTTTATTCGTTCTGGTATGTTACAAGTAAGGCAAAATTGCTAAGTAATTTATTCTGAACTTGAATCCAAAATGTACTTCAAAACCTTAGATCTAGATTTGGAAAGATACAATTTGTCTTCCTTATCCAAACACCTTTGTGAACAAACATTTTGTACGTCCTATATCAGTATTACAGATATGTACCTTATTTCGTATTTTGAGCACTCTTTCTACATATTGAATTACAAACGGATCATTGATTGGTCGAACTACCCAAACAGATCCGATTACATTACTCTTTTTCCACAAAATCCTAAATATTAGGGCCGAAATACTTTGATAAAATAGTTTATATGTTATCCTTCCTCGAATCACTACACGTATTTCCGGTAAAAAGCTCGTAAAACACCAAAATATCCATTATTTGATGCTAAAAAATACATGTGAAACATTAAGCCGGAAGACGGAATAAGGGAGATCTCATCCCCTTATTTCGTCGATCGAAAAAAAATCCAATTGTTGATTTATGTAAATATTATTTATGATAGATTGTTTGATGGATTTGAATTTGTTTTATTTTATTTTAATATTATTTTACAACCCCTATCTCAAATGTGCCCGAAAACTCATTCTTTGATAGAAGTTTGAAGGGCAGGAAATTAAATATAATTGTTAATGTTATGTTATGATTAATATTGTAGCATTTTTAAATTTATAGCAATTTAGATTTGACTAAAATACATATAGGCAAAGTATCTTACATGTAACCTATTTGGGTTCTTAAGGCGTCTTCTCACTTTAGGCGCCTCAAAAATAGGCTATTTTCACGATTTTTTTTTCTCGAGGATTTTCGCTAAAAATTATGAGATAAAATGGGTCTTATGTAATAAACACATCTTTCAAGTAAATTAAAAAAAAAATGTTTTTATTTTTTTGAACAATTATTATAATAAAACAATAGCATCGAAAAACCCGTGTAGAAATGTTATGCTCGTGGCTTGTTAATGGTATCTCCGAGATGGATCATTTAAAACAAAAAAATAAAAGAGTTTTAGATTCAGTATATCAGTGGCTATAGCGCATATTATCAGATTTTTGATATTTGCAAAAATAACAAAATGGCGCACGTTTTACGAAAAAATAAAAAAAACGCAGTTTTTTTGCAGTTTTTTGTAAAAAAAATTACTTAAAATCAAAATTTCAAAAATCTGATTATATGCGCTATAGCCATACCTATGAAAAATATGTCATTCAAATTTCATGACAATCGGCTGGATAGTTTCCGAAATTTAATCAACAAGCCACCGAAAAACCTTGTTTTGAGATAAACGCGTTTAAAGTTTTGGTTGCAGAAAAATTGCCCAGACACAGCTGTTGAAACACTCGTTGTTATTTTGGGTATTTCCTCCGAAGATCTTCATAAATCGGTTTAAAAACCTCGTAAACATCCTCAGCTAGAGCAGAAAGATGTTTAAAAGTTTCTATCTGATTGTTTTTCACCACTTTCTTGTACTTGCACCATGAGTCTGAACAATATGTATGCAGCCGGGTGCTCTCAGGTAGTCACCTAACGGTCGCCCAAAAATGTGGTTAGACTCCTTCGATCTTTATGAAATTTCGATATAACATTTTTGAAGATATGTACTTTTAAAATTTAAAATAAAATAAAAATCGATTTTTTTTAAATTTGTAAAGTGAGAAGACGCCTTAAGGCTCCATATTCGATATCAGACATAGGTGAATTTCATAATATAGTTCTTCATTTCCTATCACATATTATTAAATAGTTATAAGATAATTTGAATATGATTTTTAAGATAGGAGGGTATCTATTTGAAATCATCTCAATATTCGCAATTTCAAGCTCAAGAAATGTGGCTAAATCTGTATAAAGACGATTGGTTGGAAGCATAACTTCTGATTCCTAAATTTGTGGGCACGTTGAATAAAAAAGGATCACAATGGGCTGCAATCTATTGAAACTTATTAGTGAATAGCTGATATATAATATTAATTCTATATCATGTATTTATCTATACCAAATAATTTTTAATTTGTCGTTTCTATAAAAATATAAGCAAAAAGGCCAGTTGACACAGAGGGATGAACGCTGTCACTTGTAAAATATTTATTTCGATTAAGAGGAAAGCGTCAAGCTAAACATTTGGACAGAAAATAAATGATGTTAATGCAAAGGGCTATTTATTCAACCCTTAGAAACAGTAACTACACGTTTCAGCGTGGTCAGCAAAGCGAAAATGAGCTTTCGGTTGATTTCGGAAATGTTTTATGCATCAAATAAAAATAAATCGTGCATATTTTAAAACACACAATGAGGTCATAATATGCCGTCAATAATATGTTTTCGTACTAAATTAATTCAGATGCAATTCAATCAAATTATGCACATTATACAATGAGATTTGAAAGGTTGCATTAATAGGTTTTGATGGATCGAACCCAAAAAATATATCATCACAATGCTAAATTACCATAATTTATTTAAATTGATTTCATAAACAAATTGCAATGGTTTTTCAAATAAATATTTTCATATAGTGTTATGTTTAAGTGGCTATGTTTAAAATTGGAGTTAAACCATCGCTAAAATATACAATTATTATTGTTTTGAATCAATGACATTGATTGTTGACAGTAGCGTTTGAGAGTTTTTGAGCCACTTAACCCCTAAAAGAGTACTATCCCAGGGCCTGGGACCACCCCTCCACTTATTCGAAAGAGCACTCTTGTACATTGAGCTCGGAGACAGACAGATAACGTAGCGTAGTACGGAAGACAGAGACGGAGAGCTTCCCCGCATACATCGCACGATTGTATAGACCGTTAACCCAAATTTATCGACTAACAATGATTTCGATTGCATGTTTGTTATTTGTTTATGCAAAGAAATTACCGAATATTTTGTGATATCGACAGTGTTTATTTATTTAATTGCTTCATGTTCGTCGCTGCTTGTTGAATTCTTTGTCCAATTATCTCTATCTACAAATTTGAGCTTATTATTAATGTTATTACAGCAGACCCGCGGTAATCTGGCCCCAGTATAATCCGGCGCCCCCTGTAATCCAACATCTCAATATAAATACAGTATACGTGTACGATAAAGCTTCTTTTTTTAAATTGGCAAGTGTGTATGGCATGAGACGATCCACAATTTATGATGTAAAAAAGAACCGCGAGAACATTCAAAAGTTCGCCTCCACTATTGATTGTAGGCAAGGTAAGAGGTAAACTTTCAAGAAAGCTAAACATCCAGAGGTGGAAAAAACAGGCATACATATATTTCGATGTACATATTGGCCATGAAAGCAAAGTTGTTTTATAAGGATTTAACAGAAAGTAAGACTTTGTAGCTGTTAAGGGATTGTGTTTAAGACATTGATTCTATAATATGAAATCTTGTATTATCTATTTATATCTCGTCATTTTCATAATTTTTCGCACTACAAGTATACAAAAAATCCGGACTACAAGGGGTCGAGGGCAGTGCTCTATAATCCGACAAATTTGTCAATTTGTCGGCGCTGCTTTGCAAAACGTTTGTCGGATTACCGCGGGTCTGCTATATGATATTTATTTTACAAGAAATACAAATATATTTCAAGGCATAAAATACATTTGTGTTTAAGTTCGCAAACGAAACATTGTCAAAATTTATTGAAATCACAAGAGCTTCAAGTGTCAAATTGGGATGATGTTATTTTAACAATAGTTAGGTATTAGGAATAGTTAAGTAATAGAAATATTTGACAGATTAAATTCAAGAATTTAAAATTGTCAATTTAAAATATTTAAATGCATCTATATTTTATATTACCTGTATTAACCAAACGACATATTAATGAAAATGAATTCAACAGTTACTCCAAAATACTCAATAAGACCATTTGTTCCATGATCTGAAAATAGGGGCTACATCATTATTTATCCCAAATTGAGAAGGGATGAAAACGAACTCATGTATACAAAACTCTCAAGTCCATTGAAATTCATCTCCTCTACATGAAAATAATAATTGTGCTACGGTACTCTAATAAAATCTAAAAATAGTTGAGATTTTTCAACTTGTTTGAATGACGAGGAATGTTACGCTTGTTTTTAAAATTGTCTCAAAATTATTTTAATAACATCACTTTAATGGATTCATTTTTATATTCAGCCCTGTGAAAAGTATGGCTTGATTCCGAAATAGACCTCCATATATAACGATGCTAATTTGAGGCAAACAAACAACTTTTAACGATCAAACCTGAAAGCTCTAGAATTCCGAGAATTCATTGTATGGCTTTGAGGTGCAAGTATTACATATTTGCGATGGAAATGAATAAGGATACTGGGGATGCTATAAAAGCATGGTGAATTTTAAATAGTTTATGCTTAATTTAAGCTGCTATCGATAACAACCATTCATCGTTGTAATGCCTCATTATATTTTCAATGACTATACTCGATGGATTATATTTTTGTTTTCACATCAACAAACTAGTACTATATGTATTCATTCTGGTGTAACGTCAAAGCGCAATATTTGCTTTTAATATTTTATAACAATATTTGCTTTGTAACATGTAATTGATATGCATCCTGAATTGTTAATTATTAAATATTGCATAAGCACGCAATTTTTATATGGCAGAGATCTCTTATATTATTACATATATTTAAATCAACTTCCATCATAAAACAGGATATGCATATATACGTGCAAATACGATTCACCGATCCTCTCATTTTAATGTGCAAAATTGATTCGAAGACGTGGGCGTCAACTGGGTGAGCCGAAGTGGGAGCCTGTTTCAAAGAACGCGACGACACTTCATCAAATATACAGATTTTTTATAGTCCAATATATTACAATGTAAAAAAACATAATCTATATAAAAGTAATCTAATATAATAATAAACACGGCGTCCAAGAGCGGCTGTAACTTTACGTTTCTTCGAACTTAGTAATAATTATTGGTTTACATACGCAACTAATGAATGTTTATCTATAGTTTGTGCATATAGAAAAAATGCAGGAAGACATAAATAACTGAATTTTTTCTTCTCTTTGTTGTTACATTTATATAAATATGTTGCACGTATAAAAACAACTATACAAGTTCACATGCAAATATCTCTTGTCTGGCTATCCACGTTGGCATAGTCCCTGAGATTGCCGTCAATTATATATTCCAGATACATTACGTTCGTTTGTTGTTCGTAAATATAGATGCTACATATTTGGGTGCCTCCCCGTATTAAAATGCTATAGCCGTCGATCATTAAGTATTGAATTTCAATTTGTGTGTGGACGCAGATGGTTAGTAGTGTTTTCAAAGCATTTATGGATGGTGTCAGAAGCAACATATCATTATTGACATAAGCAAAATCTATTAAACGGGAGATTATCCATATAAATTAGAGTACATATTAACAAGCTGTGGAGACATTGAGCTACCCTGTCTTACTTCTTACATTGAATGACCATCAAATCTACTAAGACAAAATATGTGTTTTTTTCTAAGCTTTCCCCAGAGCATGTATACGACCGGTAATTATCCCTGGCATTAAAAAGCATCCTCTAATCGCCAGCAATGTTCAATAACTGTACTAATTCATTGCTATTTAATTGATACTATCGAATAAAATCAGTCTTTATTTAAAAAAATAAAATTATTACTGTGTACTTCTGTGGCGCGTTGCTACAAACATTGATTTTTATATATAAGATCTACTCTAAGTGAATTGTACTATACCTATATTATTTGAAAAAGTACAAACAATAAGTTAACAAATTTTTATTGTAATCGAATGAACGGTATGGCAGGGCATAAAATACGAACAAACAAATTTTTATTTTTGTATACTATGCTTATATTACTTGCGCAATTTTTAACAATAAGTGGACGAAGTTTTATTGCAATCTGATGAACGATATGGGAGCGCATTGCATACGAACAAACAGAAATTAATTTTTATATATAAAAATAATCTTTCAAAATAATAAATTTAATACACATATTTTTAAAATTTTATAAAAGTATCAGTTTTTCAAGGCTGGGCCAATGTTCTCATGGTTCTTTTTTGCATCATAAATTGTGGATCGTTCTATCACTTGTCAACTTACAAAAACATTCATAACGATTCAGGCGGTCAAGAATCACACTATTATATTTTTTACATTGTCGAAGATTTACCGTACATATGTACTATATTTGTATTGGGATGTCGGACTACAAGGGGCGCCGGATTAGCCGGATCATATCACAAGCTATGATTTAAACGATCTATTAAAATTATAGCGTAGATAAAATAAATGATTGGACAATATTCATATCAGTTAAAAATATCTCATTTCTCTCATCACATCTGGTTTCAAAATCTATACATATTTGGTTCAAATCGAATACTCTTTGTCATTTGATCTTTGAAGCGACTATATTCATTTTCAATTTAATTGCAAAAGCAATCGTTTTGCTTTTTCTCCATTGATGGAATCTCTCTTATTGTGAACCTCAATGAGTATTATTGTTTAAGTGAATTCTGGGTCAGGTCAGATTTGCTAAAGTGTTGTTTTAACGTTAGTAATGTGGTTATAGTAGAGTATACGTAATATTATCAAGGCTTTGAAGTGACTTGCGGTGTTTTATTTACATTATATAGAAAAACCGCAAATATACGGTGTGCCATGTGTCTCGATTGATATTGTCGTTCGACACTGAATGATTAAAAATCGATATATTTATACAAAATCATGTAAGATTACATATTGTTCGCTATGTGAGTCTCTTCAATGATAAAATTTTAAATGAATTAAAATATGAAGTCCACAAACTGTTCTCAAAGAATAATTTCAAATATAAATTAATAACAAATTTAAAAGTCTTCAAAGGGCTACATTTACATTTTTATGGTTGATGAAATGCTTATGGAATCATCTTTTATGAATTACTCAACCATATGAAACAGTCTATGTGGAATTGTATTATAACTGAATAGAAACATTCAAGTAGAAACTCAATTAATAACGTTCATATTTGATCAATACAAAATCACACGTTCATATCCCAATATTATCCAGAATAAAGCATCAGAAATCGGAAAGTCTTACAACCTCCTCTATATTCACATATTATGGCGTCTTTGGATTATCGTATGTCTTTAGAACATATCATTTGGGACGCAATTTCAAAATGTTGATAAAAAAAGTAACCAGCTTCTTGCATATTTTAAATCAAAGTCATAGCTATTTGTTTAAAAGTGGTCAAAAAATTTAGGTCAGTATATTCATAAATGACTAGAAGAAGCCGTCGTTGATTATTTTTTTGTGAAACTTCTCATTGTGTAATAAAACAAACCCATATAAAGAAATTCTATAATAGTTTACAACGTGCTGTATAGTAGTTTCAACGATATTTTCGTCATTCGTCATCATTCGTCTTTGAACCCGTATAAAAACGGTTTGGGTTACTTATAACAAACTTCGATGTAGTTTTCACAAGCTTTGATGTTTCCCTTCTTATCGCTTTTATAGTTTCTGGCATGAGATATTTTGAAATTTTCCGATATTCTTTAGTAATTTTTTTGATTTTTTCCAATCCAATGCATGAAATAATATATCGTAGGAACTGTTTTACGCTAAAGTTTACGTTGATACATTGATAATTTTAACATTGGATTTTAAGAATCAAAAGCCATTATATTAATGCGCAATTTAAAACTTTAAGGCTTTGATTTGTGTCGTTTAATCTATGAAATGCACCAGGTCAAATGTTACCTTATACCCAAATACAACCACAGGCAGCGCGTGTATTTTATGCAAAACGGCAGTTTATTTTATTATATTATAGTGTGGGAAAATTTCGCGGTTATTTTGTATTGGCTTTGTATCCGTCAGATATTGCCCGCAAGCTGTGGGCTTGGATTCTAAGGGTTGTAGGACGAATAGACTGTCTATTATCTATGGGGAGCCTTGCGGACTGGTCGTACTTAATTATTGGCGTGCAAAATTTCTTTGTCGTCATGTTTTAGTTTCACGTTACATTGGCATTGTCTGGAAGCTTCTGCCTCGTGATAAATGTGATTATTAAAGATCACAATGTTATAATTGATTCTCATTCCTTTTAAGGATTCCTCCTTTTCGGCGTTGTCGGGTGAGTGATCGGAGATAACAGCCCTCTTCTACGGAGGTCAAATAAAGGATTCCGTCGTATGTTGCGAGTCCGCATCGAGACTGCGGAGCCCCGTCGATACTAAGGAGCGGACGCTCCCGTCCTTCTCGTCCATGTCCTTTAGATGAGAGACGTACGGGTGCGTCCGGTCCTCGGATTACCCTGCGACTCGAGACGCCCCTCATGTTGGACTGCATGAGGCAGCCGCGACGAAGATTGCAGGCTCCAGGAGACAGGAGGGGTTAAAACACAACAATATGCTAATAATATATATAATACTTAGTTTGAAGATGGATTTTTACAAAATTTAAAGCAATGAGTGACCATAAGATATTGTAAGCTGTTCAGGTCATAGTTAACACAAAATTGACAAATTGGCTTGAACATCTCGAAAAGTGAAACTCTAAGCGGCAATTGATCGGAAAGACAGGGAAATAGTGGGGTAACTAGTAGAAAGCGTATTTTATTATATATTACACAAACATTTCACTTGATTTCACGCCAGAAAATGAATAATTACGCGTTGCGCAACAGAAGATGATACTTTTCGCCTTCTTTATTTAGTGACGGGATCAAGAAGCTTCCTATCTGATGAAAAAAAGTCTCATATTTATAGCGTTAGACCCTTATTCTTAATTCTAATAAATTATGTGGATAAATATGCACAGGTGCGTCTTCCGCGTCCATTGATAATATCCGAATGACGCACATATGCGTAACCCGACGGGAATGTGTTAACACATGTTAAGGCGTAATACTATTTTTTATTCATAAACCCCCATTTTTTAAATTTTATTTCATACAAACATTTTTTTAAGAAATACGCAAAAAATGGTTTGGAGTTGGTGGGAACTTTTATAGAAAAATCTTGGAGCCTAAAGGGTTAATACAAAATCCAAGATTTTGAAATGAATGAGGATTGGAAGTCTTGAAAATAAGACGAAAGACACGAGATTCCGACAACGAATTCCAATATAATCAAGACCAAAACCAGAGAACAGTTGGTCAACACACTATAGTTGTCAGCAATTTAAGACAGCACAAAAGTAGAACTAACGACTATAAAAATACAATCCACGATTATTCTGCAATAAATACTATAACACATAACTTCAATAGCGTATAAAAAGCAAAAAACGTCATAAAAGATACTACATTCAATAGTATAAATAGGCAAGTGCAACAAGTCCTAAAGCTGAGATTCCAAGATGAAATAAATCTGAAATATAATTGCCAAAAAGTACTAAATTATAATAATATATGTCATCTTTTGTCGTATATATATATCCTTTGGAACGCTTAAAAAATACATAGAAGTGTTAAATGTGTGTGATGAATTTGTAAAGATTGTTCATGGATTTGATTTGATTAGTAGTGTGAATAAATCCCCAATTTAAATCGTCAAAATTTGAGGTTTTCTCATGTCTCAGTACATCCTTTAAGTTTATATATCTATCTACGAGTAGATTTAAATTTTCGGAATTTGATTTGTGGTAATCCATTAAATTTTAAAGCTTTGGAAGCTTTAAACACCTGAGTGTCTTGATACTAACTGACAAAGAAAATGACTTATTTTTAATACTCGAAATATAATATTTCTGAATAAAATTTATTTGGTCTTATCCATAATATTAAACTTTCACACGATCAACATGTGTTTTGGTAAGTCAATATCATTCAGATTGCTTGAATTTTACTGCAAAAAATCTATTTATTTGTAACTGTCGTTCATCTTTCATCTGTCTTACTACATGACTTGCTTTTAGCTCTTAAATGTTAGTAACGTATCTAATGCATATCGTGTTTGAAATTATTATATCTGCCTGTTGATGTATTGACAGAAGATAACCCCTTCAATTAATATAATTGTGATTGAACCGTGTTCGTTCATTATGTTCCGTGTGTGACTAATGTCAGCCCAAAATGTATTTCGACCATCCAGACAATAGTAATAATACATGGTATGTTCAATATTGACGAAAATGTCAGCCATTAACACAGCCGTGATAAGAAATTAATTTGGGTTAAATTAAAGTTAGGCTTGCGTAAAATATCAGTGTGTAAGAATGCCCTTAAACAATGTCACGTCTTTTCGTACGTATGTCCTGCAATATTGTCTTTGAAGTCCCTAAAATAAATATTTCGGTAGTAAGAGTGACATTCGCTTATTGCGTTACGCCATCTATAAATTTATGGGAGGAAAAGCAAATCCCTTAAGTAAGAATTTACACACGTAGATCAATCTACTGAAAGCGAAAACCCTAAGCGAATATCAATATTGACTCTTTATACGTGTAATTGTATTACACATGAAACATTTCAATGGCGAAATTCGACAAACGTTTTACAAATTTTGTACGAGCAGTGAAGCATCGGAAAAATTTGAATGGATCTTTTCCAATTCATACCTATTCTTAGCATCAATTGTGAAATCACGTTTTAAGAGGCACGTGGCTAATTCTATCGTCCTCAATATTTTTACATGTTCCAAGTTGTTCGAAAACGTTGAATACTATTGATATCAATAGCATTCATTTCCGTTGCGTAATTCCATCTCGAAGTTATACTCACGGGCCATTATTATATCGGATGAGGAAAAAGTGAAATATTTGCAAAATATTGAAAATGGCAAAATATACTTATATTAAATATATTTTAAATGGATTCCGCTGTACCAAAAATCACTGTTGCATTTTTTAAAAAGACATTTGCATATATCTCGTACGACACGGATTTGTATAACACGACATTTTTGTGGAACTATATGACCGTGTTATACGAGGTCTATGTGTATATTATATATAGAAAAATGTGTTAGTTTATTATACAGGATGTATAATAAATTGACTGATTGACAAAAATTGTTTAGGGGTTAGGGGGGTCTTTTGCTACATTTCACACACAGGCCCTATGTCCTAAGTATTAGGATAGTCGAAATAGATTTTTTTCAACATTTTGAAAAAATACTGGGCCTGGGGATGTGCCCTATTTCATGGCTCGCACGGTCTCCCGACCTGACACCACTGGATATCTTTGCCTGGGGATGTGCCCTATTTCATGGCTCGCACGGTCTTCCGACCTAACACCACTGGATATCTTTGCCTGGGGATGTGCCCTATTTCATGGCTCGCACGGTCTCCCGACCTGACACCATTGGATTTATTTGTCGGGGAGGTGCTCTATTCCGTGGCTCGCACGGTCTCCAGATTTGACACCATAAGAATAAAAAGTATTTTCTTAGCCCTGATCCTGGCAAACTGGTACCTCTTCAAGTTTAACGGCTTATTTAATGATTTGTATAACATGTAGCATATCATTGGAAAGGGTTAAATCTAGGGAACTTTTTAAAATTAAATTTAGTTCAAAATAATTATTAGTTTTTCGTTTAAAGAATTTAGAAGTTGACACTTCTCATTCCATTACACATTTTTTATAACTTCGGAAATTCAGAACCAATTTTTTTAAACCAATTGTATAAAATAATTATTTATTTAGATCAAAAATACATTTAAAAATACAAAAACAGTTATTTTGTGCTGTTATGACCACAAACGAAAAAGTTATGACGTTTTAAAGGTGAAATTTTGGGTATTTTTCAAAATGTTAAAACAAACTCTCTTTCGACAACCCTGACACTTTGGACATAAAGTCTATGTGTGAAACGTAGCAAAACAGTCCCCTAACTCTAAAAAAAAATGTCGGTCCATTTACGAAACTATATACGCTGTATACGCGTAATGTGTGTCTGTCTGTTCTTTAAACAAGCATTTATAAAGAACTCTTGGATTAAAGCAAAAATACTTGAATGAAACAAATTTCGAATAGTTTCTCCATCTTTCATTTCATCATTCCGTTAATAATTTGGGATTCACGCATCAGTAAATCCATATCTGAGATGATGTCTATATACAGGTGCAGCAGGGAAATTTCCTAATAAGAAACGCGTCTCCTGAAGCGATAGTTATTTCCAAAAGAATATAATGACAATCATTAAAAATATCAAGATTTAATGTTTTTTAATAATGTACGCTTAATTACAATCATGCATAGGATGATGGAGGAATGTCCGTTCATCTTAGAGGCATTTATTTTCTGGTACTATGTACTTCAAGCTGGAACTCCCAAACTCCCAGCCAATAAGCACCAAGTCAATATCCTTTCGTTTAATAGATAATATTATTGTAATCTTCTATAAACAGAAATTTAAATTAATTTGAAATAATACGTTAACTAACATAATTACACTAGAAGTTAATTAGCGGATATTTTAAATTTATTAAATAAAATGTTCCATTGGTTTTATTTGGAAATGCTCATATCTACCGTTAAAAAAAACCAAATCGAGGTGTCATTTTTATCTGTCTCATTATGAGATTTTAGGGAGAGGTATTTTTATCTTATCAGTCGAAATAATAAATCATGGCTGAAAAATGTTAAAACAATGCTGAAAGACGAGATTTAATAAAAGCGGTACCGATTTTTATAATAAATGCTAAAAATAAAAGTAAACGCTTTTAGTAAACGGAAAACAATTTCATACAAAGGGTTGATGGCTTTGCAGTTTAATAAATGGGCTTAGATCTAAACGAATAATCTTGTTGTATCAAACCACTTAATTAAGGTTGCAAAGATTAAAATATAAGCCCTACTATATAATGGATTAATGAAGCAATAATGACATACTTAAAATACATCCGCATACATGTTTGAGCCTCTTCGTAAGTCTTTGAGCCTCTTTTCTTTTGATGTTTCAGAGTTAATTCGATTTTCTATCTGAAGAGTTGTATTATGTCGTTGTGTTTTCTGAGGAAGAGATAGTGGATCAAATGTAGAAGAGTCTAAATAATTTCGAATTCCTTACTATAATAAATTCTCCTGACTAAACTCATCAAGCTACATAAATTAAATTAGTTAATTGCCATTTATACATCAGATCAAAAGTCATTTTCTATTAAAATAAACTAATGTTTTATTAAAAAATATACATTGCAAAAATAATTAAAATTGGGGATATTTTGTTTGAAAAATCAAAGCAATATATCGCAAGTACAAAGAATATTTATCGAAAAATTGGTCCAAAATTTAAAAAAATGGTTGTTAGCAACATGCAGGTCATCATGTAGAATACCAAATACATAGTTAGATACCAGTAGGTCCTTTGTACACAAGATTCAATTAATTCACCAATCAACACCCAAATGATCCAGATAATTCATGCAATTGATTTAAACCTCCATTTTCAATGGAATTAATTAATATTTTCTTCCTCAAACAATGAAAAAGTGATAGTATAATAGGTTTAATTGTTGATTCTTATTATAAAATATCGTGTTGGAATTCAATTTCATAATGCGACATTAATATTAGGGTGTCCCATAAGTTTCTTTCGTTTTCATATTAAGAAAAAAATAAACAATAATTTGTATTACATTAAAATTTATTGAATAATATATGATCCATTCTGCTCTATTACCTTTCTCCATCTCTCTGGAAGCCTCATAATGCCTTCTTGCCAAAATTTCCCAGGTTTGTTGGCAAAATATCAATCAAGGTACAATTTTATATCATTTTTTGAATCAAAAATTTTACCACGTAAAGAATTTTTCAATGAGAGAAATAAATAATAATCTGAAAGGGCAATATCCGGAGAGTATGAAGGATGAGGTAAAACATCCCAGTCAAATGATAATAATTTATTTCTGATGAGCAAAGACACATGAGGTTGGCGTTATCTTGATGAAAAACAACGCCTTGTCTGTTCGCTAATTCTGGCCGTTTTCTGGCAATTGCATCCTTTAGATTGTCTAGCTGGAAACAATATTTTGTTGAATTGATCGTTTCACCTTGCTGAAGCTACAATTACCTACAATTAATGCTTCTGTGCCCTTAGTCCAAGGCCGTTTACATTGGATATTCTCATAGAGTATCCAATTTTCATCTCCAGTGACAAGTCTCTTCAAAAAAGGTTGGCTATTATGTCGTTGGAGAAGAAGATCGCATGTTGAAATGCACTGAAGTTTATTTGAGTCAGTCAGTTCATGAGGAAACCCATCATCTGATCGATTTATGCAGCCCAATTTTGTCAGATGATTATATAACTTGTTAGCTATTTTGCGAACAATATATTGCGGGTTTTCTTCAACCATTGCTATGATTAGATTCGTGTTTATTTGCGAAAGAAACTTATGGGAAAACCTAATACTTTATCTAAAATGTTGATATTAAAAAGGCATTCGGAAAGAAACTTTTGACATAGTTTGTGTTTAAACTTTCCTATTCTTTCGTTACATTAGTTGAAACCATTTTTATACTTCAATATGCGCCAATAAATATGAAAACGCACCTCATTATAAAAGCCCTAAGTTGATGTATATTTTTACATTCAGTATTTTTGGACAGATATATTAAGGGTGAATCTTAAAATAATATCCTGATGGATTTCCATGAAAATATCAGCTATTTATAATATCTTGTTTCGACAGAAAAGCTTGCGCTTTAAAAAAATATCATCCAAATAAATAAAAATAACAATGAAAATGTCGGAATAACTCGACTAAACCAAATATGGGCGAAACATATATTTAGCTGTTCAAAATTCAAGATATTCCCAATTGTTGGAGAAACTGCTTCAGGCTTAGAGATTTTGGGAAATCGCTTGAAATCAATGGCAATATTAATAATAAACCCTTCGACTTTGAGCGTCCTGTGGCTTTCGTAGGTGATCTTTTAAGAAGAAAGGCCTTGAAGGTGGATAGTTTCCCGGTGGAGCTCTATCTATAGGGTAGAACGAGATCATTACCTCTAAGCAAAATACGATATTAATTCGCCTACTACATAAACAGGGGAATATATTTATCTACTTTAACCACAAGGGTATATCTATTCATTATTCGCTAAATCTCTTATTAAAAGCCTGTTGCCCATAGTAGAACAATTCCTCGGGGACTTCAGACCAAGCATTGTAGATCAAATCTTTGATGTATTTCGCTATGATTTTCATCACATTTTCATAGATTTCTGTAGGACTTATGACAGCAATTTTTTTTTTAGAAAACAATTTAAATCAGATCATCTGGCATCGAATTTATGAGATCAAACGGGTAAGTCATGGACATGTACGGCAAAACATCAATCATCAAAACACACGTCGTACAGCACTTAAACCACAGGATAGACCAGAATGACAGCCAACCTATTGGATGATCTTGACTTTAATGAGCAGATGATATTAGCTAAGATGCTGACTATAGATGTTTGAATAATTTGATAGAAAGTTCACAATAATATACAGAGTGTACGTGTAGAATTTGCGTAAAAAAACTAGCGTTTTTTTTGTAATAGAATAGAAATCGATCGATTAATCAGCTTAGGTTGTTTTTCGCTTTATTCGCGCAAGTTGTTAAGAAAGGTTTCATGAAATCATAATGGATCACATCCACGACAGACCACCAAACACTCACCATCAGCTTCTTTTGATAAATATTGTGCTTTGGGTTGTTTTGATACTTTGCCCTTAACCGAACATTGAACAGAGCATTCACGGTTATTTTATTATTCACAAAGAATCTTTTTTAAGGATTTGCGAGAAAAACAACCCCAAATGAAGAATTTAAAGCGAAAATTCCTACGAACTTATTGAGTGATGTATGATTTAATATTATATAATACATGCAAATGAAATAAATTACAGCCCAAAGCAATTATACCAAAGAGTTAACTCGATTTATCCTCAAAGCCATTACAGGCTTTTACAGCTTTTTAATGACAGCCATTCATGTTACGTCCTTAAGCTCAAAAGTGTATTTCCTAATGTGGTTTACAAGTTATGAAGTTACTTAGGGCAACTTTTATACAAGTACAAATGTTCAGAGCTTCATTATATCAGGATTTGTCCCAAATTGTGTGCCGGCTTAGAGCGAATCCCAGCATTGAAATTCATTCGAAAAAAAGCTGGAAATAAAATCTACCGAGGGAGAACATTAAATCGCAAGATATGACGTTGGATCAAGCCATAAATATCGTATTTAAAAAAAATCTTACATATAAAAAACTAGGTTTTATTCCGAAGCATTGTAGCGTTTTTCTGGGTTTTGTCTATCTAAGAGCGATATCTGCTCACTGGAAGTGAAAAAATAAAAGTTTCCGACAATATTAAAACCTTTTCCTATTGTTTTTGATAGAAAGTACATGTATTATTCATAAGTCATATAACTTCAATGTGAAACACTTCATTCTGGGTCAAAAATAAACATTAACGTACTGAATATTGTTTACTACATATAATTTGATGAATTATTTCATTCTCCTCAATGAATAAAGCAATTATAATTTATGGTTTTATAAAATCTATCGAAAGTATGTACCTTCATATAAGATTTATATAGGAATAAATATTTGTTTATACGGTGGCTCCCTATTATCTTCTACGTGTGGTTAAATTAGGATGATATTATGAATTAACAGTCATTTATCAACATATTTTTTATCACATGCTAATGATTAATTGCCAATCAAGATTTCCTAAGCGGATTTATTCGACTTCATTTATCATCTCAGTAATTATTTTTTCTGATCTAATAAATCAGGGTATATTTGGATAGAGCCCCAAATACACATGCTATATTTTTTCGTAGAAAAACAATTCAAAATAAGTCATCAAGCTGCCCATTATAACAAGTATTTTCTTAACCATGACCCTGGAAAATTGGTACTTCTTCAAGTTTAATGACTTTTTGAATGATTTGTATTACATGTAGCATATCGTTGGAAAGGGTATAATCTTGAAAACTTTTTAAAACTTAACTAAGTTCAAAATAGTTGTTAGTTTTTTGTTTAAAGAATTTAGAAGTTGACATTTTTATGCACATTTTATGTAACTTTGGAAGAATGTTACTAATTTTCTTTAAACCGATTGCATGAAATACTGATTTATTTAGATCGAAAATATATTTAAAAATACAAAAACAATTATTTTGTGCTAATACAACCACAGATTTAAATGTTATGACGATTTAAAGGTGTAGTTTTGGGTATTTTTTCAAAGGGTAATGTTGAAAAAAAATCTATTTCGACAACCCTAACACTTAGGACATAAGACCTATGTGTGAAATATTCTTCCAAAGTTACATAAAAATTGTCGGTCCATATGCAAAACAACATGTAAAATGAACATATATTACATTCATATGTATCTAAGATAGCAAATTTACATGGAAAATGGATCGTTTAATGGAACATTTTCTATAATTATCATATAAAATACATGCAGAGTAAAGATATGAAATATGCATGTGTGTGAAAATTTGCTTTGTTCCCACGTATATATTTTTATATTTTTTATAAAACGTGGAGGCTTTGAAATTATTCAATAGAGTCGATTGATAGAATATTCAGGTTAAGCAAACGGTCAACTCCATCTGAAAATGTATCAACTGATCCTTCCTTGTAAATTGCTTTCGAGGCTGACAATTTGGGTTTTCTCGGTAATAAACTGAAAACGTGTTTCATGGAAGGTTCATATGTATGTACATATAATATAAACATATCAAGGAAAATCGTTTTCGCTTTTGATTTAGCCTATTTGTCCAGGTCCAAGAAAAATCTGGACATATTGGAAATATTTCGATTTCAATGGATCATATGGAACTGATAGAATAAAAAGGTAATTCAAAGAAAATCTGTATTGAAAATTATAGCAAATTTCATATAAAATGGATCTTTCATATACACACATTTCAACAAAAAACATCTTTTTGATTTTTGTATAGCCTATTTATCTATTTCCAAGTAAAAATGGATATATTGGGAATATTTTGATTTCAATGGATTATATTGAATTGATAGAAGAAAGTGGCAATTCATTCAATCAATAAGATTGATTCAAAACTATAAATTTCTATTGAAAGTGCAAATTTTAATGCACACTATTTTTATCTATGATATTTTTAAATATAGACAATCCCTTTATACAGTATGATTTCGTTCTAGCTTCAATGTTATTATCAGAAAAATATGATCATATTTAATTCTAGTCAAATTGTGCAGATGCAAATTGTATTTGGGATAATTAAATATTCAGAGGATTATACTACAGATTAAAACGATAAGGTTGTTAACAATTTTAACCCAAAAAATATTTTAAAAACACCTTGACTTATTTGAATAACTGGAGCTATGTTTTTAAAGTTAAGATCCTTCTATTGAAAAGGGTATAAAATTAAAAAGTTAATTTTACAAAATTTATTAAAAAATTTCGTCAAAAGTTAACGAACTAAAAAATCAGATTTATCTGCAAAAGATAGATTATAGATCATAAGATGTTGCAGAAGATATATCCGAAAATGAGAATATTTGATTAGTAGTGATAATGATCAAATTCTTTTAAAACTAAAAATAAAGTTATTTTTATATTCTAACTATCGCGGGTTTCTTTACATAAGATAAAATACTTCAAAGAGAAAATGTGTAATATAAAAACCTTCAAGCAATATACATACAACCAATTTCCATCCAGAAATAGAATTGATAAATCAAGTTGGATTCAAGAGCTTCTTCATAAAGATATCATCGACTACTCATCACTTTATTTTTCTACTCTCACTTTACAACAGAATGTCTAAACATTCACAGCAAATATTTTAGCCATACTTATCATAAATGTATCTAAAGAATAAATACAGCAATCGCATTGTATTTGATAGATTTATGACTTGACTATAAAGTTTTGAAATTCAAGAAAGTTCTCGCATGTGTAAACGTAAATAGTATCCAAAATTATAAGTAGAAAGATGGAAAACCATAATCAATGCATTTTTAGATAAATTATGATATTTTTCATCGATTATATGAATTTTTCTACCCTTCTTAATATAAAATAATGCTATTTATAGAAAGAAGGGAAAAACTCACTCAAATTATTCAACGTTGTCATAAAAGCTCTTTAAAATTAGAATCGGATTTTGAATTTTTCCCGCTAAAAAACGTCAATTAAAAATCTAAACCTCCGAACAACAAAAACGTTATAACGAATCACAACTTTTCGTCGTATCGCGGACGAACCGTTCTGCGTCGCGGAGCGACAATAACTGAAGGAAACTGGGCGATCTCTACTATTTATACGCTAAATACCGCCCCCGTAAATCATCCCTTACTTATATGATACGAAATAACTCATATCGCTCAAAATCGCTTTAAATATTATAATTGAGATTGATCAACGAAAGAACTACGTGTTTGAGGATTTGTAAATATGTTTTACATGCTTTGATTCCTTGTGGCATTTGGATGCATCTATTATATGGATATCTTATAAAATAGGATTTCAAACATTAATATATTTTGGTTGTATTGTAAAAACGTATCCACGAATTGTAAAATATATAAATATTCCATTTTTTGATATCAAGGAAATCCTGTACAATAACATCATATTGTAAAACCCAAACAAACGTTTCAATGATATTTTTGTTGGGGGATTATCTTGTTTTTTCTACGTCTCGTTCATAAAGTATTGTTGTATTTGGACTTGATCCTGTTTTTGATCTTTCAATTTTCTGCTCCAATTACACTGAGCCCCAAGCTATCTCTGCGTGCAGTATTTCCCGATTCCCAACAATCTACCCTGGGTGTTTATGGGGTATGAATTTGTGGCTTTGTCATTATGAAACATTGCAAAATTCATTTTTAATTGATACAATTCGGACGCTATTGTCTGAATTTCAGACTGAGCCCCTTTTAATTGATTATAATACTTGGATGACTCTTTGCAAACACCAATGACTACATAATCGAAGCCTTCATAGGGTTAAGCCAGGTTTATGACTTTGAATAGGTTTATCTTTAGATGCTATTATTTTACATTTAAAACTATTATAAACTACCCACATATCATTCCTATCAACAATCTAATGAAAAGATGGATTTTTCGCATTAAAAACATGGTAATTGCACGAAATTCAACTTAATTGGTTGTTGATGTAATGGAATTATAAATGTTCATGATAAATATATAAATATTTTACTCAGTATTGTGATTAAATCATCTTTGAAATCTGTAGCTCTTTCTGATAATGGTACATCCTTCGAGTTTCTATATTATGATTTAGGCTTCCAAAAGTAGCTTTGATATATATTAAATGCTAAAATATCTCCTTTTAAAGATACCTGAACGTTTTGGAAGCTTAAATCGCTCGTGTATTTCGATTCTATCGGACCAAAAAT
The DNA here is from genome assembly GCA_008973525.1 of Stenopsyche tienmushanensis. Taxonomy (NCBI): domain Eukaryota; kingdom Metazoa; phylum Arthropoda; class Insecta; order Trichoptera; family Stenopsychidae; genus Stenopsyche; species Stenopsyche tienmushanensis. The sequence goes on along the minus strand of WACJ01000157.1, from coordinate 226,149 downwards.
ATAGCAATATTTCTTGACTGTATTGATAGGTATTTAATAGTTTAAGTTGTTCAGATCATTCCATATACATTCCATTAAGAATACAATCGAACATTTCTCATGCTTAAGCTGAACTTTAGAGATTGAATTAATACATCCTTTGAGAGAACTTAATAAAGATCGGTATTCTGAACAAGAACTTCAATTACGGACAGTCCTAGTTCTAATTAACCATGAAAATGATATTAAAAGAAAATTATATTTTTTCCAATGCCCTTTTAGTTCAATTAGATTGGTTAATGATATCCAGCAGTTGTTATTTTCGTTTTAATCCAAATTCACTCGTTCTTATCATTTAGATTTTTTAACCAAATGCTTTGTTTTATATTAAAAATATAAAGTAATAAAATGTATTTTTTTAAATAAAAATAATATGTAAGGAAGGCTTTAATAGGGCTTACCATTACTCTACTTGAATCTATGATGTAATTTCAAATGTATGTCGTATGCTAAGGCAAAGAACTACTCCAAAACGCGATCGCGAGGGACCGAAACTCAGTAATGTGAGACTCCGTCCTTCACAAAGCTCCGGCTTACGGCAACGGTATTTATTCCCTTCAAGGGCAGATATAGATCTTTATCTCTAACTGCAGCTGATTTATCAGACGATATCGAAAAGCAAGGGGGGGGGGGCTCAAATGTGAGAGAGAAAGAGACAATCAAAGCATTGAAATATTTCTTTGAAATTCTAGCTGTTTGTTTGTAAAGCGCATATTTTATTTTATCTAAAAATTTGACAATATCTTATAATTTGACAAAAAAATTAACAAACGATAGCAATCAGTAGTCTCGATCATTACTATATTTAACGCCTTCGTCCAAGTCCAAGACGACTATATAAGACAGAACCTCAAATAAAATTAAATATTAACACGTTAAGTGCAGGAAGGAGATTTTTATCGTTATTGTAATCGTCCGTAAAATTATTATAACACGATATTTTCTATTAAATATCCCGCTTTAACTATATTATCTGGATTGACGTCAAGCCAAACATCTAAACAAGGTTTTATTTAACTAAAAAATGAATCAGTTTTTAATTTCTACTAACCAATTGTAACTGATATTAATTATCGTATCCATAATAGTTTAAATAACCATCGATGTATTGATACAAAATTGAAATTTGAGCTTTGTTGTAGTTGTAACTAGTTGTAACGTGTTGATTTTTTATGGAATTGCACATCAATATTATCAATTAAAAACGATTGACTTGTTATAAATGTGTTTTTTGTAACATAGGGATAACTGTTTCAGAAAATATTATTGTAACTTTAATAATACAGCAGACCCGCTGTAATCCGGCTCCAGTCTAATCAAGCGCCCCCTGTAGTCCGACATCTCAATACAAGTATAGTATATATGTAGAGTAAAGCTTCGTCAATGTAAAAAATGCAAAAATATAATTTTGGATCGCCAGAAGTAGTGATCCACAATTTATGATACAAAAAAGAACGCTTTCACCATTGATTGTGGGCCAGGTAAGAGGCAAACTTTCAAGAAAGCTAAACATCTAGTGGTGGAGAAAGCTTTGTATATGTTGTTTCTCCAGAAAAAAAACAGGCGGTAATAAGAAGGTAACAAAAAATAAGAATTTGGATTAGTAAACGTAATCCCGAAAAATTCGGAATTGAAAATTTGAGTCCCTAGTTATGATGTTATTTTTATAATATTATATGATGAAACCTTCTGTTGTCTATATATATATCTCACCATTTTCACATTTTTTCGGATTACAAGTACTCCTTTCCAAAAAATTCCGGACTACAAGGGGTCAGATATTCTATTCCAACAAATTGCGTAAATGTGCAAATTAAATTAGTATTCTTTTTTAAATATTGATTGACTTAGTTGTTGGTGGCTTAAATATTGATTACTTATGTGTGGTGCAGTAAAATAATTAAAATTGATTGCAAATAAAAAGCTTCGATTTTGGCCGCCGTATAGAAAAAATGGCACGTGGCGAATCTCCGACAGAAATATGTTAAAATCGAACTAATCCCTCAAAGCCCGCTGAAAAATCTCATAATCCAATTTAAAAGCATTGTTAAGTTAATCATTGAAATGATTTGACTCCAAAAATCTCTCGTTAACTGAAATTTTAAATTCCATCCTATTTGTATTTACTCAGAAACAGATTTAACTGTACGTCAAAGGTTTTTTCGTTTTTTGGCATTCATCACCACGTGAATTTGGTATTAAAATTAAATCCTCTGAGCGGCTAACGACTATTAGTTTAACAAAAATGAAACAATCGTTAAATGGAATTCATTATTTTGGATCCTTTGACGTTTAGTTACATGACATGTGAATATTTTTTATAAAAAAAGGATTATTTTTTAGTCCTATGGTCTTTAATGGCATTGTTTTATAATCGCAAATTTAAAATGCTCATACAAATTCATACATAATATACATTATCGACAATAAGTTTGGAAATGCTCAGTACTTCGCTGAAAACATAGTATAAATTATGATTAATTAATATTAAAAAATATACACGCTTTTAAACATATCCTCCTTAATATAAATTTAAATGCTATCACGAATTGTTAAAGAATATCACTTTATGGCACATTCATATTTTTAGCACTCTTTGTAATAATTTACTTTCTTTATTTAATTTTCGATCAACCTTTATTAAATCCCCCAATCTTTTCATTTCCAAAACATTCCCACATCAACATATTTTCACATTCATTTGTAATTGTAAGAGCTGAATACATTTTAAAAGCATGTTCTAATTTTGTTCAGCGAACAAAAACTCTTCTCTGAGCTAAAAAAATCCAACTTGGATTCGTCCATCCATTAAACGTTTGTTCAATCAGCAATTGTCCATTTTTTATGTTTTTGTGCTCAAATTAGTTTTCTCTGTTTATTTAACTTGTTTAATTTGGTTTGGCTTGAATTCACTTCTACGTGAATTCAAGCGATTTTTCCTGTAGACACGGATACAATACATGAAATGTTTTCATTAAATTTTGCAGCCCATTTTCCAATTTTCCATTTTTATGCGATATAAAATCCATTAACTACATATGTATCACCATGTCTAATAGATGGAATAATATCATTTTATACCACCAAATTGTTTTTCGGGGGCACGAATAATAAGATATGAGTTGGTCTGATCAATAAACACCACCAATAAATTTAGTGTATTCTACAACTTCTGGAATGGAATTAAGCCGAAGCCAAGGGTAATTTTTGGTTGTAATATATAATACATCTGTAGTAACGTGCCATTTTGAAATATATATACAATAAAACCTATTTTTGTGCGATTTCGAAGTTATGCGGTCATATATCATATAGAGATAACAGTTTGTATTTAAAATAATTAGTATTTCTCTAGTGGATGTCTGGCATTTGAGATGCCAGATGTCAGACATCATTACGTTTTTACTAATGATGCAAGACGTCCTTTAAATGTTACCAAAAATGTTATTTTTTTATTATTGTTTTCCTGCTTTTTTTTAATTAACTTTTTTTTATGCGATTTTGAATATATTTTATATAGCCGTTTCAAAGTTATGCGGTTGTTAAAATACATGGAACGCATCTTCTTTTTTTCTATGTAAATGATAGCTTTTTTTGTGCGATTTTCCGCGGATCGCATCTACCGCACAAAAATAGATTTAAGTGTATTAAATCCTTTTTTAACTTTCTTCTTTGTTATTTATATTGGATTTCCTTTTCTATTTGCATATAATGTTTTTGTTGTGTACGTCATTTTTTCTAATAAGACATAATGAAATGTTATAATAAAAATTATTCAAAAAAACATGATGACCTTTGTGGAGAAATGGATTCATCAATCTTAGTGCACAGGCATAAATTTTGGTTTCTCTGGGTTCTTTATCAAATAATCTTCCTCCGCAGATTTCTAGATTATTGATGTATCCAATTGGGGAACACAACTCATTAAATTTGATGCCATATTTAATTTTCTTCCCTTTCATGTATAGCCATAACCACAGTCTCTCTCGATGAAGAAGAAAATAAATTAGTTTGTAATGGGAATCGGTGCATTCATCATTAGTTCATATACGCTGATAGAAAAAGAAATAAAAGCCTGAAAAATTCGCATTATAATAATTATTGATTCTTAACAGAAAAATAATAACAATGCATTTTTAATGCGAGTATATATAATATATCAATAAATTTAAAAAATTATTATAATAAAGGCTAGATTTTTTATTGTATTGTTTAGATTGCTTTGATTCATAATATTAAAATTTTAAATTAGTTTTTAAACGCAGTTTTTCAAAAATTAAATCAATGATATTTCAAAAAAAAAATACATTGCAGATAAAATATAAACACTGTATTCTAAAGTAAAATACACACTTAATATATTATTTTTTTTACAATTTACAACATTTTACACTTTTATCTACTTTTTGGTCGTTATAATCGACAGTAGCAGAATAAGACACATTCAATTGGCTTATGGCCAAATATGTCTTTTATATATGAATGTATTTGACGTTTCATTCTGCAGTGCTCGCGTTTCATTAAAACGAATAATTAGTTTATAAGAAGATGGAATCCCTTAAAGATATAGATTGGTAATTATCGAAGTAAAAGGGTTCATTTTTATTGATTGATTGCTAATTTACAGTATGTATTATGTTAAAAGTGATGTTTATTTCAAGTCAAAACCCTTGTATTCAACTAATTGTCACCGTGAAATAGAGTTTATTGATTAATACTGAATTAATTTAATATTAAACTATTACCAATATTTGATTTTAATTTCACTTTAATTTAAAATTATTCCCTCGTGTTGATTTGTTATTACAGGACCTACCAAAAGCCACAGAATTATAGCAGTTATATAGAAGATGACAGAAATTTTGAGAATTCTTCAACGTTTAAAATTATTAATGATAAGTTTCATAGCCCACTTTACAACGCCGTGCATCCTAGAGAAATTAAAGAAAAAAAAGCGGATAACCCAGGCAATAATATAAAAAGTAAAAAACGACGAAAAAATTCAAAATCTCCAAAAAAATTAAGAGAGTCGGATTCAATTAAAAGAGATTCAGTACTTGAAAATGAAAACGTAATTGAAAAATCACCGGCTGATACAATAGTGCAGGTTAATAAAAAGGTATGATTATTATTATTTCTTTAGTGTAAAAAATTATAAATTTGTGATTTTTCTTAATTTTGCTCCCTTTTACAGCTAATATTTACCTATGCTCCGGGACTAAGACCAATTCCAGTTTTTACTACGCCGTCAAATTTAACAAAAATGCAACATGAGCTTTGCGTAAAAGTATTATGTGCAATGAATAAATGCTGTGTTTCAATGCCAACTACTAAAATTAGTGAAGATGAACTTCAATGTTATAATGTAAGTGTATTTATCTTATATTTCTAAATAGAGATAGTCCTCGACTTCTATCGAGATAATAAAATATATGTATAAAAGAAACAAACACAAAGTTGCAAGCCCGAACGGTCATAAATTGAGAACTACCTGTGCATACGCATACCATTTTAATGGCATATCCTCTGAACTCGTGCGAGTGATACCATGTAATCGCGCACATTTCTAGCGATTTTTTATTCCATGCGGCTTTCACAAAAATATTTTTAACTTTTCTCTTATTGATGCTAATTTGATAAAATAAGAAGTGTTATATAGGATATAATTTAGTATATTAATACTTTTTATGTATCTATTTTACATGTTGTCATTGTGATTCCCAAAATGTGGAATTTATTGCTAATAGAGTTGTGAAAATTAGGGTAATTCATAGACTAGGTACTTACCATGGCTCTTTTTGATACGTCCCTTAATAGAATGTTTATGACCCAATAAAAAAATCTTATCAAGAACCATTTTTAGCCATAATATTATAAGCTATTGTAAAAAAAGCACGTAGGATCATAAATACATAATACTATATTGAATCATAAAAATAAAGAAAAACATATTGTGTAGAGTGCTAACTGATGGAGAGATCTCGAATGGTGTGTTAACCCATTTTCGCACAGGCTGAGTGTTAACTGTTTATAGATATTTCCATGGTGCCGTGGGAGTTGATATCATAATGTTAATGGGTTTTTTGTTTTTTACATATGTGTGCATATTAGAATAAGACAAATTTACAACACTTGTAGCTGCAGCACTAATGCAGATAATTTTTTAGCAATTACCAATGTTCTTTTAATATTTTTTTACCTTGTATATTTTTTTACAGAATTTGATTCCTATCATAAATGACGAACAAAAACTTTTCACGCAATATGTAAGAGAAATATGGGTTACTAAAGGGTGTGGACGATATTTTAAAATAATTCCTAAACATGAAAATTTTATTGAAACTATCAGAAAAGAACATGTGAAGGCATACAAAAAATATCCACAACTTTATAAATTGGCTACAATGTTTCCCCTCGTATATGCAAATACTGAAGTTCCCATTGAGTTACATTTAGTGAAAAATTTAGAAAATGAGGTACTTCTATATAAAAATTCATATTTAATATAAACAAAATATTGTGCAAGGTATGACTAAAAAAACATGACCTCGTTTTCAACAATTTATTTTTATCCAAAGGAATAAATACACACTTTTTGTTGTGTACATGCCCAATAGCAAATAATTCATAGTCATTTCTATTTAGTCTTACCTTATAACATTGCGATAATTATTTAACATGCTCTTTTTTTGGAAGGTTGATTCAAAACTTATCGATATTCCACCGTTAACAGAAAAACATATTTTGAGACTTAAATTAAATGATGTTGAAAAAGCAGTCAATGAACAAAGGTTTTCAAAAATAGGTAAGAATATTATTTTGAAATAAAGGTGTCCTTCAATTAGTCTGTGATTCTTTTCAATATATTCATTTATTTACAGTTACAGAAGATTCAAAATGTGAAGAATTTGCGCTTCAGTACAGAGCGGATATTGTTATATCATCGAACGGTCTTAAAATTCTAGCAGATAACTATCCACCATTTAGTCAATCATGGGACTTACCGATTCTCATTAAAGAATATAAAACGCACAATTCAGATGGCATTATTATAAATCATAATATTGTTTATATTGACCACTCTTTGCCCAGTCCTAATTTAACAGAAGGTCAAAAAACTAAAATGTGCTTCGATTTTCTTTTAAAATCGGATTTGTTACAAAATAACGAGAGCGATGAACAGTCAGTTTTTTTAAATATACTTTTTTAAATGCATGAATTTATTTATGTTGTAATATTTTTTTTTTATTTTTAGAAAAACTATCCAAAACACAAAAGATATGAATTTTTGTAAAAGTTGTGAACTATTTGCCAAAAATATTTCGAATAATAAAAATGAATCAAATACAGAAGAAGAAAATGTAAACGATTACAATAGTAGTGATAATGAAAATGATCTCATAATGGATTGTCCGATTGTAGAAAATTCAAAATCGGTTTCAGAACAAGAGCGTTCTAAATGTTCTTCCAAAGGACCTGAATTTTCAAATGTCTGTTCGTGTGGATTTGATATTTCAAATAAATCACAAAATGGAGAAAATACTGAGCACATTGTTAAAAAGATATTAAATTTTGAAAAAAAGGAAAAATTATATACCAATGGTAAATATTTTTATTCATGTAATTATTTTTAGTAAAAGTAAAATAAATCTATCAATAGACTTTTTGTGACTATTGAGATGACTGCGAGAGCACTCTTCGACACATTCATCCATATGGCCTGCTGGGGTGAGAGTTCTAAATGAAACTCGAAGGAGGTGAATGTATGATACAGACGAGATGGATGTAACACTTTCCTGTGAATAGATATTGAAAAGCGAAATAGATATTAAAAGGCATATGAATCCACCGTCGCAAAAGAATAAATGTTACGGCATATTTACGGTCATTTTAATAGTGTCTTATCAATGTCTATGTATGAATAATATTATTTTTATTGTCCAATTATAATAATTATAAATGTGTGATATTTGCAGGTATTCCGAAATTGAATTTCATATATGATTTGTGGCGAATCGGGCAGAATAAAGACAAAAATAAGCTTAGTAAAAGTATTGAAAGGGATATAAATGTTCTCGTGCGCTGTCAAGTAGATGGATATGAGGTAAATATATATTTTAACCCTTTGAGCGGTATTGCCGTACCGGTACGGCGGCACTCTAGTGATCCAGATAGAGCAATCTTGCACATTGAAGCTCGGAGACAGACAGAGACAAAGAGAACTTAGCGCAGTTCGGGAAACTGAGACAGAGAGTATAAATCGTTAAGCCCAAATTTATCGACTTATAATGATTTCGTTTTCAAGTGTGTTATTTGTTTATGCAAAGAAAGGACTGAATATTGTGTTATCGAGAGTGTTTGTTTATCTTCTCTGTGTGTTGAATGAGTCTTTGTTCAATTATCATTTCCTTCTAAAGGAGGAGCAAATGAATCGATTTTTTGTGCATGGTTTATCTAAACAAATGACGTGGTCTTGTATTCACTATCAAGTATTCATTTAGAATTGACTCTGCCTCGAATTGAAGATTGTCTTACGCTGATTAGGAGCTGACAGAAAGTAATCGGTGTAAAGCGATTATGACAACGACTTCATCGATTTTAAATTTGCTCACTAACGAAAGGGTTAAGATTTGTTTGAACAAAGAATATAGCACCATATGAAGATATGGAATTTCATTTAACCTTATCGGACCAGAAATCATGAGACAGAGACGGGTGTCTTGCGTCTCATCATAAACTCGTGAATCGATTGGAAAGTCACGCTGTAAAGGTCTACGCGTCTAAACATTCTCAATATATATTTTTATTTTATAGAGACTCGTAAATGTTCATACTTACTATTCAACAAAAAAACTTTAAAATAATCTTAACTGTCATAAAATTTAAGTATAATTAACTGAAATTGCTATCATTAAAGTACAATGAAATATCAACAAAGCTTTTGAAGATGGATCAATTTGTGAGAGAACAATTAAAAAATGGTCCAAAATATTTCATCCCAGTAATATGAATCCACATACAACAGTTCGAGCACTTGCTTGTGAGCTTGGTGTTGGTGACATCTATTTCGGACTAAAATCTAAAAATGCAGACATTCATAAAAACAGAATAAATGATTTAATTACTCATTGGCAAAAGACAATTGAAACTAACATAGATTATTTTGATTGAATAAATTATGGCATTTTAGTTCTTACCTATGAATGCCGAACGTTCATGCAGTATGGCCTAATAAATAGATTAATACATAATCTGTATAACAGTTAAATATTATTATAAAATAATATAGTATCTAATTGGAATAAAAAGCTTGGAGCATATGGTTTTTCAGATATGCCAATTTCAAAAAAAATATCCTTTATTTTTCAGATTGAACCTAATGGTACAAAACAAATGTATGTTATTGAACCAAAAATTGAATATCAAGAAGCATATGGTGCAGAAATTATCAATCCCTCAGAGGCCATTCAACAATGGACGAGTTTGAAATTCATACCAAATTCAAAGCTATTGAGAGGTTAGTAAATTAATCCTATTGTACTTTATAAGTAATATAAATAATTTGTGTAAAACAACTACAAAATGTATACATTTTTAGCTAGAATAATTTCAAATACAGGCGAAGTTATAATGATCGAAAAGGTTCCTTTCGAAGTGCACACCGGTGAAACAATAAAACGAACAACGTGGAAACCTGAAAATGCAATTGGTTGTTACTTTAATATATTTTCACGTTTGTATAGACTTCCTCCTGGACAATACATTTTGAGGCATGAACAAAAACATCACGCTTTTGCAGTATTGTTTTCTCAAACATCAGAGAGGTACCAAGTTTTATAATTAAAGCAAATGTTAATTTATATGGATTGCTATAATTAGTATATTAGATTGTCCCGTTAGGAATGCCGTTTTTTTCATATTTACTTTTTGACTATCAGTCGTGTCTCAACAATCCCTTTAACAACATGTACTGTATATTTTTTTGCATGCTGAAATTGAATCAAATCGAATATAGACTATACAAGAATTGACAAACAAGCTTGGATATTTCCGGAAAAGTATTCAAATACACTTGTACAAAATAGGAAAGACTATAAAATAGGGGGTGTGGATACCGCACAACATTACTGATGAGATTAAGGCTGTGTGCGTGAGTATGTGTCGTGATTTAATCGATAAAGAGAAGAAACAACCGTTTTACACCATCTTGGAATTAGAGATGAAAAGCGGGTATTATACTCAAATGAAAAACGCAAAAGACAATGGCTTTCATTAAACGTATAGTGGGACTCCAAAGAGATAATCTACCATGAAGTCCTTCCGTATGGTTAAACCATAACGAGGAAGATTAATTGTTCACAATTAGACAGTTTAAAAGCGGCGTTGAGTACGAAGAGGCCAGGTGTGTCAACTGTTGCCAAATTCTTTAGCAACGTGATAATACGCGACGCCATAAATCAAAGATGACCAATTATCATTTATTGGGGGAAAAATCATAAATGTAAGAGGTGAAATAAGGGAGTTGAAAAATATTTTATATCAAAACTCGCTGAATTTTATCATTCCGGGATTAAAAATATATTAAATAAATGGGAAAAAGTTGTATCTACTGAATGAAAATACATTGTTTCGATGAAATTAATTAATAATGTTTTTGTTTGAATTTAACTATTTCATTTAAAAAACGACATTCCAAACGGGACAATCTATTATTTAAATCAAATGTTGTTCCTTGATTGTCTATTTGATTTTTATCATTATTTTAGATGTGAAAATGGTTTGGATTTGGAGAAGTTATACGAAAATTCAAATAAATTTGTAATAAATCAACAAGCACCGTGGACACCAATTGATCCATTAATTGTTACTCCTCATTTAAAGCGTCATAATATTATGCCATGCATGTTCCCGCATAAAGTACCAAAGGGTCGAATGAAAAGAGTCGCCAATACAAGTAAAACCTTATTGATTTGGTCTTATAGCGCTTAAGATTTTCACAGAATTTATATCGATATAATAAAAATGTTCTTTCGCAATGTTTTAGGAGCGGAAGTAGCCATAACGCCTTCAAAAAAGTATAAAGGCAAAAGGAAACGGAAAGGATGAAAAGATCTCCATTTTTACCCTATTTTAAAAGAACATGTGATACAGTCTTATATATAATAAATATCTTTACACCGTATGCATTTTTCTTTCCACTTCGTGGATGTTCGTTGTCATTAAAATGACTTTATTTACGTTTTATTTCCTGAAATTGTAGTGTAAATAATTGTACTAGTTGAACTTGGTTTCAAATTCAGCATATATATTAATTTAATCTATAGAATTACATGTATATATAAAATATTTTAAGCATTTATACATACTTAGTTTTTGAACGATTTACATATTTCTTTTTTAAACAAAACTTAATAATACAGGTACTCATGATGAATGTTTTCATTTATGCAGCTACATCAAAAAATCTATCTAGCAAAGTAGCAATTTGGGACGAGCTATATTTAACATATTTTTCTGAATTCTTAGAAAAAGGCACACCAGCATATGTTTCGTAAAAATTATTATACTTGGGAAGTAAAATTTCTTTATTGTCCCTTTTTAAAGATTCTCGTAACTCTAAATCTGGAATTGAATAACTTCTTTGAACTTTTGCGCATTCTTCCATTTCTTTATTGAAGTTCTAAAACAAAAATAAGTAATATTAAAACATCATATCTACTTAAAATAATTTAAAAAAGTATACTATTTATGCATACATCCATAATGGTTAATGCACTAATTTTCAAATCTAACAATGATCACATAAAAACAGTTGAAATGCATTACTATATAAATAAACTAAATACTATAAAAGTGACAAACTTGTCAATTCTTATTGTTGGTTACAAAAATAGGTTTTTGACCCTATTAAACCAGAAATCAAGGAAACCAGAAAAAAATATTTTATAGAAACTCGTAAATGTTCATACTCACTATTCAACAAAAAGAGTATTCTAAAGAATCTTAACCGTCATAATTAACTTAAATCGCTATCGTCAGATAAGCTATTAAGTTATTTTAAAAAAGATATGTTGAATTTTGTTTGTGTTGTCTTAACGGCAGACGTTTGTTTTGATCATTAAAATACTCGCATCATTCTTATTGTTGACCAATTTTGTTATTCCCCCTTGACTGCTCTGGAGTGGTGTCATTAGCCAAGTATCATCACTCCATTGCAAAGTCTACTCCTTCGGAAGTAAACTGGCAGGCTTGCACGGTAACCATGTCCTTTTATTTTCGCAACATATTAATAAGCAAAAATAACAGAAAGCAGATGCCGTGTAAGTTGAACATTAAGAAATATTCCGAAGAAATTAATGAATATTGTGTGCTATCAACAGTATTAAGGTTCATTTATTGAGCCTGGTTCATTGTCAAGCTTTTTACATGCTATGACGGAGCTGACAGAAAAGTGGATTTACATCAGAGCGTAGCGTATAGGTTTAAAAGGGTTTGCCTAAAAATATTTCTTGTAATAATGCTTGGTTATTTTAATAAAAAAATCCTATGAACACTTACAGCAAATTTTTCTTTTATGGCCGCTCTATCTTTATCCTTTAATTTTGGACTTGAAATTTCTTCATCGCCTATCGTTATGTATGATAATATTTTATTCCAACTGAAAAATAACACTTTGTAGTAATACAAGAATACTTCGAGATCATAAGATGAATTACAAAACAAAAGAGATCACCTTTGCAAGTAGCTGGCTTTGTGCTCCTGAATAATCTCTCTATAGTTTTGCTCACAATTTGGTTCAGATAAAGTTAACACTTCTAGTAGTTGTGACCTTTGAAGACCCTAAAAGTTAAATATTGATTAATTATTTCAGAGATAATTTAAAAAATAATGTATTGTATATGGATTAATTACCATTAAAAGATAGTGATTGTTATTCAGTCTAAATAATGCTCGAATTGCAGCATCACTATATTGATCACTTTTACTTTGAAGAGTTAAATTCAATTGAACCAATACTTTTCCCTTTTAAAATAAATAGTAATTATCAGAATAACCAATTATGAAATATTTAAAATTAAAACGCTTATGAACACTTTAATCAATACTTACGGACATAGATTGCTAAAAGGGCTCTTCGCTTTCGCTTCTTTATTTTGAGCAATTTGTGTGTAGCATGTCAAGAGAGCCAAAGAGTTTGCATATCCCATTTCTTGCGAAAGTACACCACCTAAACAGTAATACGAAATACACTTTATTTTTATGTAGGAAATATATATCAAAAATTATAATCTAAGAAAATAAAAAAACTAGCCTATAGTATCAGTATAATCCAAAAGTTGATCAAGGAATACGAGAACATTTGTTGTAAGTTCGTGTACTGTTCCGTCTACTGGGAGAACACCGCTATCTGATTTAACCACTTCTATAAAATCTTCGAGTGCTTTAACACCCTAAAACAAATATATATCATCACCAAACAAATCAAGTACAAATTGCAAGTGATACATATTACACTGGAAAAACTTACCGTAGTATGCAACTGTCGTTAATATAGAAGCAAATTTAGATCTTATATTGGCATGACAATTTTCAACTGTTCTTTCAAAATCTGGTTTCAACGCCAATAAGTGCTTGAGTATTGGAAATACAATCAAAACCGAACCAAAATCATGACGAGTCATACATTTTTTTGCCCTTATTGCTATGTTCTATAAAACAGTGTGTTCAATATAATCGATTAATAGATGACCACTAAGAACTACTATATTTTATTTATGAAATATTACCTCTCCATCTTGAACGACTAAATCAAGAGCGTCTCTTACAATAATCTCGAATACAGTAGATTGTTGCGATAAATTCACAAGGCTAATTAACAACATTTGCTCTGCTTTCATTAGACGATGTAAACCCATCACTAATTCCAAATATTGTTCCATATCTTGTTCGGCACCACCGCTCCAATCATCTCCTTCTAAAATGTTCGAATGCGTGTTTTAAATAGAATCTCATTTAAAATTTTCATCAATATAAAAATATTCACCAAGATACGAGGCACTCCGTCGAGGACCGAGCGTCAAGCCTGTGGATTGCTCCAAAGTCTGTGAAGCCTTCAAGATCATTTTATTTGCACGCTTTTCAAGTCTGTGAAATATAACTAAGCATCACCACATATAATATTAAACGAATTTAAATTATTATATAAAAGTAATTACGCTTTATGCAATCTGTTTGAAGTTTTCCGCGCAGTGCTTTCAGTACGATGTATTATTTTCGTTTTCTATAAATGAATAAACATAGATGAATTTGATATAAATCTAAACTATATTATTTGCAATTGGCTAATAGAAGATTACCGGCATTGGTGAATGAGTAAAGTGTTTTTGCATGCTTCCTCCGCTGCTTGTTCTTTGATGTTCTTTTAATGCTATGAGAGATTTATAAACAACAGAACTTCTAACAGTTCCTAAAAGAGTTGCATATGAATTTCTACCGGCATCATTTAACCAATGGCAAATGGATCTTAAATCTTCTAAGGCGGCTAATGGCATTCCTAAACTTGGTGGTGCACTTTCTACACTCGAATCTAAAATGTTATATGAATATTATTATCATTTATTAAACTACAGTGGAACCTCGGGATACAGGTGTTTCTGGTTATGAGAATTTCGGGTTATGAGTCGCATGAGCAAGTTTTGTCGGTTCATTAGCTTGGTCCTGTCTGACCACGTTACCATGTATGAGCTATATTTAGGCTATAAACTGATGAAAGACCATCTGATACTCCTTTTTTGTGCGAATGCGAGTGGCGACAAGAAGATAAAGCCTCTTCTTGTGTACTCTTCTTCTTGCATTCAAGTTATATTCATTCTACAGCATGTTGAAAAGTGGCCAAAAACAAGTGTCAATTGAAGAATTCTTTAAGAGAAAAGTTAAAGATAGTGAAGAAAGTGAGATAAAATCATCTAAAAAAGGTTCACTCTCGCATCAGTCGTTGCGAGGGAAAACTCATTTCAGGTTACGAATTTTTCGGCTTACGAGCTACCTTCCGGAATGAATTAAACTCGTAACCCAAGGTTTCACTGTATATTCTTTGTGTATACATTTATATATAATACTATTTTCAAACAATGTGAAATTTACATCACCCGAGTACATTTATTTGATAAATTCCAATATAAAATTCTAACCTTCATCCATAGCTATAAGATCTAGCAGAACAATCGGTAGAAGAGGTTTACTGTGCTTCACTAACAAGTCTTTAAGTTCATCTTCCAATTTTGAAATTCCAGTAAAATACTGAGTATTCTGAAATTAATGATTAACAACCGTAAGAAATATTTTATTATTGTAATACGAAAAAGAAACAAACACTGCAATCACTGTTAAATATTGATCATTCATGAAAAAAAATCCTATTCGACGTTAATACTTACAACATTTTCAAGTTCAACGCTCTGTGGATTATTTTTATTAAAATATGCTTGTGCTTCAGATAATTTTTGCATTGCCTAAAAATAAACAATACGATGAAAACGTATATTTTATTTATATTATTATGAAAATCAATTAAATCATTATTTTAAAGAACCTGTAAGAAATTAGCCAAGCTATCTCCTGGACCCGTATTAATTACACTCTGTACCTCTTGAGCCACAAAATAATAGCTTATTACGTGATCCAAAGACTGCAAAGTTCTTTCCATATCTAATTGGAATCAAACATTTTAATTATAAAATAAGAATAACAGAGAAATAAACGAATATAGAGCAAGGAATATAAATACTCTGCTGTTTTCGTTGCAGTTGGGCGGTGTCATTATAAACTGGAAGAATAGTTTGCTCTAATTTAGCCAGTCGATGTTCGAAAGAATCCAAGATCCCTGTGATTGAAGACGTGATTTGAGAGCTTTTGTGCAAGCGCTCTTTAAGCAGATTCAAGTTAGTCGTTTCCTATGCGAATATAAGCATTAACACCCATATAAAAGCATGTTGCAAGTAGTTATAAAGTTGATAAATTAAATTAAAACTACGTCTATGCAAATAAACAAAATGCTTACCTTTTCGAGCTTCATTTCTATAGAAGTTTTAAGCTCCATCGCTAACGAATCACTCCCACTGCGACGACATCTGTCATGTGCAATAATTGCCATATATAATAAATACATTTTAAACAATTTTGTAATCATAAAATATAGCTCTAACATATTACAGACACAGATTTATCGTATTTTATTAGAAAAAAAAATTGTATTCGATGCTTATTATCATGTTTTTTTATTTATTGCCGTGTATTTTTAAAAATTCAAAACTTATAATATGTTTTTAATCTCACTATATTTATAATTTACATCACGTTACTATTTTTTTGATTATATCAAATTATTGTAATTGCAAGATTTCGTTGTTTGTTTTGAGAATTTTAAATAATGCGATATGGTTGTATTATAATAAGTTTTAGGTCCATATCCAAAGTGTCACGATCAGCTGGGTGGGGATTTGATTACTCGGTGGAAACGGTATTCGAAGTGCTTGTGTACACGAAACAACTTTCTCTGATGCTTTCTTGCCTTGTGTTTTAGTTAAAGCATTTAAAAATATGATATCTTTTATTGATTTCGCCTTCTTAAATTTCGCATTCGCATTGTTAATTGTCGGTTTTTTAATAAACACTATAGAAGACTACTTGCCTCTGTGCATCAAACAAAACTTTCGATATGGAAAATTTAGTTATTCGGGAAGTTCAGATAGTGTTTTAAAACTTACCGAATTGCCGAAATCTTACTTTAAGCATTTCTATGCAATTGCAACCGTTTTGGTAACATCTACTTTCATTTTTACCTTCAATGTGTATTATACTCAGTCCCACGCTCCTTCCTGGCTTGTATGGTTTTTAGATTTGTGTTGCGGTTCTGACAGAACACCGATGGGTATTTACTTTTATTATTAATCCATTCAATATTCTATAATTGTGTTCGTAATATTTATATTTGTTTTCATGTTTGTATTATATATTAAATTGTTCAATAAAGATGTATGATTTCAGTGAGTCCAGCAGCGACGACCATCTCTCTTGGTTTATTAATGATTCAATGTTTTAGACGATTTTATGAAACATTTTTCGTGCAAGTCTTTGCTAAAACCAGCAAAATTAACTTGAGTCACTATATAGTTGGCCATTTTCATTATTTTGGATGTGTAGTAGCAATTTTAGGTCGGTCAGTTGGATTCACAAAAGAACAAAGTAATTCATTCATTATTTAAAGTTATTTTTAATATTATTTGAATACATTAAATATAATATAAAATGTATATTTCAGCTGATTTTTCCCGTTTATTCGATGGCTTAACATTAATTATGATAACACCTACTATTCTCCTTTTTTCGTTTGCATGGTTGAATCAATTTCAAAGCAACATAATTCTGGCTAATTTAAGGAAGGATAAAAACTCAAATAAGGTCATATCTCAAAAATATTTTCTTCCCACTGGAGGTTGGTTTGAATATGTCTCGAGTCCTCATCAGTTATGTGAAATTTTGATATATATTGCGCTAACGTTTTTGTTGATGAAAAATTTCTCATGGATATGTGTACTAGCTTGGGTAGTCAGCAATCAGGTTAGATTTGAATATAACAAATTTATTGATATTAATAATTCTATACTTAATTATAATTCTCAAACAATTTTTTTTCAGGTGGAAACTGCATTGCTTTCACACTGGTGGTATAAAAAAACATTTCCCAAATATCCTAAACAACGAAAAGCATTAATTCCGTTTTTAATATAATTGTATTTATGTGATTATAATTCAATTATTCAAGAATTATTACTCAATGAGACAGACTTTATGAAATAAGTAATCATTCAAATATATATCCTAAAGACTATGATATAGGATGTCTATAATAATTAAATTTAAGTGTTGAGTTTGGAAATGTATATTTTTACATCATTTATTTTTACATCATTTAATAAAGTATTTGAAATATTGAATTAGTTATTATCTTAGTTCATTCGAATTCAAACATTTTTTTAGTGTTATATATAATCTATTTATATATCATCATCATAGTGCAGCCACAAACAGTCCACTGTAGAACTATTCCATTCACAGGGAGGGATTACATCCATTTCATCTGTATCATATATTCATCTCCTCATTCGCTCAATATTGAAGGTAGCATTACCTCCGAGTTTCATTTAGAATGCTTACCCAGCGGTTTTCCTGAATGAACGTATTGACGAATGCTTACTAGAAAGAGTTTTCTGGAATGCAAAGAGTCCAATTCCTCCTTTCCTCGCTAGGACGTTGCTGGGCTAGGGTGAAGACATACGTGACGCTTAAGTGCATCTCGAATTTGCTCCTATACCAACTGAGGGTGTCTCCCTGTCCCCGAGCGAATTCGAGTCTAAGTGCTTTCGATAAGTGATATAGAAGGCAATGGAAGACAATGCTGTTAACGTTGCAAAGTGAAGTTCTTCATTTGCCTCTCCTCAAGGCCATCTATTTGGTGTTCTTCTTGTCCTTGTTCTGTTCCTAAAGCTTCTTGGCTCCAAACTTTTTTTTTTTTTTTTTTTCCAGTGGGAGCGTAAATCTACGTTAGACGCCCAGATAACGCCATTATCTGGGGAGTGTGGGACTTACTTCTGATGAATTACCATAAGGGAAACCCACCAGACGCAACAACCCAACTAAATCGCTCCCATGGTCTCCTGCTGCCACCCGGCTACTAATTAAGTATTGCTCAAGAGTGGCAGCGGTGTGTCCCTTTCTGGGGCCCTCCTTTGTTTTCTTCGTCATATCAGTTTTCTTAGTCATTTCCTTCAGTCAGGCCATGAATATTCACATTTGCGGTTATTTCCGTCTGCCTATTACTTCTCCTTACACGCTCAGCAATCTCTTTCTGCTGCATAACGCACTTTATGTATCTATTCCAAGCATTCCATGCCCTGTCATCCTTAAGCATTGTAGGGATCATATTACTTATTGTGGGGTGATTGTATTCGGACCCTAGTTCGTTCCGAAGGTTGTCCCTTTCATTATGCCATGCCGGGCAGACGAATATCGTGTGCTTAGCGTCATCATTGTTATCCTCGCAGTGATGGCACCCAGGGCCTGCTTCTTTTCCAATTCTTTTCAGGTAGTTCCCGAAGCATCCATGCCCTGTGAGGACCTGGGTTAGATGATAATTCAATTGCCCATGTTTTCTGGTACTCCATGTTTTTATATTTGGAATTATTTCATGAGTCCACCGTCCTTTAATTGAATTGTTCCATCGAGTCTGCCACACCGCCATTGTTGTTTCTTTAACTACTTTTTTGGTCATTCCTTCTCTTAGTGCCTTCCTCTCCAAGGCAAGTAGATCGATTGGCGGTATGGAAGCTAGTACCAGCACTCCGTCTTCCGATACTGTGCGATATGCCGCAGCCACCCTAATTGCACTTTTCCTTTGTATGCGTGCCATATTGAGTCTCGCCGTTTCAATTTTTAATGTATCAGCCCATATCGGCGCTCCATACAATAGTACTGAGTGTGTTACTTCGTTGTACAACATCCTCCTCTTTGTTTTGGGGCCTCCAATGTTAGGCATTAGCCTGGCTAGATTTTCTGCGGTGCTTGCCGCCTTTGCTGCCACCTTCTCTGTGTGGGTTACGAAGCGGAGTTTATCATCAATTTCTACCCCCAAGTATCTAATTGATCTGGAAAATTTAATTTCACATCCTTCTATTTTAATGATGGGGGGCACCAGTTTCCTTCTTCTGGAGAAAAAGACAGCTTCCGTCTTCTGAGCCGCAAGTGTCAACCCAGCTTCTTTAAGCCATCCTATTGTTTCCTCTAGTGTGTCTTCACAGATGACTTGTAGCTTATCCGTCGTTTTGGCAGTTACCAAAATTGCCACATCGTCAGCAAAGGCGACCATTTTTGCGCCTTCCATCAGAGGTACCCGCAATAGTCCGTCGTACATAACGTTCCATAGTGCTGGTCCAAGAACAGATCCCTGCGGAACGCCCGCCGTCACTACTCGTTCCCTTCTTCTCCCAGCAGCGTTGGAATAAACAAGTATCCTCTCATGGAGATAGTTCTCCACCATTCTAACCAAATATGGTGGGGTCTCCAGATTGTATAGGGCCTTAGGGATCAAGGACCATCTCGCTGTGTTGAAAGCATTTTTAATGTCCAACGCAATCATTACTACTTGTTTGCTGGCCTTGACGCTTCCCAGCCACGCCTGTTTTATAATGTCCACTACTGTACCAATTGCGTCTATAGTGGATCGTCCCGGTCGGAATCCAAACTGCATGGGAGTCTTGGTTCCAAACTGATAAGGTTCATCATGCTCCATATTGTTGGGTAGGGTCGACTATGTATGAGATAGCGAGTGACAAGCAAGTCGTGATTTGTAAAAGTAGCAATGAATAGTAGATAAACTGAGTATATACAAAAGCAAAAACGAAGCAATCAGTGACTACCTCAACAGGCTAACTGCCACTGAAGCTGCCACATAATACTCATTGTGGAAAACTACAAAATACCTAAAACGACCTATGTCAAACAGATAAAAATCAAACATGTTTTCAATATGTGCTTAACTGCATGCTTTCATTAATGGTTTGTGTAAATATTGAAATGTGATGATTCTTTACTTATTATAATAGATGCACTATGAATACCCCATGAGGATAAATTCCTTCTTTATAATTAAAATAAATAATGAATATTAACACATACGTGTCACTCAGATACGGACATCAGGTTTATGCTGCGAAGGCATACAAAAAATATCCACAACTTAATAAATTGACTACAATGTTTCCTCTCGTATATGCGAAACCTATATGGTGGCACCATCAATCTTAGCAAACCGAATGTTATCATAAATTACAATATGATTATGGGAGGCGTCGAGAAAGCTGAACAATTAGCAAGTTCATATTGTTTTATGAGAATATCTTGCAAACGGTGGAAAAAGATTTTTTCTGGGGATTAGAGTTCTGTGTAATAAATAGCTACATCTTATATAAGATGTCAGCTAGAAAAGAAAACAGGACGTCTGTCACATTTTATGTTTGTTCGAAAATTGGTCGATCATCTTGTAGGTGATTTTCGTGAAGGAGCGTCTTCAAAACCAGGAAGACGATCAGCCTCAGATAAAGATGAAAGGCTTAATGGGAAACCGCATATATTGCGGCACTGTGAATATATGAAAAGTAAAGATTGCTTTGTATGTTCGAACAGAAAGATTAGGAGCGGAAGATGCCAAACT
This sequence comes from Stenopsyche tienmushanensis, assembly GCA_008973525.1. NCBI lineage: Eukaryota > Metazoa > Arthropoda > Insecta > Trichoptera > Stenopsychidae > Stenopsyche > Stenopsyche tienmushanensis. The sequence goes on along the minus strand of WACJ01000157.1, from coordinate 204,842 downwards.
ATTTTGGGATACATGTAGTCGAAAACCAGGACTGCATATCAGAGACTGCTTTCAAAGATACCATACAATGGAGAAATATAAAATATAATTTTTACATAGAAACATGTTATTGAAATACATTATTGTTTAAACATACATCTAATATTCAATAAAGAGTTGATAAATCTTGAAATTAATTCTGACCAATACGAAATCAATGTCCAAATTTAATATGTCCACAAAGGTTTAAATACGAGTAATATAAATCATCCTGAAAAATAAATTTAAAGCTTAAGTTTACTTAAATATTATTCACTTATTCAGTTCTATTAAAGTTTGGTCTTATTAGAATCTATCCTGAAAATATTTAAAATAAAATATTGTTATGTAACATATTTTTAGCTACATCCAAATTACAATTCAATGAAATGATACTCTAGTTTCAAGAAATTTTGCATTAAATCAATCTATTGGAAAGGGTATATAAAAAAAAAAAACAATCATTAAATACAACACTTTAAAGTATTTATTAAACTTTATTCAAGTACAAATATTGATAAACAAATTTAAAACATTATTTATTCAATATACTTACTTAATTTCCGTCTTTGGTGGATGGTAAAATATTTGAGAAATTTAATACAGATCATTTAAAGAGAAAACTGAAACAATAATAATGCATTAATATTCGGCATTGAAAAAAATTGCTATATTATTCGTGAAATATATTTAAATTTTCTACCTGTATGGATAACCTTGAGCTTTCGTTCTAAAAACAGACAGAAGAAGTGAGAAGAATATGCAAATTAATGCCATTCCGAAAACTGCCAGCAGCCTTTTCTTCCGAGTGTCAGCGTTTGAAAGAGCAGGCTGTTCTTTAGGGACAGCAGGTGATCCATGAACTTTGAAGCCTCCTCCAGATTCAGCGAGGAGAATCATTCCAAACACTATAGCGGCATCTGTTATTTATGGTTAAGGCTAATACAAAAATATTTGATTGAAACAATTACGGAACCTATAATAAACAATATCCATAATCAAATTATTAACATATTTGACAACGTACAACTGAAATATAGAATATATTAAAATGCGTATTTATATGTTTTTAAAGGATACTTAATCCCATAATAATATAGGTTTCTAGCACAAACTGCCCTTGAGATGATCCATGAATATATGAAACGCCTCCGTTTTGTCCTCTATGAACAAAAGGTGGGCCTCTTATTTGATTCCACATTTGACCAGAAATCATTATGAAGCAGAAGAAAACTGAGCTGATAGCCCACATTTGCTTATTGTAGAGGAAGTCTAAATTATTTCGGCGCAAATAAAGGAATCCTCCTCCCAATAAAATCAACAAGACAATGGCAACAGTACCGGAATAATTTGGTGGTCTAAAAACTCGAATCTGAAAAACAAATCATATTGGTTTATAAATAACCAAGAAATTATATTGGTTAGTATTGATTTTTAATATCGAACCTGTATATCCGTACGTTCTTGAATCCATTTAGCTATCGCTTCAGCCGATATACCGACTCTTTGAAAATCAATTGTGTCTGCTGCTTTTGGTTTTCCTTTAGCAGGGAAATGCATGATTACTGGGGCAGTATTCAATCGCAACTAAAAATATTAAATGTGATTTTATTAAAGGTTTATCAGTTTGATGATATATTAAATTGTAGACAATGTAAATACTTACAGCTTGGAAAACATCAGATCCTTCATCGAAATCAACCATGGCAAAGAATAGTTGATTTGAAAATACTTGGGAATATCTAAATGAATTTGCAACGATAGTAAATTCATCATGGACATTTCGACATATAGAGCACTGTCGATTCGGTGCCATTGCCGTAAATATTATAACAACTGAATAATTTCTAGGAGCAGATTTGACATAGTCGCGATATTTATTTCCATTTAATCTAACAATTAATTTTTTACTTGATAATTCGGTCAACTGTTGAACCTTAACTTCTACACTGGATGGCTGAAAATATATACAAATTACAAATTAAATGCAATAGAAAACCGTAGATAACGAGGATGCTTACTTAATTTTCAATTATAGAATAGTTTATTGCGATTTTTTATGATATATGCACAGTTTTTATCGGAAAACTTAACCACTAATACAAGTAAAGCATAGATCATTGATAACAGATTCATATATAAAAATTATAATAAATCAAAAGGGGAAGATAAATATGTTTCTTACAGATTTAGCGCGCTGCTGTGCATTGGCAAATACTATAAATGCCAACAATAAGAAAGCTGACCGGTACAGTAGCGAAGCCATGGCGAATACCAAGTCCACGTACGTTGACAGCTACCAACTCTAGACCTAACGCTCGAAAATATGGCCATACTTTAATAATCAATAAAAGGGTAAAACGACCTATATAAATTATATTTTATAATGAATAAATCAATAATCAATTGATTTGTTCACGTAAAATGATAATTTTATTTTAATATCTGCCCATTTAATTGTTATACGTTATTCGTTCATTAAAAAATATTCAATATAAAAAAGGGGAAAAGTGAAATAATTTAAATGCCTTTTTTTATAGCATTATTTTATTTGTATAAAAAAAATATTAAGACAAATGAATTGCATCGTTAATGGAATGCACATTAAAATTTCTATCGTTTCTTTAACAGCAGCATCATATTCTTTGGGATCATAAATATTGAGTTTTCGATCATTTAAGTCTATTATTTTTACCGAGGCGCACGATGTAATCTTTTAATATTGAAATCAATGCGATGCGCATTTGAATGTATGCAAATTTGATACCTGAATAAATGCAAAAAATACGTTAATACTTATTTTTCAGGCAGTATAAATTGAATAGTTGTGTTCTGGTGTGTTTCCGGATTATCATTATGACAGTCTGGCCACTGAGTGCCGTTGATATGATATATCCGACCAAATATTATCGCAAAATATGTTCATATTTCAACAATGAAAGCCAAAGAGTAACTGAAGATTTTAACACTTCGTGGACGAAACAAAACAAAGTGATCATATATATAACAATTTCTATTGAATTGCATAAAAAATTTCGGTTTATAAACACGATGAGCCAAAATCATAAAACGCTTAATAGATTTATAAAATGTCTTCGGTTAGTTGATTTTTTAAAGTGTGCATTTTATTTCGAGACAGTCAATGATAAGATCTTAAAACTAATTCTTATTGGAATTCAAACAATTAGAAAAATATTTTTGAAACATTATTCATGTTAAATAATGCATTAGTAAAAGTGCAAGTCTTATGTAATTCGATGCACTCAATAGTGCATACAAGCAAAAATGATCCAATATAGTAAAAACTACTTTATACATATTCCATAACGATGGTAAATCCTCTATATATCTCAATATCAAGTATCATAGGTAGCATAAAATGTGTATGGTGAAATTAATAGTTTAATTTTGAACCGTTATTTGTTATCTCGGTTTTCGTTCCGGGAGAAATCCGAGAGAAATGGAGAAATCAAATGCATTTCCATATCATAACCAGCCTCGACATGTGTTATTTCTAGGTGAAACAATAGTGCAAAAACTATATTTCTATCAATTCGAACGATTCTTTATTTTTAAAATTGTATTCTTCGGTGTGGATATAAATGATAATTGATCAATCTCTAGCTTAGAATGCTCTCCAAGGCTTACTTCATAATGTCGGATAATTGATATCACAGCGATGGCCATCTGTATTAAGGCGAATCTCATTCCTAAAAAATGATATAAAACCCATTAGATCAAATTGTTGCTGATATAATATTTTTTCCATAGATATAAAATAGAAGTTTAAAGGGAATGTATTGAATTTTTTTAATGAAATAACTCACCGATACATATCCTAGGTCCTTCGCCGAATGGCAAAAAAGCAAAGTGGTGTCTATTGTTTTTGTTTTCAGTTGAAAATCTATCTGGATCGAATTTATCTGGTTCGGGATAGATGTCAGGATCCATGTGAATTCCGCTGGCTGGTATCAGGATAAGAGTGTCCTTTTCAATGTTCACATTTGTGTATGGAATTTTATAGTCTTTAGTGCAAAGTCTGAAGTGTACAGGTCCGGTAGAACGGATTCTCAATGTTTCTGAAAAACAAACAACGATATCAATTTGTACACAAAATCGGCGATTGGATAGAATACAATGTTATCATATCTACCATCGATGATTTGAAACAAATAGTTCATTTCGTTGACTGCTTCGTAAGTGATTTTTCCGTCATGCCTTGATAATACGTCGTCTATTTCTTGTCTTAGTTTCGTTTGAATTTTAGGATTTTTCGCTAGATCGTAGAGCATGAAACTGAGTGTGGTTGAACCAGTTTCAAATCCACCGACGAAGAATCCAAACGCTTGTGCAGCAAGTTCTAGATTAGTCAAATTTACATCAGTGGCATCACTTTGTTTTATCTCGGCAGCACCTGTCGAATAAAAAAGGCTTTATTTACACCAAAAATTATTTTTAATGTAACATTATGTAATAGAACTAACTTTCATTGTCTTCAATTGATTCGTTGTTCTTCAATTTGATCAGTAACTGCATAAGATCGTTCCTTGTTATGTTATTTTCTTCTCTGTGTTTGATGGTAGTTTCTACCACATTAATGAAAAATTCAGCAACACAATCCTCAATTACCTTACCGTTGATGTATTTTTGAAGTTTTGGCGTTAACAGCGTCATAAAAAAATACATATTTCGTTTGAAGTCCATTTCGAATACTCGTCTTCCCATTTTTCTAAATTCTGCATCGGGATGCTTCAAACAGTTGCTATCTATTCCAAATGCGCAAGACACTATGACATCAGTGGCATATCTAGCTACTATTTCTTTCATATCAATCTCAGCTTCCATTTTAGCATCATCTTTTAAAAAATTGGACACTTCTTCGCCGCATGAAGCCATAATTTCAAACATGTATTTCATTTTGCTCGAAGTAAAAGCCGGCGTCAATTTATTCCTCAGGCCCTTCCATCTACCACCATTCGTATTGAACAAGTGATTCGCCAAAGGTTGAGTTTTCAAGTCGAATTCAAATCCATGATCCGTAAAATAATGAAAATCCCTCACCATTATCATCTTCACAAGATCCAAATTGGTCACCAACAATGCCGGTCGATGAAACATGAAAATTCCGGTATAAGGACGATGCTTATTTTCTTCGTATAGTTTCTGGAAGACGGTACCCATAGTTTTCTTCTTGATCAAATTAAGCATGTTGCCAAATATAGGCACTGGAAAAGGACCTTCGACATTTTTCTTCTTCCAGTATTGAAATATATACATATACCAAATAGTGACAGCTAGAAGAGCCAAGCTCAAGCACCACATTATGACATCACTCAATGTAAACATTTTGCTATATTAATATTGCATTTTGAACAAATGTCGATAGCGACCTCTTTAAAAGCCCGCGATGAACTGCCAAACGATCAAGGTAAACTGATGTTTTTAATGTTATCGTACGAACAGAAGCTCTCAATTATTTTTGGTTGTAAATACTGATATTATAAATATATACACTGTCGAGTGCTGAGTCTACTGAATTTTTTTAGGGATAAAATTGTGTTTTAGTATATGCAACCGTGGATGGGTCCAAGGGGGAGAACGCTTAAATATGTCCTGTTTTGTTTTCCCGTTTTTTTCTTGAAGGGGGATTTGAAGAATTCTTCGGCTCGAGCAGTTAAAGGGTCGATGAGACTGGGTTGTGAGAATTCCGACGATGTGCAACAGGAATGGAAGCTGCAAGCGCGGCGCGAAGAACTTGGTTTTCGTTCATTAAATCCAGCACTTGCCTGTCGACCGAGTCTCTAATTTGAACCAAAGAAGACGCGGGATTCACGAGAAAGGTTTCCATTTCATTGGCGGAAGAGATGAGCTTACTTGGATGATTAAACAAGTTGTTGGGCCTAAAAGTGATCGATTTTTTAACATTTTTTTATGCGTTAAGTATTAAATATAGAATGTTGTTATTCAGTGTGTTGACTAGGCGATCTTTATTGGGCATAAAAATATTTTTTAAAGTGTGACAAAGTATGGTAGTGGGATTGGGGGGATTCACGTATGTCTGTGGGCGAGCGATGACATTCTGCACCATGGAAGTCCTAAATCCCAAACAAGTAATTTACAACAAAAAAATTATACATATTTTTATTTTGTATAATGTTCTGTATAGATTAGACTACAATTAAGAATAAATATTGAAAAATAAAAAAATAGTGAGCGATCGAAAAAAAAGTTTGTGTTTTTACAAACATTTTTTGTAGTTTTATGTTAATTAAATAAACACTTTTGAACATTTTTAGATAATTCTACTCTATACGATGAAAACATTTATTATACATGTGTTTACCAAATTTCATAAAGAATGCTTATCTAGGGCATGTGGGAGCACTTCCATGACCATGGAAAAAGTAGTTTCGAGAAAAAACGCGTTTAAAGCATCTCTTCTCTTCAACTTCGCGAAGCGCAGCTTTTTATCTGTATTGGATATATTATATGTAAATCCATATTTCAATGATAATTTCACGATATCAATTAGAGATTTTATATTGTTATCTTGGCATAGCATCAATAATTTCATATCCAAACCCTCTATGTAATCTTGAAATAATTCGTAGATTATCTTGCAATGAAAAATTAAATTTATTTTGCAAAATTCTTCATTTAACATATTGACAAGGTTGCGGATTCACCATCCCTGGGCAAACCTGTTTTAGTGCTTGTATCTTATTCAATGTGTGGGTATCTGAAATTGCAGTGCAGAGTGTGGGTACCTGGAATTCCATCCGACAATTGTTCATTGTAGGACGTCGTTTTGAAACATTTGCTGAGGATAAATCTAGAAATATAATAGTATTAACCCATTCGATTGTAAATCGATGTTTTTCGATCATTGGCAAATATGAATCGAAGCCAAAACAAACTTAAGGCAATCTTCGTCTCCTCTATCCTTCTATGCAAGATAAAGTTGTATGTGAGTTGGTTTTGGTATGGTCTGAGTTTGCTCGTGCTACGATCCACGGGGAGTCGCATATAAAAAAAACCACATAAAAAAGCTTTGTCTATAGAAAAATGAGGGATAGGTTCCATTATTTTTAAAAACCGCATAACTTCAAACCAATGTGATAGAATGTAACAAAAATCGCATAAAAAAATCATATAAATAAAAACACAATACATACTTATTTATCTTAGAATTGCTTTATTATAAAGTCTATTTTACACGGTAATCGTACAAATTATCGTTATCATTCAGCATACATTTATTCATCATCCTTATTCTTGTGTGTTGAAATCGTCGTTTTTAAAATGTAATCGGTGATTAAACTTTGCGAAGATTTTACCATTGTTTTTTACGCAATTTGGAATTTGAAAGTTTGTTCAGAATTTGAGTCATGCACAATAAATACATTGTCTAATTTATTGCAAAATTGTCTAGCTTCCTGTATAATCTTTACAGCAAGGGAGGCAGAAATTTCTTCCACTTCAAATCGTCTTCTGTTTCTTCGCTGCCATATAAAATCAAACCAATAATATCATCAAGGGAGAAACCTCAAGCAATTCATCGACATCATTTTGAGAAAAAATATCAAAGCCTTCTCCATCCATAGCCCTATACACACTCACACTTTAAAGCTTGTAATTTGCACTAGTATTAGTTTAAAAAAAAATAATGCACATTCGCATAAAAAAGATCCGCACAAAAACAAACCCAAGTGTATTTAGAAATTCACTGTGTATAAAATTCATATTGTTATTAATACACATCATGACCAGCCTTGAGCAGACTAACAATATTTCTGAGTTAGCTTAAAGCAAAAAAAGTTATTTTAGTCCAAAATAAAAGTACAAAAGCTTTTTTTTATTTTAACGATTCTTTATTTTCAACATTGGTATGGTTATAAATGATAAATGATCAACCTCAGATTTGGAGTGCTCTCCAATGCTTACTTCAAGGTGTCTCAGAATTGATATCACAGCGATAGCCATCTGCATCAAGCCGAATCTCATTCCTGAAAATTTTTATAAAATCCATTAAATCAATGAATTGCTACTATATTTTAGAAATTAAACTTCTATAGGCGCAGTAGAGCAGGGTTTACACCACTACACCCGCAGCAAGCATTTTTTATTACATACTAGTGATTACCTGGCATGCGTTGTAATGCCACCCAAAGAAAGAAAGTTTTTTATATTTTGATTCTAGTGAAAATATTCTTTGTTGTTTATGTTATTTAGTGCGGACCACTCGAACTGCAAAGAGTTTTGTAAATTTTATTTTAAATTATCGCCGATAGTGATTTCTTCTCTAATATATTTTTCAGATCATGATAGCATTGATTATCAGAGTTGTTGAATCGATTGTTGGAGTTGAATCCTGAAGTTTATTTCGTTATTCATCGATTTCTTCTCAATGAAGATAGCTCCAAGGCATTTGAACTCTTGCAATATTCGGCATTTAAAAGTGACTCGAATACGTTTTCGATGTGTTACTGTTGTCCCCAAACGAATTGGTCTAAGTATGAATTAAAATGATGACGTTTGCGTATTACCGCCTCACGGTATAGTCCACCGAAGACCGTACACTTGGCAAATACATAACAAATTGAACGGTATGGTGGCGCATTAAATACGAACAAACAAAGATTATTTTTTATATATTAGATTACACAACATAGTGCATATATTAGCAAACAATGTCCGTTAACAAATAGAAAAAAATACAAATTTTCTTTTCTTCTTTTATTAGATTTAATACATATGTTTAAATGGAGTTTATTGGTATTTTTTTAATGAACGAACTCACCGATACATATCCTAGGTCCTTCACCGAATGGCAAAAAAGCAAAGTGATGCCTTGTGCTTTTATTCTCAGTTGAAAATCTATCTGGATCGAATTTATATGGCTCAGGATAGATGTCAGCATCCATGTGGATTCCCTTGGCTGGTATCAGGATAAGCGTGCCCTTTTCAATGTTCACATTTGTGTATGGAATTATATAGTCTTTAGTGCAAAGTCTAAAGTGTATAGAACCGGTAGAACGGATTCTTAGAGTTTCTGAAAAATAAATTACGATACAAATTTGTATAAAAAAATCGGCAATTAGATAAAATTTAATGATATTAAATACCATCGATGACTTGGAACAAATAGTTCATTTCGTTGACTGCCTCGTGTGTAATTTTTCCATCATGCTTCAATAATACGTCGTCTATTTCTTGTCTTAATTTCGATTGAATTTCAGGATTTATGGCCAATTCGTAAAACAAGAAACTTAGTGTGGATGAACCAGTTTCAAATCCACCGATGAAGAATCCGAACGTTTGTGCAGCAAGTTCTAGATTGGTCAAATTTACATCAGTGGCATAATTTTGCTTCAAATCGGTAATATCTATTGAATAAAAAAGGCTTTGTAAACCTACACATTAATTTGAAATGTAAAATTTTGCAATAACGCTAAATTTCATTGTCTTCGGTTAATTCGTTGTTCTTCAATTTGATCAGAAGCTGCATAAGATCGTTCCTTGTTATGTTATTTTCTTCTCTATGTTTGATGGTAGTTTCTATGGCATTAATAAAAAAAACAGTAACACAATCCTCAACTACTTTCCCATTGATGTATTTTTGAAGTTTTGGCGTTAACAGCGTCATTAATAAATATACAATTCGTTTGAAATCCATTTCGAATACACGTTTTCCCATTTTTCGGAATTCTGCATCGGGATGCTTCAAACAGTTGCTGTCTATTCCAAATGCACAAGACACGATAACATCGGTGGCATATCTGGCTACTATCTCTTTTATATCGATCTCGGATTCGATTTTAGCTTCATCTTTTAAAATTTTGAACAATTCTTCCCCGCAAGAAGCCATAGTTTCAAACATATATTTCATTTTGCTCGAAGTAAAAGCCGGTGTTAATTTATTCCTCAGGCCTTTCCATCTATCGCCATTCGTATTGAATAAGATATTCGCCAAAGGTTGAGTTTTCAAGTCGAACTCAAATCCATGATCCGTAAAATGGTGAAAATCCCTCACCATTATCATCTTCATAAGATCCAAATTGGTCACCAACAATGCCGGTCGATGGAACATGAAAATTCCGGTATAAGGTCGATGCTTATTTTCTTCATACAGTTTCTGGAAGATGGTAACCTTTTTATGCTTTTTGGTCAAATTAAACATGTTACCAAATACAGGCACTGAAAAAGGACCATCGACATTTTTCTTCTTCCAGTATTGAAATACGTATATATACCAATTGGTGATAGCTAAAAGAGCCAAACTCAAACACCACATTATAACATCACTCAATGTAAACATTTTTCTATGAAAATATTTTATTTAAACAGACGTAGACACTCTTTAAAGAGCTGTCTCTTTAAAGTATCACGATGAACTGCAATGCGATCAAAGCAAACAGTTGGTTTTATCATACAAACATATGCTTTTATTATTTGTTAGTATTAAATACTGATTTTACAACAGTACGAATATACGCTGTCATATAATGAGATTTCCTATTTTGTGATATGATAAAACTGTGTAGCAAATTTCAATTTTAATTTTTATATATGAGAAGATCTACGTATGAGTCGAAATGTCATCATTATTTTAAAATAATTGTTGCAAATCAATCCTTGGTGAGATATTTAGTATTTACTTTCCATATCCAGGAAAAATTAGGATAAGTCTGAATCGAGACGATCGATTGAAAATATGAAAATTTCAGATAATTAGATTATTGTAATTCTTTCTATGGACCATTCTTTCTAGGGGCCTTTCTATGGGAATATTACGCATCCATTTTCAGAAAGTTTGTAATTTTAATTTTGCAAATAAGTAAATTAAAATTTTAACAGTAGATTCATCGAACGAATGGTAATATTCTGATAATGTTATCAATCAAAGGGCTTCTAATAATAAATAAGATGCATTTAAATATTCATATACATCGTCAAGGGAAGGAGTAACGTTGCCATTTCTTTCGAATTAATCGATTCGCTGCTTCTCAGAAGATATTTATATATTAATCCACCACTTTTTTGGCGTCAAGTATTAAAATCATTCGATTTAATTGATGTTGGAACTCTACGCTCGCCGGTAGTTGTATGTAAGAATGGGGTTAGATCCGAAGGATGGCAGAAAATTGCGTTTCTTTTTCTATTGGTTTTTGGAATCCTTTGGGGGTGGTTGTGTTTTTTTTTTGCTGTTCGAACCTCTAGCTGGCCCGAAATTTATAATAAAAACTGCCTTATAAAAGTCATCGATATCGGTGAAATGGTAATGCAATCTAATATATAAAAATTAATCTTTGTTTGTTCGTATTTAATACGCTGCCATACCGTTCATCAGAATACAATAAAACTTTGTCAACTTATTGCTTATACTTGCGAAAATAATATAGGCATAGTAAAAATATTGTTTGAGTACTCAATTATTGAATTTTTAAACAAAGCTAGCACCCGGCAAGTTTTGCAATGCCGAATATTGCATGAGTTCAAATACCTTAGAGCTATCTTCATTAAGAAGAAATTGATGGATAATGAAATAAATTCAAGGGTTCAACTCCAACAATCGATTCAACAATTAGGTTCATCAACAAATCGGTTGAGATATTCATTCAGTTAGTTCATTGTTCTATATAAAAATTATATTTGAATTGGGTATTTTAATACTGAAAATTGGAAAACGACGAAGAAAGCGGGTTTATCGAGTCGGCTATATATGGCTAGATGAAATTCATGTTATTGTTAGTCCTGACCATGATCAGTCTATAGGTGAACCAACAATACTTTTTGAATTAGCTTATATCATAAAATTATTTTGGAGTAAATAAGAGTACAAACATATTTTTTTTAGTTTGAGCGATTTTTTATTTTCAACATTGTGTTTCGCGGAGTGGATATAAATGATAAATGATCGACTTCTAGTTTTGAATGATCTCCAATGCTTACTTCATAGTGTTTCAGAATTGATATCATAGCGATGGCCATCTGCATCAAGGCGAATCTCATTCCTGAAATTTTTTATAAAATCCATTAGATCAATAAATTTGGGTTTACATAGCTATACCTACAGTAAGCCTATTTTATTATATATTATACAACACAGTGCAATATTTTAGCTATTAACTTCCATTAACAAATGGAAAAATTCAATGCATTGATTAATATTTCCTAGGAACTAAGAAGATTCACTTCTACCACATGAGCCTTCATAGATTTATATTTTTTAAATGAACGAACTCACCGATACATATCCTAGGTCCTTCACCGAATGGCAAAAAAGAAAAATGATGTCTAGAGCTTTTATTCTCAGTTGAAAATCTATCTGGATCGAATTTATTTGGCTCGGGATAGATGTCAGCATCCATGTGTATTCCGCTGGCTGATATCAGGATAAGAGTGTCCTTTTCAATGTTCACATTTGTGTATGGAATTTTATAGTCTTTGGTGCAAAGTCTAAAGTGTACAGGAACTGGAGAGTGGATTCTCAGAGTTTCTGAAAAAACAAATAACGATACCAATTTGTATACAAATCGGCGATTAGATAATATTCAATGATATCATATCTACCATCGATGACTTGAAACAGATATTTCATTTCGTTGACTGCTTCGTAAGTCATTTTTCCATCGTGCTTCAATAATACGTCGTCTATTTCTTGTCTCAATTTCGATTGAATTTCAGAGTTCTTGGCCAATTCGTAAAATACGAAACTGAGTGTGGTTGAACCAGTTTCAAATCCACCGATGAAGAACCCGAACGCTTGTGCGGCAAGTTCTAGATTGGTCAAATTTACATCAGTGGCATCAATTTGTTTTATCTCGGCAGCACCTGTCGAATAAAGAAGGCTTTATATACACCAAAAATGATTTTTAATGTAACATTATGTAATAGAACTAACTTTCATTGTCTTCGATTGATTCGTTGTTCTTCAATTTGATCAGTAACTGCATAAGATCGTTCCTTGTTATGTTATTTTCTTCTCTGTGTTTGATGGTAGTTTCTACCATATTAATGAAAAATTCGGCAACACAATCCTCAATCACCTTACCGTTGATGTATTTTTGAAGTTTTGGCGTTAACAGCGTCATAAATAAATACATATTTCGTTTGAAGTCCATTTCGAATACTCGTCTTCCCATTTTTCTGAATTCTGCATCGGGATGCTTCAAACAGTTGCTGTCTATCCCAAATGCGCAAGATGCGATGACATCAGTAGCATATCTGGCTACTATCTCTTTTATATCGATCTCGGCTTCTATTTTAGCATCATCGCTCAAAAATTTGGACACTTCTTCACCACACGAAGCCATAGTTTCAAACATGTATTTCATTTTGCTCGAAGTAAAAGCCGGCGTCAATTTATTCCTTAGGCCCTTCCATCTACCGCCATTCGTGTTGAATAAGTGATTCGCTAAAGGTTGAGTTTTCAAGTCGAATTCAAATCCATGATCCGTAAAATATTGAAAGTCTCTAATCATCATCAATTTTAAAAGATCTAAATTTGTCACCAACAATGCCGGTCGATGGAGCATAAAAATTCCGGTGTACGGACGATGCTTACTCTTTTCATACATATTCTGGAAGAGTTCTCCCATTGGTTGCTTTTTGAACAAATTGAACAGGTTGCCAAAAACGGGCACCGGTGATGGACCGTCGACGAGCTTCTTCTTCCAGTGTTGAAATACATACGCATACCACCAAATAAAAATGGCTACAAAAGCCAAAAACAAATTCCACACTATGAATGTAAACATTTTGTGAGAAATGTCTGTCGATCGAAATATTGGTGACGATCACTTTAAAGTTATTCTATGACTGCCAATCAAGTACGGAAACAAGATTATATTATCACTTTGTCAGACGTTCTCAATGTTCTAGTTGCACACATTTTATATATTTAAATAACAATTATGATATTTTAGAGTCAATTATGAGAATAATTTATTGTTGCAATATCGATGAAATCTGACAACCTGTAACAAAGATAAACGTGAGATCAATAATATATACAATAAATATTTTAAAATCCATCCTTAAATATTTAAAAAAAATTTTGAAGGAAAATTTCTATAAACTTAGTAGACCAAATTGGCCTGAATGTCACGAAAAGTGAAACTTCAATCGGTTGTTGGATGGAAAGAGAGGGAGAATCGTTTGTAGACTTTGTTGCACATACCATAGACACGCTACGCGCATGTGTTGCGTCACTTCTACTCTGTGTGTATCTATACGTAGCAAAAAACAACCACTAAACCAGTAGCGAGACTTTTTTTATTATATACTAACGACTACTCAGCATGTGTTGTAATGCCACATGCTCTTAATAATTATTTGAAAAGGAACCCAGTAGTATAGTTACGCGGTGTATTGCTGTGAGCCATGCGTAGTGCGGAATGAGAGGGTCCAAAAGCATGCGTACGCACTTCACCAGATCAATATGCGCCAAAATGGTGCATCCGTTAAACGTCTCGCAAAACAAATTCCGCACACGAATAATGGTTGTGCTAATATAAAAACCTTCTCGGATACACGCCCAATAACTCACCAGAGTTTCATCGCAATCGGATGAACGGTATAGGAATATATCTGGAACAAACATACTACACGCTAATTTTTGATCATTTTTTCGTAATGATACACGCAATAATTCCAAAAATTTCAGTGGCACACGTTCGTTGTATTCAAAGTCGTTGGACTATAATCAACATTATTTGTAATGTCTTCGCATAGTGGACTATTATTGATATATTTGGTCGAAAATCTGATTCATCGGTGAAGTCTGAAGGTTGGGAGATTTGGGTATTTACAAGACCCAAATCTCTCCATCAAAAGTCTAATTTGATCGCAGGATTTGATAGTCGGAAACAGAAGTATAGTCATTTTTGCTGTTTTTACTGGTTGTACGTGGACGATTTAACATCCCCGTGCAATATCGCTTTTGATCTGGGCGAGATTAACATAGTCCCAAATTATATATATTTTTCCAAATTTTGGTTATTGTTGATGATTTATTTCCTTTTTTATCCAAAATATCTCGGTACGTACTCTTTATGAAATTTTAAAAAAATGAAAAAACGCCAAAAAAAAACCCCCAAAAGTTGCACAAAAAGAGGTTTTAGTGTATAGTTTTTTTTGTATAAAAATATAATAAATATTTAAAATTAGGATAAAATTTGAAACATTTTACCAATAAAAATTAAAAAAATCGATTAAGATAAAAATTTAATTCAAATACTATTTATTCAATCACATAATTAATTTATAAGAACAATTTCATAATTATTTATTATATTTTTTAAAATTTTTATTGTATTTATATCGGTTAAAAACAAATCGTTTTTATAAGCGTCGTATTTTCAAATGTTACAGTAATGGACGATATTATATAAATTGTTACGGCCAAATGTGACGTCATCGTCAGTAGTCTAATCAAAATATCGATTGACATACGCGCTTTTCGACGTCGGCGTCCGTGCGTGCATAACCTCAAAAAAGACAATGTCACTGTCACTCGATTTATTTGCGTATCGTGAATTATTATTGAATATTTTCGAATGCACATCAAAGAATTGTGCGAAAATATATGCATTGCAATTGACGGATCATTTTGACTGATTGAAATCGTATCAATTTGTCAAACTTACGTATGACGATTGAAGGTTAGAAAAACAAATGCCACATGAATTGATATTGATAATATTCAACGAACCAAGCGATTTAATGGGAACTTGCCCAATGTGTAACATCACTGCACATGCCACTCGTTTAGAATCTTAAAACTTCTGAATATCCCAACAGTGAATTTCACTTTTGGAGATTTGCGCATGCGCCGATCTCCTGCGTTGAAGTACCGAATCAAAACAGAACACACCTTAAAAAAAGCATAAATGAAAAAGTATGCAATTGACTTTTAATCTTTGATTAATGGATAAAAAACCAACTCTTGATACATAGTTCCAAAAGTATGTGACTTTTGAATCATTTTATTTTAATTCATAATTGCCGAATGTTAAGAAACGTGTGTTTGTGTTACCAGAAAGTGATGATCAACGATGATCGTCATTTGACCGGCTAAATTGGTCGACAATTATTCATGGCTTATATATGGGCAGACAATGACCTAATCACCAATTTAAAGTACGCCTACACAAAATTGTGACTTCTAACAATTATACAGGTCTTTCAATAAGGACGCTCAATTTTTAAATGTAAAAAAAGCAAGTTGTGTAGGAGGTATCCGCTATAATTTTTTTTAACCGAGTTACTTGAATTTGGCCATCAAACGTCGAATAGTCGACTCGGTAAGACGGCTGTAGCGAGGATAAAAATTTACCACTCTCCTGTGCCACTATAACCTAAAAAAAACCGAGCGTCCCTATTAAAAGTACTTGCCAACTTCATTCCATTACAGAGGCTCGTCTTCTTAAAGTCTCGCAGTTGGATCCTAATTAACACTAATTGACTCTGCCCGTTTTTATAATATATACTAAGTTGTCCACCGAAACAACTTAAACAACCCACCGATCAGTCTTCTTCAGACAACTTCGTTTCATAATGCGAATTTGTAATCGTTCTGTAGACATCTCAGGTATGGCATCCGATAACGAGGCGTTTATTTGTCATATCAACGGTCCGAAAAGCGGACCGATTGGACATACAAACTTTTTGACCACTCCGTCCTCTTTTAGGGCTTTTTGCGGCATTTTCTATGATTTATACGATTTTTTTGGAAAGAAGTACTCGTAATCCGAAAAAAGTGAAAATGGTGAGATATACATAGACAACATAAGTTTTCATATTATAGAATTAACGTCTTAAATACAGTCCCTTGCTAGTTACAAAGTCTTCTTTTTTTTTAACTCCTTGTAAAAACATTTTGCTTTCGTGGACAATATAGGCCCAGAAATAGATGTATGTCTGTTTATTTCCTGTAGAAAATACATATAAAAAGCTTCCTCCACTTCTAAATGTTTAGCTTTCTTGAAAGTTTGCTTCTTGCCTGGCCTACAATCAATGGTGGAGACGAACTTTTGAATGTTCTTGCGATTCTTTTTTGTATCATAAATTGTGGGTCGTCTTACGCCGTACTCACTTGCCAACTTACAAAAAGATTCATTGCGATTTAAACTGTCACAGTCAGAATGTTTTTTGATCGGAAGTTTGGCACTAGGATACAAATAAATATTAATTAGTCCCAATTTGGGTATATACCAAATATGCAGGGAGCGCTAAGCTAAACAAAATACATTATATATACTTAAAATAATAATTTGAAATTTAGGTTGATAACATTATTACCTAAAATATCGATTAAACAGGACAATTAACAGGATGAACAAAAAATAAAAATTACAATATTATTACATGAAACAATAAAAAAAAAATTGCATAAGAAAGATGAGGTTCAAATGTTACACGAAAATCAACCACTCTCTTTCGCAGAAGACCTTTATCGAACCAAAAAAAAACAATATTTTCAAACAGGTTCATTTCTAGTTTTCGTTCCGAAAAAAATTACGGTTTACCAGTTTTCGGTACAGGTCTAGTTCGAAGCCATGATCCGAGACATTTAAGAGACCAAAGCGTCCAATTAAAAATGGAAACCATGGAAAGTTAGGAGAAGTATTCTATAGACTAGCGGTTCTTAAACTTAAGTAGTCCGTGAACCCCCTCTTAAGCAATTTTTTTTTCGCGGAGCCCATCTCAATTCTAAAAATTTTATGTCATTCTTAAGACTTAATATTCGGTTCATTAATTTCATACGCATTATAATAAATATTGGCAACAATGTGTATGAGATGTCTACACATTTTTTTTGTTATTTGAAAGGGTATTTTATGGCATTAAGTATGGAATATAACGTCGTTTAAATGTCCGCCGCGACTTTGCTCGGTGGCACGTATTCGGGAGGTCACATTTTTGATGACTCTCTTAATTTCTGTTTCAATTTTTTAAGAAGAGGGCGTTAAATTGGATGGTGGCCAGTTTACGTCGCCTCGCGAGATAACCATGCCCTCAAAATCGCTCGTACAGAATGTTCATCGTGGCATGCGCTGTGTGACACGTAGCGCTGTCATGTTGGAACCATATGTCGTCGGTATCCAACTTAATTAAATCCAACAAATTTTGAGTGTCCCTATTGAAAGACTGTAAATAAAGTCGGTAATAACTTCGCGGACCCGCTCATATTGTTGGTGCAAAAAATCTTATTTGGGGTGAGATCCCTTTGTATTTTATTTATTCTGCTTATCCTGGCAATCATCCACTATATAGTCTCACTTTTATTGCATTACAAATAGTCCTACTTCGAAGTTTTTTTTCTTGTGAGAGGGGAATCTTGCATAAGACACCCTGGGTTTGATCCCAGAGTAGTATCAGATTCTTACTGACTAAACCCCTCCCTTATCCTTCTCCGCCCCCCTGGTATTGTTTTCCACATTGCTTCAGGAGGATAAGTAGTCTGGCTTTAAGTAATTGGCCCTATTCTATTGTTGGAGAGCCGCTTTGCGCCTCTCTATATCACTGCCCTCTTTGGCGTTCAGAATTTTTTCAACGTAATCGCACCAAAGGTCCCAGTTCTCCTTGCTTGCTATCATGTTGTGGACCATGGTGTCAACGTTGAGCTTGGCTACTTCGAGTGCTTGTTTTAGTGTATTTCGCTGGGGTGTCCAAACCTCACAGCCAGTGATGGTGTGTTCGTCATCGTCGACTTCCGCTTGACAATGGTGGCACGCCGCGGATGCTTCCTTGCTAATCCGCTTCAGGTATGCACCGAAACATCCGTGTCCAGTGAGCACGCAATAAGTGGTTTCACCGTGTTTTCGGGCTCTCCACCGTGTTATGACCGGGATAAATCTGTGGGTCCATCTTCCCTTACTGGACTGATCCCATCTCTGCTGCTAGGCTTCTTTCAGCTTCTGGTCATGCTCGTTGTGGTTTTTGGGATCTTCGAAGTCCAAGGCCCTCTTATTTGCTTGGAGGTCTAGCGGGGGAATTCCAGCGATTACGAGCATAGCTTCTTCAGATACAGTTCTGTATGCTGTGGTAACTCGGGGCGCTCCCTGTCGTTGGACCCTTGCCGGCTTCTTTCTGCAGCTCTCATGTCTAAACGACTCATGCCATATCGGGGTTCCGTACAGAAGGATTGAGTGAATAACCTCGTTTATGGTTCTTCTTCTGCATGGCTTTAGCCCTCCGATGTTGGACATGAGCCGTCCGAGCTACCTTCTGCGTCTTATGCACAGCTACTTCAATGTGTTTACTGAATGTCAACTTGTTGTTCGTGAGAATCCTAAGGTATCTCAGCGTTTTTCTGTATTCAACCTCGGTCTTTTTCTTCTGCTGTTGATCATTGTCTCTAGTTGATTGTATTCTTGGTCTATCATTTGTCTTCTAATGTCCAATATCTGCCGCCTCGATAAATAATCATAGTATTTTTGTATCAGAAATGTTACATGTAAATTCATCATAGATCCCAAATTAATATATTTTTTAGAATAGGTGCGTATTCATATCTTGATATTCGCTGATTTTTTTATTCGACTTTTGTACGTTCATGTCCGCATATTTGTAGTCGTATCATGTTTGGCAAATATACGCCAGGTGCTTCGTTAACGATAGTGATGAAGATTTTTAACTGTTGATAAGTACGATAAGACAAACGATTAAATAAGTGTTTTAATATTTGCAAAGTTCGCGTGTTATTAAACGAGGATAAAAATGGCTCTGGTCTTATTTTCTTTTTGGTGGGATGTGATAATATGTTTATCACTATTAATGGTACTGTTCTACCTGTGGACCAAGCATCACCATTACAATTATTGGCACAGCATCGGTGTCCAAGGTCCAACTCCTAAATTTTTTATCGGAAATTTATCCGGATTAGATAAACTACAATTCGGATGCAAATTTGGGGAGATTTATAATGACACCAAGCACCTTCCATATGCCGGCATTTACATGTTATTCCGCAAGACTCTAGTGGTCAACGATTTGGATTTAATCAAGACTATGCTGGTGAAGGATTTTGAACATTTTACGGATCACTCTTTCGCGGTGAGTGAAAAATACGATCCTCTTTCGTTGCATTTATTCAATCTGAAAGGGGAAAGATGGCGAAAGTTAAGGATGAAAATCACACCGACGTTCACCACTAGCAGAATGAAGGAGATGTACGAAATCCTAACGTCTTGTTCACATGTCATGATGAACTATTTCGAGGAGGTGTATAGCGACGATGGTGTGTTCGATGCGAAAGAAACGATGGCCAGATATACTACTGATGTTATAGGGAGTTGTGCATTCGGGATCGAATGTGACAGTTTCAAAAATCCCAATGTCAAATTCAGAGAGATGGGAAATAAAGCAATCATTCCACCTTTGCACAGGGCGCTTATTCAGTTTCTGTTGTTCTTTTTTCCGGTTTTGAGGAAATTTCAATTGGCTTTAATCTCCAAAGATGTTAGTGACTTCTTCTATAATATGGTTAAGGATACCGTTCAATACAGGGAGAAGAATGGCGTCAAGCGCAATGATTTCTTGCAACTTCTGATACAGCTGAAGAACGATGGAGTAATTTCAGATGAAAGTAAAGGTCAGTATCAACAATATATTTCTTTTCAGGGCCGTAACAAGGGCGTGGCAAAGCAAGCGCCCGCCACGGGCGCAAATCGCAGATTACCGACCCGGCCGAGAGTTGCACATGGTTTTTATTTTACTTGATCATTCTACTTTACATGAACCAACACTGATTGACTCTGCCCGTTTTTATAATATATACTAAGTTGTCCAATCTCTCTTTTCTTCGTTCGTTAAACAACCCACCGATCAGTCTTCTTCAGACAACTTCGTTTCATTATGCGAGTTTGTAATCGCTCTGTAGATATATTCGGGTATGGCATCCGATCGCGAGGCGCTCATTCGTAATATCAGCGGCCCGAAAAGCGGACCGTGTGGCCACTCCGTCCTCTTTTAGGGCTTTTTTGCGGCATTTTCTATGATCTGTACGATTACGAAAGCAATGTAGCGTCTAGACACTTTCTATCATAGTATTTTTTTAAAAAACAATAACCGCCATCCATAAGTTGGGTCGGGTATTTTTTGGGACTATCGTTGTATACTATTTTCAAACATACACTATAATAGTATTTAATATATTGCATTTATAATAGTATTAGTTAACTTTAAAAAATAAACTGGATTAGCAAATATTAGATACGGGCGCTTCATACCCTAGTTACGATTCTGTTTCTTTTTGTTGCGGAATTATGTATATTATATTTGCATAGAGTGGGCTGTGCCATTTCCACACTTTACGACCAGGATGAATCACAAGTTTTGTTCAAATAAAACTTGCAGATTATGCTGTCTGCGATTTCGAAAGTTTGAGGAGTTGAGTATATGATTATTATGATATAGATGTAACTCTTTCCTATTCATGGTTATTGTCATATTCGCTTTCACTCAGTATAGAAGAAAGTATTCTCTTCTCCTTAAATACTACATTTTAACCCTTTGAGTAGGTAGCTAATTTTAAATGATCATAAACGTAGATGCTCTGTTCATATGTCCACCCACAAATTAATTTATCTATTAGGACTGCCGCAGCGTGTATCAAGCTTGTATATAAATCAATAAAAACTGTCGATGGCACACAATGTTTGTTAATTTTCCTGCTTTTATGACCAATTAATGGACATCTAAAAATTGACGAAAAATATTTGTGTGGGATATCAGTCATCACACTCAGAAAACATGATTTATCCTTGGAATAGTAATTTATGATTACATTACATTTTACGGCTTAGTGTGATATATTCTTGGGTGCCTATTCAGTTACCAAAAAGTTACATAGATTTAGTAGATGAAGAAGCACTGTCTTATAGAACTAGGCTCCAATTCTATGGGAACTTATAAACATTTTTAAAAATTCATATATGTGCCGATGCGTAAGGAAATATTAATAGAACTGGTGTTTGGAATCTTTGTTGCTTATTAGAGTTCGAGTGATTATATAAAAATAAATGTGCCTCGCTTTTAGTCAGTTCTTTTAGAGTGTTTCAACACGACGTTCGATTGATTTCAAATATTAATCTATAGATTGGCTCAAATTATATATAACGATAATGATTATATTAATGCTGGTGCTTTTTTTGGTATTGTGTTTAGCCTTGATTTATGTACGAGTACGCAAAAATTATGGATATTGGAAGAAGAAAGGATTGGAAGGACCGGAACCAAAATTTCCGACTGGAAATTGTAGTGGACTATTTTCCATGCAAAAATCATTTGGCGATATAATGGCAGGTATATACAACGATACCAAAAATCTGCCCTGTGTGGGAATATTTCTGATGTTCAGTGCAGCATGGATGATCAACGATGTGGATTTGCTGAAAAAGATCTTCGTAAAGGATTTCATCCACTTTACAGACCACTTCTTTCCATACAGCGAGGAATCCGAGCCGATATTGGGTCATTTGTTCAACGCCAAAGGCGAACAGTGGAAGAATTTACGCAATAAATTGACTCCCACTTTCACTACCAGCCGCCTGAAGCAGATGTTCGGCACTGTTGCTCAATGCTCGGAGGTTATGATGGCACATTTGGAAGAAGAGAACGAGACCATCGTCAATATGAAGCAGATGTTCATCAAGTTGAACACGGACGTCATAGGATGCTGTGCGTTCGGTATTGAATGTAACAGCTTCAAAAATCCAAATTCGAAGTTCATTCAAATGGGGAATAAGGTTACTCGCCCGCCTTTCTTTAGGCTCATTGTCCAGTTCATAATGTTTTTCTTCCCCACGTTATTCACCTTATTAAAAGTCAACACTATGGGGAAAGATGTACAAGACTACTTTTACAATCTAGTAAAAGACACCGTTGAATACAGGCAGAGCAACAACATAAAAAGGAATGACTTTTTGCAGATTTTAATTCAGCTGATGCAAGATGGTAGCTTATCGGAAGATAGTACAGGTACGTAGTCTTTTAATATGAGGTTATCTTCACTGTTCCGGTTGATATTAAAAAATAACGGCATTAAGAATATATTATAGTAAAATTTCTCTTTACTGGATGGAAAACTTAATTTTTGCGGATTGAATTTTGTTTAATTATTATTTATGTTTTATGTGTTGCTTATGTTAACAAACAAAGAAATTACTGAATATTGTGTGCTATCGACAGTGTTTATTTATTTATGTACAAGCTTCATACACGCTGCGATGGTCCTGACAGGTAAGTGAATTTGTACGGATGATAAGTGGCGAACATGCAAATATAGCATCTATGTTTATGATGATTTAAAATGAGCTAACTACTCAAAGGGTTAAGGAGAAAATCAGAAAACTCTTAAGTGAATATTATATAAACCATAGAAACGATTATGATACTCAAACATCTTATTCAAGCTCAGAGGTTTGAGTTTAAGTATTGTACATTAACTGGTTGGGCCAGTCATCGATGTCGTAGAAGGCCCTAGGAATGCATTTCCCCCCAAATTTGCGGCAGAAAGTCCTGAATGCCCTAAAATGAGAGAGAGTGGCCACAAGGTTTCCGTATCCAACCGGTCCAAATTCTCGATCGCTGATACAACGAAATAGCGCCTCGCGATCGAATGCCATGCCCGGACATGTCCACAGAACATAGTCTGCGTCCATGAACGGATCTCCGCATGGACACTCCGAGAATGGAAAAATCCTAAACCTGATTATAATAGAAGAGAATTTACTATAGCAACACTTGATCTCGTTGATAAATTATGACGATGATTAAAATATAAATGGGAGATGAAATGAACATACCTATTAGCAGGATCAACGCTGCCCGTTCTAATTTAGAAAATGATATAACGTCAGGCGTTGCTCTTGCTCAACACTACTTCTGGAATTGACGTTCTAGTAAGCAGACGTTTTTGGCCTCGAGTCGAATTGGTCGGTCGAAACAACGCTTTGAATAATAATGTTGTCGATAATACTGTTGTTTTTTATACTGTGTTTGGTTGTTATGTTGTGCTACGTTCGAGTACGCAAAAATTTCAATTATTGGAAGCAGAAAGGATTGATAGGACCGGAACCAAAGTTTCCCACGGGAAATTGTGGCGGGCTGTTTTCCATGAAAAGATCTTTCAGTGATATAATGACAGATGTCTACAACGAGACCAAACATCTGCCATACGCTGGTATGTATTTGATGTTCAGACCGACGTGGTTGATCAATGACATCGATTTGCTGAAGAGCGTCCTCGTCAAGGACTTTGCCCACTTTACGGACCACACTTTTCATTTCAACACGGAATCTGAACCGATATCGGGTCATCTCTTCAATTTGAAAGGCGAAGAGTGGAAGAATCTGCGGAACAAATTGTCTCCGACTTTCACCACGAGTCGGATGAAGAAAATGTTCGACACTGTCGCACAGTGCTCGGAGGTGATGTTGGAATATTTGGAGGAATCCGACGAGGACATCATCAACGTGAAGCAGTTGTACATCAAATTGAACACGGACGTCATTGGGAGTTGCGCGTTTGGAATCGAATGCAACAGCTTTAAAAATCCAAATTCAACATTCATCAAAATGGGCGAAAAGATAAATAACCCACCATTTTTGAGAGCAATCTTCCAAATGCTATTATTTTTCTTTCCTGTGTTCCAAACGTATTTCAAAATCGATTCTATGGGGAAGGACGTTCAAAATTACTTCTACAATCTCGTAAAAGATACCGTCGAATACAGACGGAGCAACAACATAAAACGGAATGATTTTCTGCAGATTTTGATACAGTTGATGCAAGATGGTAGCTTATCCGAAGACAATGCAGGTACATAAATCAAAATCAATTGCATTATAATCGACCATATAAAATTATATAATTGCATGTCATTAAGCCTGAATTTATTCCGGGACAACATTCCGCTTAATTGGGCCATCGATCATTACTTTTGTTGATTCATTCCATGGCACAAATACGAAGTTATTTATTTTGGTATGAATTTAATGCCAAATATATTATATCATCATGTTTATCATATTTACATGTCGTCTTAATTTCATTTTAATACCCGTATTTCTTATAAAGTTGTAATATGATCTTACAACAATCATCAAGAAATAGGTTTCTAAAGAATTTATATGCTTAACGTTGAAATCAATCAAATCAATTGGGCATACAAATATCTTACCAATTTGTGGCATTAATTAATTAAATATTAACCCTTTCCACAAGTCGAAATTATACCGCATAATGGCATTATGATGCCAAAATTTTTATTATTGTTTTTTAAAATTATTATTTCATTTTAAATTTAACACTATCCAATAAATCCAAAAATATGAGTGGAAAGGGTTAAAAATAATAATTAATTAATCGTTATTAAGGCTTTTGATGTGCTGAGAATAAATATTTATATTTTCAGATTTATTAAATGTCATTGACTCGAATTTGGTCAAGAGATTTGTTGATTGGGATGATGCAAAAATTTTTACGCATTTCATTGAAGAACTATTTTTTTTTCAAAACTATTATTTCAGTATATAATCAAAATTATTAACTATTACAATTTCCCACCTTTCCAGAAGCTTATTTATTCTATTGGTAGACTTGGGTGCAAAAAACAAATCCAGGGTTGTTTTGACTTCCGCATTGATATATTTTTTTTATTTAAAAAATAATTGTACCGATCTGAATAAGCGAAAATTTGACGTAGCAAGATCTGGAGAATATCGCGGATGCTTCATTACCTCTCAATTAAATTCTCTTTTAACTTATGTTTCGTTCTAATTGCCATATGTGGTCGCGCATGTGGTCATCATCGCATTTGATCATTTGGTGGTTATCACACACAAAGGCCGTCTAGTTCTTGGTTTATCGATCAACAAAAAATCACTATTCTCGATCTCTCTTGTCTCGAAAACCAAATTTGTATCAATCGAACTTCATTTGAACTACTACCGTACTTGTTGGCCAAGCCAAAACTAAATAGAATGCAGACACATATTCAACAATTCGGAGATTTTTTCCATCACTTTAAACCAAAATACTTCACCCTTTAAAGAGGTAAGACACAATGTTGTGTCCGAATTCCAGTGATTCGGAAAGAGCATTCTTACACGGTGAGTTCGGAGACAAACAAAGACGGAGAGTGTCTTGCACACTGAGTTTGGAGAGAAACAGATACGCAGAGAATATGATTGTATAGATCAGCGGTTCTTAAATAGGGTCCGCGGACCCCTATTTAAGAACGGAAAAGGAGAGCCTTCTATGTCGTAAACTGGCGACGATCGCGAGGCACGTGGCTTCCATCCAAGGCGGCGATCTGTCGCGGGACCAAAATGTACGTCGTCCTCGTCCCAAGGCTATTTCTTCACTCCTCACTTATTTCTTCGCCCTTCTGGCCTTAATTAAAAAAAGTATGACCAGCTTAAAGCCGACCAAACTGTCGACGACAGAACATTTTGGTCCACGCAACAAAACATTTCTTGGTCAAATAGATCTTATAATGTTTTCTATAAATAATTCCACGAAAATATATTGTTCAAGTATAGATAAATATTTTTTTTATATCTCCGCGGACCCTTATTTAAGAACCGCTGATATAGATCATTAACCCAAATTTATCGACTAATAATCATTCGTGAATGATATAAAGAATCGATTTTAAGTGTATTGTTTATGTTTACTTGAAAAATGATCCAATATTATGTGCTATCGACAGTGTTTATATATTTATGTACAAGCTTTATACACGCTGCGACGATCCTGACAGATAAGTGGATTTATACGCATGATAAGTGGCGGACACACGATTCTAGCATCTATGATGATTTTAAACTAGCTCATTACTAAGGGTTTAAAAGGATTAATATTACTTGATAACCATTTTCTAATAATACGTTAAAATTTGAATCGCTCTTGAATCACTAATTTATCACTAAAACCCGATTGTTATGTGGCTAAAACCAATCGAGTGCATTTGAGTCATAAAAATGAGGTATTGAGTTAGTGCGAAAGTAACTGCGTTTCCCCCCAAATAATGGTCTTTTATACAATATCTAGTAGTGGGGCAAAAATCTCGATGAAAAATAGTGCTCATCCTATTCACCAAATGGAGTCGTTTATAAATTCCTGATTTAATTTATATATTTGATTTTAAAAATACCCTTAATATCCCACCACATCAATGGTGAATTCTCAGAACGGAACTTACAATGCATTCGGGTTGTAATGTGTTTATTTTATCCACGTTTTCCTGTTCGTCTTCTCGGAACAAGGGCATTGAATCGTATATAACTGGTTTGTCAGATGCACAAGCAGTTCAGTCTTAACGCAGTCGCCTTCATCGTAGGTTGTTTTAATACTAACGTTTCACTGGATCGCTCTTTATTATGGCGTTCATTTTTGTGTCGTTCTGGTGGGATTTACTATTGTGTGTTTGTGTTCTGTTCGGATTATTATATGCGTGGACGCGTCGAAATTACAACTATTGGAAGATTAAAGGCTTACTAGGACCGGAGCCGCATTTTCCCACAGGAAATTTGAGCGGTATTTTTACCATGAAGAAATCGATGGGCGATAATTTTACGGAGATATACAAAATATACAAACACAAGCCCTTCATCGGAGTCTATATGATGTTCAGGCCCACGCTGATGGTCAACGATTTGGACTTGATAAAGCGTATTCTCATCAAAGACTTCATTCATTTTTCTGATCATAGCTTCGAGATCAGCGAAGAGGTTGAACCATTAGCAGGCCATCTTTTCAATTTGAGGGGAGAAAAATGGAAGAATCTTAGGAATCAACTCTCTCCGACATTCACCTCCAGTCGGCTGAGGCAAATGTTCGAATCGGTCGAATCCTGTGCCAAGGTGATGATGGAGCACGTACAGGAAGACACGCTCAACGTAAAGACGATTTTCGCCAAGTTGAGCATGGACATCATCGGCTGCTGTGCGTTTGGCATCGAATGCAATTCGTTCAAGGATCCGGATTCCAAATTTGTGAAGATGGGCATGCGTTTAACGCATCTACCGTTGCACAAAGCCCTCTTGCAGTTTGTCCTCTTCTTTTTCCCCACACTTCTACCCCGGCTGAACATCAGCGTTATGGGCAAAGAAATCAACGACTTCTATTTTAATTTGGTCAAAGACACCGTTGAATACAGAGAGAAGAATAATATAAAGCGAAACGACTTTCTTCAGTTATTAATTCAGCTGAAGCACGACGGTGCTATTTCAGAAGATCCATCTCGTGAGTATTTTCACTTCTAAATTCAACTAGAAAATCTATTTAAAAGTATATTTTTTGTAGAAAATAAAAACAGGTATTGTTATTAGCGACGTGCTTTGACCTTTTAATGCCAAGATCATCATCAGACTAAATTAAAATCTGTTGAAAGAGCGCTTTTATTTATAATGGCTTTTTGCTTCTTATGGAGTCATTTCCAGTCAATTCGGATTGTTTTTCATAGTGTGTACTAATGTGATCACTAACCATACTTTCTGAATATTTGAGCCAAACATATTTAATAAAATGTGTGTTTTCAATATATTAACGTGCTAAATATATTATACGCGTAGCCCATGATAAAAGAACTGACGAAAACTGCAAATTGTGTTAACTGTGTGTGTGCTAACGACGCGTCATGTCAAATGTATTGATTGAATATTTCGCATATTATGAGGTATATCCTAAAAGTAAGTGTACTATTTTAAAATTTTTTTTTTTAGAAAAAGTGTATTTGAAAAATAAATACAGGATAAATTGTTGATACACTTCTTAACTTTGTTTCAAAATAATCATGATTTCAACATGACACATGATTCTTTATGCCCTCTTCGAAGAAATCTCCCGCTAGGTTCTTTCTCACTTCAGAACCACTTTCTGCATCTGCTCGTCGATTGAAAATTGAATTCCACCCATATGCTCTTTCAGGGAGGTGAAAATATGATAATCCGAAGGCACCAAATCAGGGGAATACGGGGGGTGGTTCAAAACATCCCAAACAAATAAGTCTATGAGCACCTTGGTGGTGTGTGAACTGTGTGAGGACGGCCATTGTTGTGCAACAAGCACACTCCTCTCATCAGCATACCACTTTTTTGTTGTTGTTTTGAATGCTTCTTTTGAGTTTTTTTTAGACTCTCACAATATCGTTGTGCATTGATGGTCTCTTCCCGAGGAAGAAATTCGACCAAAACACTAAAGGCATGATTTTTTTGCCCGAATGGGTATGACACCACTGTGACGACTGTCTTTTTGACTCAGACGTGTAATGAGCCACCCACTTTTTATCTCCAGTCACAATAGGGCTCATAAAATCCTCACCTTTCAACTGAAGTCGCACAAGAAACTCGCGGGCGCTATTGACCCACTCGCACTTGGCGGCGGGATTTCTTACTGATATCTTTCACGCAACTGGACACTACAATGTGAATTTACGTACTACTATGTTCCTGCTATGCTCACTTTGTCAGGAGATCCCCCTCTACCACTCAATATGGCCAACCATTAAAAAAACAAAAAATCACAGCCCGTTATTGTCACAGTACACTTACTTTCGGGATATGCCTCATATATATTTAAGTGGAGTAATATATCCCGATGTAGAATCACTATTTATTAGTCACAGATATAAAAAAGTAGAAGGGTCGGAATCACATTCTTTTTTCTTGGCAAATGAAAATGCCTTGTAAATGGGATGTTGTGGATTGATCTCTAAAAAGAAAAAATCGACATATAGCTGAGGCTGGGAAAAGACGCATTCTCTCCGCCGTCTTCGAGCTGACCTTGACTGCGTTCGAGTAATAGGTCCACCATTGCTATCAAAGTAGTTGGATCTCTCTATATTAAAGAAAATATGATGGGTAAAATGTGTCATATTAAAAAATGTTTTAAATGAATGTAATGAACCATACAATGTCTATACTTATGAACTCGTCTTTTTCCATCTTTTTATCATTTCCGACCTGATATTTTCCCACTTTTTCGGGCGTCCCTACGACCCGATAGCGAAAGAACCCGAAGACTTCCATGAGAATCATTTTGCGCGAAGTGTTCGGGTAACGCGTAAATATATTTCTAAAAAAAGGATCGACAACGTAAGATAATTGTTCAATGAGATGAATTGTCTTCAAAGATTTTGTCATCCATTGCCTTATTATTATGCCTAAAAATAAACGATTGCATCATGTTGCTTATATGAAAGATGCATTTACATTCTTGAGGCGTTTATGAAAAATTTAAATACGCCATTGTTAAACAACGCTAATATTTTTTTGATTAGAATGACATCTAAAAATATCTACCAAGTCGCAGTATCCGTCTAATGTTGTATCATATTGCCCTCTGTAGATTTCGTTGATTTAAATAAATGTTGATTCCATATTTTATAGAATTTGAATTGCTGAAAATCATGTACCTCTGTGTACATGTACGTACGGGATTTAGCGTGATTTCTACGCAAAACCGTGCTAAAAAGCTGGAAGACTGCTCGTTATAAACTTTTGTTTTTGGTTGACTTTTTCTTATGTTTCCATAGCAATTTTTGTAATTCATTCTATTGGACTATTGTCAACCAATTTGGCATGGTTTTATTGGCGATAATGTATTTTTAAAAACATGGTCACAAAGTACACTAATTGAGTTACGTTTTTATCTGCTAAATCACGAGACTGGCAATAAATGCATTAGCAATAACATGTATCAATATTATTACATGTCATTTTATACTGCTTTTTTGCCAAATAGTAGAATGTTAGTCAATATTTGAACGAAACAGTAGAAAACATATAGTCGTTATATGTAATGTATTTATTAATTATTTTCTATCAATTGATACTATTATCTTATATGTATGATGTAACTTAAGTTACAAGTATTGAGATTTTACATGTTTTTCATTTTGGTCTAAATTTAGCTTCATTCAAACCGGTTTCTTGGGTCAAAATCGGGTTTTTATTATTTTGTTTTTCAATAATTTACATATGAAGCTAATTATCGATTCGATTGACTTGCAATGAAAATCTATTTCTATCATGTGACTCTTTTCGTCATTGAGATGTTGATGATTTTTAATTCTGCAGTTAAATGATCATATTATGTGCAAAAGTTGAAATTATTGATGACACTGTAGTTCATTTTTATTAACAAAATGTGAAAGTCGTTTTAAAGTGCGTTTCTGGACTATAATTACAATTGATTGGGTTCAAATATATATTGTGAAAAGAAATTTGGGCGATCAGAATTATTGATATTTCCAATTCCATTAGCTTTCCGTTTAGCTTTGATTTCTTGCTTCTGAAAAAATATTGTTTATATTGAGACGATTGACGAAGCCCTGCCCACCATTAATCCATAGATACTCTATTTAAAAATTCTTAGCCAAATAATCTTACTATTATACTATATAGGAAATTTTCACGTATTAAATTTCAATTCAAAATATAAAGATAACATAATATACATTTTTTTTTATATAAAATCTTTTACAAAGGTATCCGACCCATTGTAACATTTGCCTTTGCAATCACACAGTTTGTATAGTGTTAATACTTTTGATACTAACAGATAACGAATATATATTAATTGTGCGATAAGGTTAAATTGGATGAAAATCCGATAATTTTGCGTAATTCAAAAATACATATCGAATAGATGAAATTTGATTCGAATGGAAATAGAACTATATAATGTGAGTACAGAAAAGACAATATAAAAGCATTATGTACTTATTAATATTATACACTATGACAAAAACCGTATAATTTTGAAACAGCTATATAAAATATACCCAAAATCTCACAAAAAAATTAATAAAAAATCAATAAAACAATAAGGCAATTAAAAATAGCAAAATAGGGAATGCCGGGGAGGACAAATACGGTTAAGTGGAAAACTGGATAATCTAAATCATCAAATTTCTATTTGGTTTCCATTGTAATATTATATTTACAATACAATTTTTTTCATAATTTTAATACTCATTAATTATTAAGAAAAACGCTCATTATTAACCTGTATGGTAGGATGATCGCGTATTTGCGAGCGAATTCCAGTGATTCCAGCGCTCTTGTATGTTGAGCTCGGAGAGAGACCAATTGGTTAATTAGATTTTTTGGAAATTTATTTTGAGGATATATTTTTAAAAGTCTAAGCTTTGAAACAATGCAAAAAACAAATCAATTATTTCAAAATTCTAGACAGATAAAGTTGGTGGTCGTAATTCAGCGACTGCAGATGTAACATGATTTAAACAGTTCCAAATTTCGGTTAGTGTTGATTTATTCAAATAAAAAAATGATTTTAAAAAATCCTGCATAACTTTGAAATTGCACAAAAAAATCGCCCAAAAAGAGATTTGAATGTATAGGGTTTTCTTTCTTATCGCTATTGATCACCATTAAGCAATGGCGTTTTCTTATTAATGAAATAACACCTTTAGAGCTTTTTTCTGTACTATCTTGAACAAGAAATCTGTTATTGAAAAAAAAACTTGTACAGGCGCGATAGGGAAATTTGTTCGAAAAAAGATGAAGAAACGTTTCTATTCTCTCCGTCATACGTACATATAGACGCTACGCGCATGCGCCTCTACTGTGTGTATGCGTAGCATAAAGACACTAGTAGCACTTTTTATATATTACACAAACACAGCTCAATCCTTTAGCTAACAATTTCCAATGTGTGAAAAGTGAAATGGATATAAATACAAGTACACAGTGCTAGCTTTAAAGAACGGAAAAAAGTAAATAAACCCAAAAAAGCTTCTTTCAGTGAAAGTGAATTTCATTCCTTAAAAATACCATTCCAATTTACCACTAAAAGTTTAGGCATATCTTTATTCTTTGTAGGGTAAAATGCTTAATATTTCTTCTTCCAGCAGGTAATTCTTGAATATCTGTTTTCAGCTGATTCGATTAGACATGTAAGTTGAACTAACTATTCATAAATTTGTCCAGCACGCATTCAATGTTGACGTACTTATTGGATTGATGGATGAAGCTTACTAAGTAAATACATATCAAAATCAAAATCTTATATTAATATATTTATAATATTAATAATATACGGTAAGAATAAAACCGTATTATGGGAATACCGTGTTATACGGCGACTCTCTGCATATACAGGATGTTTTGCACATGGACTGACAATTTTTTTTTTTTGGGTTTGGGGGTGTTGTTTTCTCCATTTCATAAATAAGCTTTATGTCCAGGGTTAGCTTAATATTTATTTTTTCTACATTTTGAAAACATACCCAAATTTTCACCTTTAAATCGTCATACCTTTTTAATATGCAGTCATAATATTATCCATGTCCATATAGATATATGTTTTCATTAATATATCAACAGATTTACAATCGCGGTTGTATGTACAGAGAGATAAAGAATATCCGTTTTGAAATCTCTAGATAGCTTGTTCACGCTTTCGTATAGATGCCTATGCATGCCTACATAATATTCAAATGGATATTTACGTAGAAATATATGTACATACATATAAAAAGATATCGATGATATATATTTGCGCCAAATGGAGCAGTGTGGCTTAATGGATATCATCGATGTTTGTGCCATATGGCGCTTATGATCAATCATGTGGGCTATTCTGCGAATCCTCTCTATCACAAGTCTACGCCAGATTTCTTCGAGGATGATGCTTAATTATTTACTTAAACAAAATTAGAATTTACTTCATACTATTTGAGAGCCATTGGTTGAGCACGTTCATAGAATCACAGTTTGCGTTGGATGCTTACATAGTGCGGACGTACGTAATGTTTTCGTAAACGATTATGGCGTTTATATTTTCGATAATCTGGTACGACATCGCGTTTGTGTGCATTATTTTCATTGCAATATTATATTACGCATACAAAATGCGTTATAAATATTGGGAAAAAAGAGGAATCTATTGTCCTATTCCACAAATACCATTCGGCAATACTAAAAAGCGTGATTCTTCAGAAGCAACACATCGGGATCGAATTAGAAAGAATTTATGTAGAAAACAAGCATCGACTTTATTTAGGAATATTCACTTTACACAGGCCTTTTTTCGTTGTGAATGATCTGGATTTGATAAAAAGGATACTTTCGAAAGATTTCGCACATTTCGTCGACAGGGGTCTAGAGATGGATCCCAAAAATGAACCGCTGTCCGATCATCTCTTCATGCAACGCGGCGAGAGATGGAAGCACTTGAGGACTAAATTAACGCCCACGTTTACATCCAACAAAATGAGGAAAATGTTTGACATCCTAGCCGAATGTGCCACCGAATTATCCGAATACCTGGCGAGCGATTCGAACAAAGAAATCAGCGACGTCAAGGATATTTTAGCAACCTTTGGCAACGATGTAATAGCCAGTTGCGCCTTCGGCATCGAATGTAAGAGCTTTAAAAATCCAAATGAAATATTTCGCAAAATGGGCAAAAAAGCACTCACCCCGTCTTTCAAAGAGAGCATGGGCATTATGTTCACGTTCATCGCTCCTGATTTGGCAAAATTGGCCAATTTTAAATTGACGGATCCGGAGGTTGAGAAATTCTTCCTCGAGATTGTGAAAGAGACCGTCACTCACAGGGAAACGAACGGAATCGTACGAAACGACTTCATGGACCTGTTGATACAGCTGAAAAATAACAGCAGCCTATCTGAAAATGAAGGAGGTATTCATTTGTTGTCTTATTTGGTATTTTCATGTAATCCTATTTGTTACATCAGCCAATTTGGACTGCGATCGAAGATGTTTTTAAGAGATATATCTACACGACGCTTTTTGATTGACGATTGTATCTTTGTTGGTTTTCAATCAGCAATCAACAAGATAATTGAACAGAATGAAACATATACATGCGCTTGTTGATTGACGCCAGTGGCCCATGCTGCAGTGTTCGAATAAGTCTTTATTTTTAACTCTTTAACGACCGCAGATGCTATGTTGATGCTCTCTCGCAGCCGATCATTGCCGCCATGTTGAATTTTACATGCCAAAAATATTGATTCATAAAAGATGATGTATTTTCCCCTTTTTTGATAGATTCTATGTAATATAAGAGAGTTTCTCGGCGGACTTCTCAAGTCTTTTGCTTTGCATTCGTCGCTACGTTAATCTCTAATTGTGCCGTTAATCGGTTGCGGAGACCGCACCGGGGGTCAATCGGAGCACGGAGCACTCTTTACCATTAGCCTCGATGATGATCTCGATATCGATGAGCGACGAATGACCCCTTTTTTCGAAAGGACATGCGGTTTTTGATCCTCGACGGCGATTCGTCTCTTCGATTTTCAAATTTCCACTCTATTTATTCGGCATCATTGCATTATCGGTGGTTGATTAAATTTATTAGTTTTAAAAAGTTCTTTAGATTATACCCATTCTAACGATATTTTACATACATAATATACAAATCAGTCAATAAGTCATTAAACTTGAAGACATACCAGTTTGCTAGGGCCAGGGCTAAAAAAATTCTTTTATGCTTATGATGTTTTTATTAAATTTATTTACATTTTTTTTCAAATTGGCCACCTCTGTTTCGTATACTTGCACGACACTTTTTTCGACTGTCGTGTAAGATAATTATTTTTTGCGGCCCTATTCCGTGGTTTGCACGGCCTCCAGACCTGACACCACTGGATTTCTTTGCTTGGAAACTTCACCTTTTAAAATTTAAAAAAATTGTCGGTCATACGCAAAACACCCTCTATATATTATAAATTCTTATCTAAACTTTAGATAGATTATTTATGAGTGATGCAATAAACTCTAATCTTATGATACATTCGATATATATAAATTGAGTGCAGTGCCCGTAATTGAATGGTTTATAACAAACGTTTGAAAAGTAAAGGTTATTGAAAATTTTTGAAATAGTGATTGTGCGTGATAAATATAATTTGAATCAGACGTTCAAACATGGAGTTTCTGACGACTTTTAGTTTTTGGTACAACATTGCTATTTTTAATTGTATCGCCATCGGCTTAATAATCTTGTTCTATCGAAAGAAATTCGATTATTGGAAGCAGAAAAATGTATATTGTCCCGAGCCAACGTTTTTATATGGTCATACAAAAGACGTCATCCTTCAAAAGAAGGGATTCGGAATGTCGATGGTTGATATTTACAACGAGCACAGGAGTCATCCGTTCTTCGGAATTTATAGTTTTTATCGGCCGATATTGATGTTGAACGACTTGGACTTGATCAAAAATATCATGACAAAAGATTTTGCCCATTTTACCGATCGCGGGATAGAGTTCGACCCTGTAAATGACCCCATACTTGGACACTTGTTCAGCGAAAAAGGAGAAAGATGGAGAAGTCTTAGGGCGAAATTGACACCGACTTTCACGTCCAATAAAATGAGAAGAATGTTCGACGTCATCTTCGGATGTGCGACCGAATTGGATGACTACCTCGAGACTAGCATTGTGAAAAACGAATTGGAAGACGTTAAAGAAGTGTTAGGAAAATTCGGCAACGACGTCATAGCAAGTTGTGCTTTCGGAATAGAATGCAAGAGTTTCGAAAATCCAAACAACAAGTTTAGAGAGATGGGCAAGCGGGCTGTTACTCCTTCAACCAGGGATATCGCTATGTCGTGTGCGGCCTTCTTCTCTCCAAAGCTGTTTGCAAAATTGGGTTTGAGAATGGTTGATAAGAAATTAGAAGAATTCTTCTTCAACGTCGTCAATGAAACCGTGAAATACAGAGAGGAGAATGGAATCGTACGAAGCGATTTCTTGGATATCTTGATAGATCTGAAAAACGGTAAAACAGGTACATTTGATTTTTTTTTGGGCGTTTATCTTGTATTGAAATAGTGTATCAATTGGTTTATAAATTCTTTAAGTATGTACTTTTACATATGATATTCGTTTGGATCTATTGACAACAATGAGGGGAATGATATCTCTGCCTAAGCGGTTATTTTTAATAACGATAATCTATTCTACATTCTGAATGATCTAATCTAATCATATCCATAATAATCAAAAGTCAAACATATACTCAAATAATATTTAGGAACTATACGTAATATAATGCGAAATTACATCAATTACAATATTTTATATTGAAATCAGCAGTAGAAAACAAGTAATTTTTCAATTGATTATTCTATGAATCATATTTTCGATTTCTTTCCTTGTTTTTCAAAGGCAAACCTTAGGGTTGCCTTGTAATGCTAAAGTGCCAATTCTAAAATAAGAACAATATTACTTAAGGGTTTCTTTGCCATCTTCCCTAAGCATCATTAAACGAAAGCGTTTTGTTTTGTAGAAATATTCTCATTTTCGAAGCTTTCTTCCGCAGAATTTCGACTTCTATGGTCTATTTTTAGCAATAAATCTGTCATTTTTTTTCTTCTGTTCATTCCACATAACCATTTCCATGTAAATCCTATTTGTTACATCAGCCAATTTTGATTGGGATCGAAGATGTTTTTAAGATATAAATTTACACGACGCTTTTCGATTGACGATTGTATCTTTGTTGATTTTCCCAATAGCAATCAACAAGATGATTGAACAGAATGAAACATATACATGGGCTTGTTGATCGGTGCTAGTTGCTTATGTTGCAGTGTTCGAATAATTCTTTATTTTTAACTGTTTAACCACCGCAAATGCTACGTTGATGCCCTCACGCAGCCGATCTCTAACGTCATTTTGAATTTTACATTCCAAAAATATTGTTTCATTAAAGATTAGATATTTTTTCCTTTTTTGATAGATACTAGTGTAATATAAGATAGTCTCTCGGCGGACGTTTTCAAGTTCCTTGCTTTGCATTCGTTGCTACGATATCTCTAATTGCTCCGTTAATCGGTTGCGGAGACCGCACCGGGGGTCTTTCGGAGCACGGGCACTCTTTACCATTAGCCTCGATGATAATCTCGATGTCCGAAGGATGGATGTCCCCTTTTTCGAAGGGAGGACGCGGTTCTTGATTTTCGACGGCGATTCGTCTCTTTGGATGTGTTCGATTGTTAACTTTTCACTCTATTCGATATCATTACATTTTCGGTGGTTGATTGAATTTATTTGAGATGCTTATTTTTCTTTCAACAATTAAGGGTTGCATCCATTTTTAGATTTGCAATGACTATCCAAAAGATCTTGTATTACAAGAGAGATATGCAGATACAAGAATTATCTTCATTATCAATAACCATCTCTCATTTAAAGGCGTTGCGAATTTCATTTATATCAACTTGAAATTTACTGAACGTATTTTAAACATTGGTTATTTCTGTTACACGAATAATATTTTTTTTAAAACTAAAAGGTAATAGCTTCGGGTTATCTTTATCCCACGACACAGTAGCAATCATCGCATTTATTTATAGATGCTTTTGAAATTCAAATTTAAAATATACACATATATATGGGTGAAATAAATTCTTATCTGAATTTTAGATAGATTATTTATGAGTGATGCAATAAACTCTAATCTTATGATATATTCGATATATATATATTGAGTGCAGTGCCCGCCATTGAATGGTTTATAACAAACGTTTGAAAAGTAAAAGTTATTGAGAAATTTTGAAATAGTGATTGTGTGTGATAAATATAATTTGAATCAGACGTTCAAACATGGAGTTTCTGACGACTTTTAGTTTTTGGTACAACATAGCTATTTTTAATTGTATCGTCATCGGTTTAATAATCTTGTTCTATCGAAAGAAATTCGATTATTGGAAGCAGAAAAATGTATATTGTCCCGAGCCAACGTTTTTATATGGTCATACAAAAGACGTCATCCTTCAAAAGAAGGGATTCGGAATGTCGATGGTTGATATTTACAACGAGCACAGGAGTCATCCGTTCTTCGGAATTTATAGTTTTTATCGGCCGATATTGATGTTGAACGACTTGGACTTGATCAAAAATATCATGACAAAAGATTTTGCCCATTTTACCGATCGCGGGATAGAGTTCGACCCTGTAAATGACCCCATACTTGGACACTTGTTCAGCGAAAAAGGAGAAAGATGGAGAAGTCTTAGGGCGAAATTGACACCGACTTTCACGTCCAATAAAATGAGAAGAATGTTCGACGTCATCTTCGGATGTGCGACCGAATTGGATGACTACCTCGAGACTAGCATTGTGAAAAACGAATTGGAAGACGTTAAAGAAGTGTTAGGAAAATTCGGCAACGACGTCATAGCAAGTTGTGCTTTCGGAATAGAATGCAAGAGTTTCGAAAATCCAAACAACAAGTTTAGAGAGATGGGGAAGCGGGCTGTTACTCCTTCAACCAGAGATATCGCTATGTCGTGTGCGGCCTTCTTCTCTCCAAAGCTGTTTGCAAAATTGGGTTTGAGAATGGTTGACAAGAAATTAGAAGAATTCTTCTTCAACGTCGTCAATGAAACCGTGAAATACAGAGAGGAGAATGGAATAGTCCGAAGCGATTTCTTGGATATCTTGATAGATCTGAAAAACGGCAAAACAGGTACATTTGATTTTTTTTGGGCGTTTATCTTGTATTGAAATAGTGTATCAATTGGTTTATAAATTCTTTAAGTATGTACTTTTACATATGATATTCGTTTGGATCTATTGACAACAATGAGGGGAATGATATCTCTGCCTAAGCGGTTATTTTTAATAACGATAATCTATTCTACATTCCGAATGATCTAATCTAATCATATCCATAATAATCAAAAGTCAAACATATACTCAAATAATATTTAGGAACTATACGTAATATAATGCGGAAATTACATCAATTACAATATTTTATATTGAAATCAGCAGTAGAAAACAAGTAATTTTTCAATTGATTATTCTATGAATCATATTTTCGATTTCTTCCCTTGTTTTTCAAAGAAAAACCTTAGGGTTGCCTTGTAATGCTAAGGTGACAATTCTAAAATAAGAACAATATTGCGTAAGGGTTTCTTTGCCATCTTCCCTAAGCATCATTAAACGAAAGCGTTTTGTTTTGTAGAAATATTCTCATTTTCGAAGCTTTCTTCCGCAGAATTTCGTCTTCTATGGTCTATTTTTAGCAATAAATCTGTCATTTTTTTTCTTCTGTTCATTCCGCATAATCATTTCCATGTAAATCCTATTTGTTACATCAGCCAATTTTGATTGGGATCGAAGATGTTTTTAAGATATAAATTTACACGACGCTTTTCGATTGACGATTGTATCTTTGTTGATTTTCCCAATAGCAATCAACAAGATGATTGAACAGAATGAAACATATACATGGGCTTGTTGATCGGTGCTAGTTGCTTATGTTGCAGTGTTCGAATAATTCTTTATTTTTAACTGTTTAACCACCGCAAATGCTACGTTGATGCCCTCACGCAGCCGATCTCTAACGTCATTTTGAATTTTACATTCCAAAAATATTGTTTCATTAAAGATTAGATATTTTTTCCTTTTTTGATAGATACTAGTGTAATATAAGATAGTCTCTCGGCGGACGTTTTCAAGTTCCTTGCTTTGCATTCGTTGCTACGATATCTCTAATTGCTCCGTTAATCGGTTGCGGAGACCGCACCGGGGGTCTTTCGGAGCACGGGCACTCTTTACCATTAGCCTCGATGATAATCTCGATGTCCGAAGGATGGATGTCCCCTTTTTCGAAGGGAGGACGCGGTTCTTGATTTTCGACGGCGATTCGTCTCTTTGGATGTGTTCGATTGTTAACTTTTCACTCTATTCGATATCATTACATTTTCGGTGGTTGATTGAATTTATTTGAGATGCTTATTTTTCTTTCAACAATTAAGGGTTGCATCCATTTTTAGATTTGCAATGACTATCCAAAAGATCTTGTATTACAAGAGAGATATGCAGATACAAGAATTATCTTCATTATCAATAACCATCTCTCATTTAAAGGCGTTGCGAATTTCATTTATATCAACTTGAAATTTACTGAACGTATTTTTAAACATTGGTTATTTCTGTTACACGAATAATATTTTTTTTAAAACTAAAAGGTAATAGCTTCGGGTTATCTTT
Source organism: Stenopsyche tienmushanensis (assembly GCA_008973525.1). NCBI lineage: Eukaryota > Metazoa > Arthropoda > Insecta > Trichoptera > Stenopsychidae > Stenopsyche > Stenopsyche tienmushanensis. The sequence continues at coordinate 163,808 of WACJ01000157.1, read as the reverse complement.
ATCCCACGACACAGTAGCAATCATCGCATTTATTTATAGATGCTTTTGAAATTCAAATTTAAAATATACACATATATATGGGTGAAATAAATTCTTATCTGAACTTTAGATAGATTATTTATGAGTGATGCAATAAACTCTAATCTTATGATATATTCGATATATATATATTGAGTGCAGTGCCCGCCATTGAATGGTTTATAACAAACGTTTGAAAAGTAAAAGTTATTGAGAAATTTTGAAATAGTGATTGTGTGTGATAAATATAATTTGAATCAGACGTTCAAACATGGAGTTTCTGACGACTTTTAGTTTTTGGTACAACATAGCTATTTTTAATTGTATCGTCATCGGTTTAATAATCTTGTTCTATCGAAAGAAATTCGATTATTGGAAGCAGAAAAATGTATATTGTCCCGAGCCAACGTTTTTATATGGTCATACAAAAGACGTCATCCTTCAAAAGAAGGGATTCGGAATGTCGATGGTTGATATTTACAACGAGCATAGGAGTCGTCCGTTCTTCGGAATTTATAGTTTTTATCGGCCGATATTGATGTTGAACGACTTGGACTTGATCAAAAATATCATGACAAAAGATTTTGCCCATTTTACTGATCGCGGGATGGAGTTCGACCCTGAAAACGACCCCATACTTGGACACTTGTTCAGCGAAAAAGGAGAAAGATGGAGAAGTCTTAGGGCGAAATTGACACCGACTTTCACGTCCAATAAAATGAGAAGAATGTTCGACGTCATCTTCGGATGTGCGACCGAATTGGATGACTACCTCGAGACTAGCATTGTGAAGAACGAATTGGAAGACGTCAAAGAAGTGTTGGGAAAATTCAGCAACGATGTCATAGCAAGTTGTGCTTTCGGAATAGAATGCAAGAGTTTCGAAAATCCAAACAACAAGTTTAGAGAGATGGGGAAGCGGGCTGTTACTCCTTCAACCAGAGATATCGCTATGTCGTGTGCGGCCTTCTTCTCTCCAAAGCTGTTTGCAAAATTGGGCTTACGAATAGTTGACAAAAAATTAGAAGAATTCTTCTTCAACGTCGTCAATGAAACCGTGAAATACAGAGAGGAGAATGGAATCGTCCGAAGCGATTTCTTGGATATCTTGATAGATCTGAAAAACGGCAAAACAGGTACATTTGATTTTTTTTTGCGCGTTTGTGTTATATTGAAATAGTATATCGATTGGTTTATAAATTCTTTAAGTATGTATTTTTACATATGGTATTCGTTTGGATATAATGACAACAATGAGGGGAATGATATCTCTGCCTAAGCGGTTATTTTTAATAATGATAATCTATTCTACATTCCAAATGATCTAATCTAATCATATCCATAATAATCAAAAGCCAAACATATACTCAAATAATATTTAGGAACTATACGTAATATAATGCGGAAATTACATCAATTATGTACAATATTTTATATTGAAATCAGCAGTAGAAAACAAGTAATTTTTCAATTGATTATTTTATGAATCATATTTTCGATTTATTCAAGTTTCAAAAATGAGAATATTTCTACAAAACAAGTTTTGTAGAAATATTCTCATTTTTGAAGCTTTCTTCCGCAGAATTTTGACTTCCATGCTCTATTTTTAGCAAGAAATCTGTCACATTGAGTTGCCTGCTTGACAATCTATTTGAGAATGTATGAAATATTTTCTTTCTGTATTAATTCCACAAGAATACCGAATATTCATTTCATGGCACAAACTGTTGGTTAGAACTTTTATTGTTCAATTGAAAGCTGACTCACTACTTAATGTATAGTTGAGGCAATAATGTCCACTTATGTGACACTATTAGGTTGGGGAATAAGTTCATAGCGTTTTTAACAATAACTTTTATTTAAACAAAAATCAATAGTTTTAACAATAAATTAATTAATTATGTATTCGCCGTTGCTGTTTATTACCTCCTCCCACCTCTCGACCAATTTGTCGATGCCGTTCTGCCAAAAATCGCCCGGTCTGGTATCGAAGAATTTGTTGAGCCAGTTTTTAAGGTCGTCTTCATTGTTGAAGTTAATGCCTCTCATTTGGTTTGACAGGGAGTGGAAAAGATGTTAATTCGTCGGTGCAAGGTCTGGAGAATACGGCGGATGCTGAAAAACCTCCCATTCGAGCTTTTAGAGTGCGGATTTGGAGCTCTTGGAGTATGGTTTGGCCTTGTCGATGGGATATTTTCAGTTGAATAGCCTTTTTCACGCGGTGTATCTGAGCTTTGTGAAGCTTCTTGTTGATCGTGACATTTCTTTCGAGCATTTCCCAATGCACCATGCCCTCCGAGGCCCACCAAACGCAGATCATGGCCTTCTTTGGATAGAGGTCAGGCTTGACTCTCGGCTTTGGCGTATCTCCTGGAGCCACCCATTCCTTTATTTGCTTCATGTTTATGTATGGGCACCATTTCTCATCTCCCGATGGCTCTCCTGTGACGATTCAGTACAAAAAGTGCTGTTTATGATAGCGTGTTGCTCGATGGCAGACGAGATGTAAAGAAGCAATTTGAAAGCTATTTTATTTTTTGTTTTCGTTAAGCTCCTGAGGCACCCAGGCTCCCAATTTTTCGACAAATCCCATTGAATGAAGATGATTGAGAATCGTTTTATGTTTGCAATTCAATTTTTTGGCCAAATCATAACTCGTTTGGCGACCGTCTTCCTACAAAAGTGCTTTAATAACACAGATATGTAGAACAGAAAGAGCTTTATCGAATGAATATTATTCAGTTTGTCAAAAAGCAAAAAAATGTTGTAAAACAAAAAAATATATAAAAACGCTACGAACTTATTCCCCAACCTAATTTTATATTTAACTTTTTGGCTAAATAATTAATGTGTACAATAATCGACTTATGTAAGCTATAAAAAAGCGGATGAAAAATTTTAACGTCAACAAGGCCAAAAAAAGCCATCGGACCAAAAAATTACCATTTGTATTCTAATTTATATTGAATTGTGAAATATCGAGTTTTTCAAATTAAGTTTCAAGCATCTCAATTTAAAATTCATGTCGGCCTTTTCCTTCAATGCATAATTCTTGCACACAAATCTAAAATACCAACTGCTTGCATTTAAAACCAATTTAAAACGTAAATATAAATATGCATATTAATATAAAATCTATTTTTGACCTGAGCTAGTTCTTGCGTTCTCGTCGCTACTCGCCGCTCTAAATTGTTGTAATACGACTAAATTCGGCGCAACATATTTTTATTCGGTTGTTTTGATCGAAACTGACTAAATATTTATCGCAAAAGCAGATAGTCTCGCAAATTTGCATATAATTGGAAACAATAAAACATCGTACTGTTACAATCAATTCTTCAATATGAAACGAGGCTATTATCATCAATGTACTGATTAATTATATCTTAGATTTTTTTTGATGGCAGTCCAAAAATACTCAATGGCAATGTCATACTTCTATCTTTTATTAATATTTTTGACATTCCTTATAATCCCACGATATTGGTTTAAAATATTAAGGCTCATTACATCATCGTTGATTAGTTCAAGTCATCAAATACTAAAATAATCATCAAATGCATATATTTCTAAAGTTATAATGTATTTATTATCAATGAAAACGTAAATATATATCAAAATCAGTGGACACTACTACAACAAAAATTGTTTACTGCAAAGTTGAAAGACAATTTATTTGCATAATTATTTGGTTCGCAGACACCGTCATTTCAGAATCGAAAAATTTTCATAAATCAATATTTATAGGGTAAATTTACTGCTAAATAAAATTCGGCTATGAGAAGACTCTGAGTTCTCTTTCCAACAAGGGGTGAAACTCTACGAAGGGGGGGGGGGGATTTTGGCTATAACATTTGTTAAAAAACGCTATTGTGCTATGAAATGCATAATTCAATATATCTGCTATGATTATATGAAAATAATCGTGTTTAAGCATTGCAAATTGACTTCGCCAATTTGAGATGACCATTTAATGACGGCGTTAATTAAGTTTGATTTGTAAACCACTAAAGTAATTTCATCTTGGTAAAATTGCAAGTTGAATGCACCACAGTCACATACTTCTGTATATGGATGTGCTTCTTGTGGTCATCCTCTGTTCAACATTACGACTAAGAGCTGTCGGTACTTATGTGAGGTTGAATGCACTTTCGAAGGTCTCCTCATGGTTATTATTGTGCCGTGGTCTCTCCCGTTGATTGTCGATTTTGTTTGAAGTGAAACGTCTATAGGCGTTGTGGGGCAAATTGGCTCCAACGTCACGAAAAATGAAACTTCAAGCGACAGTTTATCAGAAAGAGAGAGAGAATCATTCGTAGTCTCTCCGTGTCCGCAGGATACACCACAGCGACGCCTTTACTGTCCGCATTTGTCTATACGTAACACAAAACAACCATTAGACCAGTAGAGCGCTTATTTTATTATATATTATACAACACAGTACCCACACAACACAGTCGAGGTCTGATCAAAAAATACGGTGGATTTTATTACAAACAAGGTAATAAGTTTACATGAAAATATAATGAATATCTTTCAAAGTACTATCCTTGGCTAGAGATGCATTTGTCCCAACGTTGAATCTCCCCATCTAGTCATGAGGAACTATTTTTTCGTATTGATGGATTCTATGACTATTCGATTGGCCATATTGATGGTCGTGTGCATTATGAGCGTCGCTTAATATCAACATATATATTGGATACTTAAAAAGTTATATGTGTGTTTTGTGCGAAATATTCGCGAAGTTGGAGAAAAAATAGTACGTGACGTTCCCCTGACATGAATGTGTTAATGTTTTAATATCGAGATCAAGCGCATGATCTATTACTGGAGCCAATTTACCGCGTAAAAAGAGGATTGGTTGTATATACAAGAGTTCAAACATTTCAATTCGGCTCGAAAAACACGTATTTACCATATGACAATGTATTATGGTTATTGTCATAATTGAAGTTTGCGTTTGGTCTATTATTACATAATGATGTGGCTATTCTTGTTTCAAACCAATGGTCAAAAGAATTCAACTGAATCCAGCATCATTGGTGTAACAGTGATATTCCGTACTTCTTCGCCAAAGAATAAATGAAATATTTAACAGTAAAATTAGTTCAAGTTGAAGCTGAAATGTGTTATACATGATCAACTATGGTCATAAATATATTTATGAAGTGAATAAAATTGTTGTTCACGTCTGGATCTCTTAGCTGTTCACGTTCAGTGCTCGCTATAATTCCTCGCAGTGTGGACGTTTGTGTATCTCTCATTCATTTTAGTTCAAAAATGTTTCGCATTTTCTTTACAAATATCTGTTACGAGTTGTTATCTTATCTTGCTATATTATTTTGTGTACTTATATTTTGCGTTCAATAGACGCTATAAATATTGGAAGAAGAAAGGTATATTCAGTCCGAAAACCTGTCATCCCATTCGGCAATACCAAAGACAGTCTTTTAAGCCGAATCCAGATTGGTATCGACTTTTCGAATATTTATGAAAAGCACAAGAATCAGCCGTATCTGGGCGTCTTCATGGTCAATAGACCCACGCTCTTGGTTAACGACTTGAACTTCATTAAAAACATCTTATCCCGAGACTTCGTGCACTTCTCCGATCATGGATTTAGCTATAACGAGAAATTGGAACCGCTTGCCGGACATCTTTTCAATTTGACCGGGGAAAAATGGAAAAACCTCAGAGTGAAACTTACGCCGACTTTCACCTCGAGCAAAATGAGAAACATGTTTGACGTCCTCGCCGAATGCGCCGTCGAAATGTCCGACTACCTAGACGGGAATCTCGTCATGAACGACACCGAGGACGTTAAGGAAGTCCTCGCCAAGTTCGGAAACGACGTCATAGCCAACTGCGCGTTCGGCATCGAATGCAAGAGCTTCAAGAATCCCGACGAGAAATTCAGAAAGATGGGCAAACGAGTGTTCAATCCGACCGCCTACGAAAGCTTCATCATCATGCTCGACTTCTTCGTCCCCGGCTTGATGTCGACGCTCAAAGCGAAAGCCTTCGAAGAGGTCAATAATTTTTTCATGAACGTCGTCGAAGAGACGGTGAATTACAGAGAGAAAAACGGCATCATCAGGAATGACTTTTTACAGTTGTTGATCCAGTTGAAAAACAACGGCACAATTTCAGAAGAAAATGGAGGTAACGGCATAAAAGCATCGGATTTATATCAAAGCGTTAGTCCGTATTTCAGTGATATTATTTAGATATTTGTATGAATAAGGAATTCACGCCATTCCAACTATTTGACAATTTATTAGGAAAGTTATTCTTATAAATTATTCTAGCTTTGGATAAAATGACCCAAGTCATGCTCTCGGAAGGCTCGTCATTAGAGTCTCGCGATAGGGTGTTTTGAAGACACCAATAAAACCACTCGATTGAGTTTTATGACTACTATTTTTACTTCCTGTCTGACTTGAATAGTTATCTGTCCGAAGATAATAAGATTTCATTATCTTGTTATTTGAGGATAGCTACAATAATTTGAGCAAATGGACATTCTTTTCATTTGACAATCCTTTTTAAATATATCAAGGCTGACAATTTTTTTAGGATCAAATTTAATTGGCAATTTCAGCAGGACACTATCAAATTTTAAAATGAACTATGACTGACAGGATTTCTTGTTTCATTTTCTTTTATTTCTGAGATTTTCTTTATGATCTTGAGAGGGAATCTTGCATAAGACACCCTGGGTTTGATCCCAGAGTAGTTTCAGATTCTTACTGTCTAAACCCCTACCTTATCCTTCTCTGCTCCCCTGGTATTATTTTCCACATTGCTTCAGGAAGACAAGTAGTCTGGCCTTAAGTAATTGGCCCTATTCTAGTATTGGAGAGCCGCTTTGCGCCTCTCTCTATCACTGCCCTCTTTGGCGCTCAGAGTATCTTCTACGTATTCGCGCCAAAGGTCCCAGTTCGTCTTGCTTTCCATCATGCTGTGGACCATGTTGTCGACGTTGAGCTCGGCTACCCCGAGTACTTGTTTCAGCAATTTTCTCTGGGGTGCCCAAGCCTCACAGCCAATGATGGTGTGCTCTGCGTCGTCGACCTCTGCTTGGCAGTGGTAGCACGTAGCGGATGGTTCTTTGCCAATCCGCTTCAGGTACGCACCGAAGCATCCATGCTCAGTGAGCACCTGAGTCAAGCAGTAGGTTGTTTCACCGTGTTTCTGGACCCTCCACCGACTTATGACCGGGATAAGTCGGTGGGTCCATCTTCCCTTGCTGGACTGATTCCATCCCCGTTGCCAGGCTTCCCTCAGTTTCTGGTCATGTTCGTTGCGATTTTTAGGATATTCGTAGCCCAAGGCCCTCTTCTTTGCATGGGGTCAAACGGGGGTATTCCAGCGATCACAAGCACCACTTTTTCAGATACAGTTCTGTATGCTGCGGTGACTCAGCGTGATCCCTGCCGCTGGACTTCAGTCAGCTTACTTGTGTAGTTTTCGAATCTGAGCGATTCATGCCATATGGGGCTCCGTACAGAAGGATCTGCACGGCTTTGGCCCTCCAATATTGGGCATAAGCCGTCCTAGCTCACTAGCCACCTTCTGCGCATTCTGCGCAGCTGCTTCAATATGTTTTCTGAAGGTCAGCTTCTTGTCCAAGAGGATCCCGATTTGCTGTATTCAACCTCGTGACCATTCACAACAAGCCTCTTGACCCTCGGTCTTCTTCTTCTACTGCACATCATTGCCTCCGTTTTTTCTGCCGTCAGCTGCAGGCGATTTTTCCGCATCCATGCGTTGATTCTGGCGAGGGCTTCATGCTAGTTTCTTATGATGTACAAAAATATTTCTATACTGGAAATCAACCGATATTTTCGTACTGGTTCAATTCATAAGCACTGAAACTAACATTGTATTTGTACTATTGAGGCCCCTAAGATTGCGATGCCTAGGGCAGCTGACCTTCTTGCTTGATCACGAGCTTGCTAATGCAAGTTTATGATCTGAAGTATCCAAGACTTCATGAGCGAGTTGAAGAAAGTAAGACTTGAAAGAGGAAAAACATTGATCGCTTTCTGAACTCTCACATTTTGAAAGTACATTAATCATTTGGAGCAGCAATCAGCCATAAGAATGTAAGCCCCTGCTAAGGTCATGGTTTGAGTCACGGTAGTTATAGGAGGTCGCCGTTTGATTTTATTTTTGATCAGAAACACAAAAATAAATGCACAAATCAATTGCTATTGAATATTATTGTCTGAAATTTTGAAATTATTGATGGTTTGACGTTTATTGATAGCACTCAGTCTGATAGGCTTTGCATCATTGAAGCAAATTGGATGAGCTTTTGAACTATGGAATTAAGATATTAAATGCTACAAAAATACTTAAATGTTCCTAATAATAATATTTATATTTTTCTTGACAATTTAATTCAATTAATATTTATTTTCTTTTAGACAAGGCAGAGCCTCTACCCGATGATGGAACCCGTTTAACAATGATGCAATTGGCCGCACAAGTCTTCGTATTCTTCATCGCCGGATTCGAAACATCTTCAACGACAGCCAGTTTTGCCCTATACGAGCTTGCATTAAATCCCGACATCCAAAAAACGCTCGCCGAGGAAATCGATGATGTCCTGGCCAAACATGATGGAAAAGTGACTTACGATTCTCTGGGAGATATGGTCTATATGACGAAGGTCATTGAAGGTAAACAAAAAGAATAACTCCGATCCGTTTATGTGATTGAGCCAATAATAATGTCGAATCATCTATTTTCAGAGACGATGAGGAAGTATCCGGCGCTTCCAGTACTTTTCAGAATTTGCACAAAAGACTACATAATACCCGATACCGATATCAAAATCGAGAAAGATACTCCCGTTATGATACCGATCTATGGCATCCAGAGGGATCCACAATTTTATCCGAATCCAAATAAATTCGATCCGGAGCGGTTCACTCCAGAAAATAAGGCAGCCAGACATCCACTTCTCGTATCTACCATTTGGCGAAGGTCCGCGCATTTGCATAGGTAATCCAAATCGCCCCAATCAATTTATATCAATGTATTTGATCAAAAATATTGAATTGATGCATTTTTTCGCCATTCAGGAAGCAGATTTGGAATGATGCAGACTAAGCTCGGTTTGGCCACGTTCTTGTCTAAATACGAAGTTTCCGTCTGCGAGAAGACTCTAATACCAATGGAATACGACAAGAGATCCTTCGTCCTGACCAGCGATGGCGGGGTTTGGCTAAAGTTGACAAAGAGGGTTAAGTGACATTTGGACATCATGAATATATGTGTAGATTGTTATTTTTTAGTTCAAATATTCGCTCTTGATTATTTTGGATGCGTCTTTTTGAATTTAGGGCTTTTTGTTTGAGAGCATACGATACTTAGATCATAGGACTTTGATATGACTTAATTGAACCTATATACTCAAAAAATGTCCTTAACATTTTGTCTTATAATATAACATGTTTGTATTACTTTATTATAATAATTTTCATAATATGAATGTGAAATAAAATATAAGGTGCTTTGATAACTCGATTTGTCATTTTATATATATTAATTCTGACTGTTCAAAAGAAGCAACTGTATATATATATATATATATATATATAAGAAAGACCGGAAAGTAATGAAAATTTGAAGCTTTCACTTTTACAATCAGTTTGTATCGAGACACGATTCAAGAAACGCTCATTTTTATCATTATTTTATCTTTTACCGCTATTTAAAAAATAATAACAAGAACATCAATCGATCAAGAACGTTTGCGTCATTACATGCAAATAAATTTAATGTTAAAATAATAAAAATCGTTAACATTTGGAATAAAAGCTTTTTAAGAAATTACTTTTTTTTTATTTTGCAATATATTTTTGATCTAAATAATTTATTTTTTATGCAATTGACTTAAAGAAAATTACTGCTGAGCTTCCAAAATCCACGCTTTAAAGGTGAAATTTTGGATATTTTTTCAAAAAATGTTAAAAAAACATATTTAAACATCAGTGAAACGCAGCAAAAGACCCCTTAACCCCAAACTCGCTGTATATTATAAATCATACAATAGATAATCGTTTATCCTAAAATAAACCTGCTGTTATCAATGATTTGATAGCTTCAATATCATATTGTTAGATAATTGAAAAATGGATGACACATAATAATTGTAAAGTATGTAGTGTCCTTAGTAACAGATAGTTCTCTCATAATGTTTTTTTCTTTATTGTTTACTTGAAAACAGGACTTAGAATTTGCCAGTCATTCTCTCAATATACGGGTTTTTCGACTCAATAATTTCTTTGCAGTGCATTCTTGTGATTCAGGGTTCTCCATTATTTTATCTTTAAGAAAACAATTTTTTTTGGAAAACTACTATTCGCCTTGTATACAAAAATATAAAAAAATAATGATGCAATGATCGGTCGGGGTGATTGATTTCCTAGGTCTGCGTTCCTGTCCAATAAGGTTTCGGATCGAGGATTGCTATCCACGTCGACGATGACGTCATACTTTCTGAGCTCCAAAACATCAGACAAACATTTTTTTATGTAATTTGATTAATTATTGTGTTGCGTTTGACCCCTCGACATATCCAGGGGTCCTCAATCTTCGTCGCGGCTGCCTCATGCAGCCCACCACGAAGGGCGCCTTGAGTAGCGTGGTAGTCCGAGGGCGTCTTGACGCGCCCGTGCGCCTCTCATTTTAGTCTGAAGGGTCTCAACGAGAAGGACTGGGGCGTCCGCTTCTCAGTAGCGATGGGGCTTTGCAGCCCCGAGATGAACTCGCAGCATACGCGACGGAAATCGCGACGGAAAGAAGTAGAACCTTTAGCAGGACATCTTTTCAATGCGAGAGGAGAGAAATGGAAGAATTTGACACACAAATTAACACCTGCGTTTACTTCAAGCAAGATAAGGCCAATGTTGTATACGTCGGTCGCTTGCGCCGTTGAAATGTCAGATTATTTGAACGAATAAGTAAAAAAGAATGATGTTCATGAATAAAAGAAATTTTAGCTACATTCGGAAATGATGTCATTGCTAGTTGTGCTTTTGGGATTGAATGTAACAGCTTCAAGAATCCGGACGACAAATTCAGAATGATGGGTAAGAAAATTTTCGCACCGACGTTGGCTCTAACTTTGAAACGCTTCCTCACCATATTTTTCCCCAACTTTCTCAAAAAATTGAACGTCAACGTTTTTGGTAGTGATGTTGGGCAGTTCTTCATCGATATGGTCGAGGAAACTGTTAATTACAGAGATGATTTCGTTCAGTTGCTGATTCAACTCAAAAATAATGGTTCAAATGAGAATGACGAAGGTGATTTTCAAAATATCTCCATTAACACTTTTGTATTAAATATTTGTTACATTAACTATAAATTATTTTAAGATGAAAACGAACCATTACCTGATGATGGAACGCGTTTAACAATGGTTCAATTGGCAGCACAAGTATTCGTGTTCTTCATCGCTGGTTTTGAAACCACATCAACGACAGGAAGTTTTACTTTGTATGAACTAGCTCTTAATCCAGACATGCAAGATACGTTAAGGAAAGAGATCACTATTGGGAATATTGCTAAGAAGATGCACCAAAGACTACATAATTTGCGACACAAATGTAAAAATCGAAAAACACACGAATGTTATTATTCCAACTTATGGCATCCATAGAGATTTTGATATAAATATATGAAAATTCTGATAAATTTGATCCGGAAAAATTCAGTCTATGTCCGCAAGGATATGCTCATTCTCAATTTCAAGTGACTACTTTTTGTAACATAAGACTAATATATTAGCATACATTAGTAAGATGCATAAATATAAAGTTATAATGGGTGGAGGGGGGGATCTAGACTCGTTCGCGATCTCATTTGGTACGAACCATCTATGTAAGTTAGCCTCTGAGGGAGCTACCATGATCGTACAGATCATGTAAAATGACACCAAAAGTACTAAAAGCGGACTACTAAAAAGTACTAAAAACGGAGTGGCCACAAAGTCTGTGCGTCCAACCGGTCCGCTTTTCGGAACGCTGAAATTATGAATGAGCGCCTCGCGATTGGACGCCATACCTAAACATGTCTACAGAACGATTACGAACTCTTATTACAAAACTAAGTTGTCCGAAGAAGACTAATCGGATGGGTTGTTTAAATATTACAATCTTATTTATTTTAAACAAATTTGTTGCGGACTTATGTTGTTCAAGTAAAATAAAAACCATGTACACTCAGGATCGGGTCGGTATTCTGAAGAATTACACAAAAGTTTCAGGTGTTTAAGCTCACAAACAATACTAATATAACAATTAGTTTTAATTCATAATTCAGTGTGCTAGTATCAGTGGTTTGACAGTTACTAAGCGTGAATTTGGTATTTTTTATATGAAAAACTTGGTAGTATGTTTGATTAAATATTCAGGATGATAACGGTATTGTTTACAGTACTTATATGTCTTGAATAAACGTGACTAATTTCTGACAATTTACATTACATAAAATAAATATTTACACAATGACATTGCAACAACTCAAGTAAAATAACATGCGCAGAAGATAAATCAGTTAAGAATATAATTGGGAATTAGAAATTAGAAGAACTAAAGCTTGGAAAATTGAAAATTCACATAAATAAATAGAACCAAATATATTCTACAGTTGAGGAAAATACTCTTCAGTCACATTAAAATTCTATCAGTTCTGAATACTACGAAGTTTAATTTTGTTTGCTGTAAAGTCACACATAATAATTTTGATAAAGTTATCCAACACAACATATGTTCCAGTAGGGTTATCTTGTGATTCAACATTTGAATTTGTAGTTCCAAAATTTCGAATTCAAATTCGCAGAATGTGTGTTAAGTGACCATCTTTAAACGTACCGTGTGAAAAAAGGTAATTGATGAGGTATTAAAATATTTTCCTCTTACATAAAAAGATATTTTTTACGTTGTTGTTATATGTTAAAAACCAAAACAATCGTGTTTAATTTAACGGATGCTCAGCAATGATTTGGATCAGCGACTGGGCATAATAAAATGAGGATTTGTTCAGGTCATGATTTAATTCAAAGCGAATTTTGAAATAATTATGTTACATTTTATTGTAGTATTAACTGGTTGTCAAACCGTTTTTTTTTTCATTTCAGTTTTTGTCCCTTTTTAGTTTCAAATATTTATATAGGTGTTACGGACGTAGTTATAAATGATGTTTAGAAGAATAGTAAATAAAACATATATAACAGAAAAAATATATTTATAAATATTATGTAATAAATAGCATAATTTAAGAAAGGCTTATAAATTTATTAAACTTGACTCCCATGAACATTGGCAAATTTTGAATATCAATAAAAAACGGTAGAATGTGGACAATTTGACGGCAAGTTTACAAAATGAAAAAAATCTCTATTCAAACAGCATACAACATATCATCAAACCCAAGGCAATCATTCCTATTAAAAACAGCTATATAAGCTCGGATTCATAAAATTCGCATAATTGCAAATGTTGTCTAACTCCAACTCCGAATAACATTACACATGTTGATAGAGTCCAAAACTACAGACATTATCTATTCCAGCAGCAGATCAACAGGGAGCAAAATTTCAATCACATTTTAATTCAAACGAAATCGATATTCTACGATTAGAGAATATTTATCATAAAAAAACGCAAAATATTTAAACGTTGGGACATGAATGAGCAAAATTTAATATAGATTTATAAGCCCTGATCTGTTTACTATGGAAATACATTCAACGGACGTTAGTTGATATCGTGGCTTCGATAACAAAGGATTCGTCTTGGAACGTCCGACAACATCTTGTATTTAAAGACATCATTATTAAAATGTCATTTATTGCTGAGTGTAATTGGTGCGATTTGCTGTCCATCCTGTTGGTGTTCGTCGGATTAATATATTTCATGATTACGAAGGCGTTTTATGTATTGGAAGAACAAAGGCGTCCACAGTCCGGATATTGGCGTGCATTTCCGATATGCCAAAAATATATTAATGAGAGACAAGCAGTTTGCTATGCATTTTTCGGATTTATATGCAGAGTATAAGAAAGAACCGTATTTTGGAGTTTTTATGGCGCTCAAACCAACACTTGTGGTAAACGATCTCGATTTGATAAAGAACATTCTGACTAAGGATTTCATACATTTTTCCGATCATATATTTGATTTCGATGAAAAAGTAGAACCATTGGCGGGACATCTCTTCAATGTGCGAGGAGAGAAATGGAAAAATTTGAGGAACAAATTGACGCCTACATTTACTTCAAGCAAGATGAGACAAATGTTCGATACTTTGGTGGTTTGCGCTGTTGAAATGTCGGATTATTTGGACGAGGAAGTAAAGAAGAATGATATTCATGAGATAAAAGATGTTTTGGCCTAAATTCGGAAATGATGTCATAGCTAGTTGTGCCTTTGGGATCGAATGCAACAGTTTCAAGAATCCGGATGATAAATTTAGAATGATGGGTAAGAGGATCTTCAAGCCGAAGTTCACTCAAATTTTGAAACGTTCCATCAACTTAGTTTTTCCACTTGCTCTTCAAAAATTGAACATTAAAACCATCGGTGGCGATGTCGAAAAGTTCTTCATAGACGTCGTCGAAGAAACTGTTAATTACAGAGAAAAAAACAATATTGCCCGTAACGATTTCATGCAGTTGCTGATTCAGCTCAAAAATAATGGTTCAATTGAGAATGATGAAGGTATTATTCAAAATATTGTAATTAACCGTTTTATATTATTATTTTTGTTATTTTAACTATGAAATATTTTAAGATAAAAAAGAATCATTGCCTGATGATGGAACCCGTTTAACCATGGTTCAATTGGCGGCACAAGTGTTCGTGTTCTTCATCGCTGGTTTTGAAACATCATCAACGACAGGAAGTTTTGCTTTGTATGAACTGGCACTTAATCCAGACATACAAGATACACTAAGAAAAGAAATTGATGAAGTACTAAGGAAGCATGCTGGAAAAATTAGTTATGATTCATTGAAGGACATGACATATTTAACAAATGTCATTGAAGGTAATAATTAGACTTTTTTTTTTAATGAAATACAATTTTATAATATTTTAAACTTATTTTTAATATTGCATATGTCCAGAAACATTGAGAAAAGCATCCACCATTAGGGATATTGTTTAGAAGATGCACCAAAGACTACACAATTCCAGAAACAAATGTAAGAATCGAAAAGGATACGAATGTTATTATTCCTATTTATGGAATCCAGAGAGATCCTGATATATTTGAAAATCCTGATAAATTCGATCCGGAACGATTCAATACTGAAAATAGATCAAGCAGACATCACTTTTCACATTTACCATTTGGAGAAGGACCAAGAATTTGCATAGGTGATAATGTCGTGTTATTCACCTGACGCTTTATTGTTTTACTACCACCTAGATAAAATATATATAAATACTGCTGCTCCAAAGCATGATAATCTTCAATCATATAAAATACCATATCTTTGTCATAAACAGAAAAACATGCATTCTCATCAAAATGTAATATGTTGTTAAATAATACCAATAGTAACCTTTTTTGAATGATTTCAGGCAATAGATTTGGTTTGATGCAAACAAAACTTGGATTAGTGACGTTCCTTTCAAAATATGAGGTATCCGTATGTGACAAAACTATCATTCCTATGGACTACGACAAAAGATCCTTTTTATTGACTACGAATGGAGGGTTATTTCTAAGAGTAACGAAAAGATCCCACTGAAGAATTAATGTTAGTAAGTTTTATAAAATATAATTTCGAACTGAATTTAGTAATGTATTTTATAATTAAATATATATGTCTAAGCAGAACACTAAAACCTTTATTTTTTTAAATATAATTAACGAATAACTTTAAAATAAATAAAGAGAAGATATAATCAAGATTCCACCGTGAAATTTAATGTATTGCAAGGTAATTTGAGATTAAACTTTGTGTACATTGAAATATACATACGGTCTTAAGTTTAGTTTGATGTCTTTTAATTTGAAATTTTATGCAAATTATGAATATTTGGATTTCAATTATATATTTTTTGTATAAATTATTTAGAGTATCTAACTTAGACATGAAGATATTTTGAACAGAATTTTAGATGAAAATATTTCTGAAGGTCGAATAACTAAATTGCAACCTCTTTGATTTACCTAAGGTGGCATACGGTCTAATAGCAGTAGGTAAACCAATTCAAGGTGAAGAAAAGAGGAAGACCAAGTTCGCTTTAAAGTCTTTTTCCCCTTCACCAAACTCCCCTAAAAAAATCGATGGTGAATTTTACTAGAACTTGTACAAATCTTCCGGACAGGTTTTCTATACTTTTGTGACAATGCCGCAAAACATTTGTAATATTCGGAATAATATTCTTCAGGTCCACTTGATTGAGTTTACTGTTTTAAAAAAATTGCGCTGATTTTAAAAAAAGTTTGGAAAAACACCCTTTTTTGGGGGATATTTTTAATGTAAAACGCAAGATAAAATAAATATTTTTACCTGATTTTGCGAAATACCATGGCTATACATTTGTAAAGTATTTCATAAAATTTCAGCACCAATCAGCGACTTAGTTTTTCGAAATTCTTATAATAATATCACATGAAAAAAAATGTAATTTCTAGATAAACGCGTTTAAAGTTTAAAGTATTTAAAAATTGTTGAATGCTAAGGGGCTTCATCCGTCGAAATTTTATGATAGTATATGGCCCAAATGGCATTTCTCATATTTTCTATTGAGTCAAGATGTCGGCGAATAACTAAGCCATAATCATTAGATAAATATTTTATCAATGTATTAGTTAGTTGCTTGATTTTCGAAGCACTTCGTAGAGAGCTCTTTCTTTTTGGGCCCCTATTATTCGTTTGCTAATTCGCCTTTTATAAATCTGTGTTTATTGTTTATGATGATATATTTTTTGAGAAGATTTTTCATAAAAGTTCTACAAACTCTAAGTCAATTTTTTGCTGATTTCTTAAAAAAAATGTTTGTAAGGAATGAAATGAAAAAAAATGGTTTACAAGTAAAAAAAGAGTATTTTGTTATGCAGGAAGTTTATTAAGTACTGTTAGGTATTTTATTTGATTTATTAATTTTTGTAATCATGTAATATATGATATTTTTTGAAGCAATCTTCAGAATAAAGCGCTGGTTTCGCTTGGCTCGCACAGTCACCAGACCTGACACCATTGGATCTCTTTGTCTGCGGACGTGCCCTATTCTGTGACTCGCACGGTTTCCACTCTTTAAAGGTGAAATTTTGGTTATTTTTCCAAAATGTTAAAAAAAAACATATTTCAACGACCTTGACACTTAGAACTTATGGCCTATTTGTGAAAGGCAGCAAAAGACCCCTTAACCCCAAACTCGCTGTATATTATGAATCATACAATAGATAATCGTTTATCCTAAAATAAACGTGCTGTTATCGATGATTTGATAGCTACAATATCATATTGATAGATAATTGCAAAATTAATGACACATAATAATTGTGAAGTATCAAAACATTTCGTGTGCTGAAATATCAAGTTTAGACCAGTGTCCTTAGTAACAGATAGTTCTCACGTAATGTTTTTTTCTTTATTGTTTACTTGAAAACAGGACTTAAAATTTGCCAGTCATTCTCTCAATATACAGGTTTTTCGACTTGATAATTTTTTTGCAGTGTATTCTTTTGATTCAGGGCTCCTCATTATTTTATGTTTAAAAAAACATTTTTTTTTGGAAAACTACTATCGCCTTGCATACAAAGATACAAAAAAAATGATATTTCCAATCATTTTCAAAGATTGACTAAATTAAAGTTAACTCTATTCTTTTAACTGTATAATTGTTGATGATGTTGAACTGTGTTAAAGTTTACGTGAGGTTAAGTTATTTAACTTTTCCCGATATATCAAATATATTAGTCTGCCCATACCCATGAATATATGCCGCTGTATCAAATTAGTAGAACCCAAAATAGTTTTCGTTTTATGTGCTCTTTCGGTGGAGAATAAGGCCCAATCCACACTATGGTGCCGGTAACGGTTCGATCTCGCTCTCGGTCTCAGTCCGGTCAAATATTCTCATACAAGAAACGGAATTGGAACGATCCGATAGTGTGAATACTCTGATTGTTTTTTATGCAAGAATATTTGATCGGACCGGGATCGGAGCGAGATCGAACCGTTACCGGCACCATAGTGTGGATCTGGCCTAAGTTGTGATTTTTAAAATTCAAATTAAACAACTCACTTTACAATGGATCGATTTTCGTCGAAGTGAAGAATTTATCTAAATTTAATGCTTTTTCATTTTCTCAAAAAAGAGACTGCGAGGCACGCCACTAAAATATTTGCGATATACTGGGCGATATTTTAAGTGTTCGCAAAAGTCAAAATTGGTTTCAGAAATTTTGGTTTAAAAATTTGCCCTGGAAGTGGTAGACTGCGTAAGGTAGATGCCGCTATACTGACTACTGAAATTAAAAGTAATTCCATCTTTTTAGACATAAGCAGCATTTTTTGAATGGGAAAAATTACAAAATAAACGATGTAGTAAAAAATATACTTTTAGAATATTTTAGTTCAAAACCCGTGATGTTTTATGACGTTTTTTTGTTTACGACTCAACAAGAAAGGGACAATTTTTGATCCAGTTAGGTTGTGAACGAATTTAAATTTAATAAGCTTCGAACGTGTTTTTTTATATAATTAATATATATAATAATATAGATAATTTAAAAAAATTGGTTTTGAAAAAAAAAATATTGCAATCAAATTTTAAAGCCCTGGCTAGCTTACATGTGAGTGTATCAAAACAACTTCAGTTGATATCATAGCGCCAGCAAAGAAACATTGTATCTTGGAGAGCTCGAATACATTTCGTATTTAAAAGTCATAAACATAAAGATGGCATTTATTACTGAGTCTATTTGGCGCGATTTGCTGTTCATATTGTTGGTATTTATTGGAATCATTTATTACAATATTCGAAAACGTTACAAATTCTGGGAGAAAAAAGGTGTCTACAGTCCGGATACTTTCGTGCCGTTTGGAAACACAAAAGATATACTATTAAAAAAGAAGCAGTTCACAGTTTTTTTTTCGGATTTGTATGCAGAGTACAAAAAACTACCGTTTTTGGGAATTTATATGGCGCTTAAGCCAACGCTTGTCGTGACCGATCTTGATTTGATAAGGAACATTCTGACGAAGGACTTCGTACATTTTTCCGATCATAGCATTGATATTGATGAAGAAGTAGAACCTTTAGCAGGGCATCTCTTTAATGCGAGAGGAGAGAAATGGAAGAATTTGAGACACAAATTAACGCCTACGTTTACTTCAAGCAAGATGAGGCAAATGTTTGATTACGTTGGTGGCTTGCGCCGTTGAAATGTCAGATTATTTGGACGAAGAAGTAAAGAAGAATGACGTTCATGAGATAAAAGAAATTTTAGCTACATTCGGAAATGATGTCATTGCTAGTTGTGCTTTTGGGATTGAATGTAACAGCTTCAAGAATCCGGACGACAAATTCAGAATGATGGGTAAGAAAATTTTCGCACCGACGTTGGCTCTAACTTTGAAACGCTTCCTCACCTATATTTTTCCCCAATTTTCTCAAAAAATTGAACGTCAACGTTTTTGGTAGTGATGTTGGGCAGTTCTTCATCGATATGGTCGAGGAAACTGTTAATTACAGAGAAAAAAACAATATTGTCCGCAATGATTTTATGCAGTTGCTGATTCAGCTCAAAAATAATGGCTCAATTGAGAATGATGAAGGTAATTTTCAAATGATCTCCAAAAACAGTTTTATATTAAATATTTGTTATATTAACTATGAATTATTTTAAGATGAAAACGAACCATTACCTGATGATGGAACGCGTTTAACAATGGTTCAATTAGCGGCACAAGTATTCGTCTTCTTCATCGCTGGTTTTGAAACCACATCAACGACAGGAAGTTTTGCTTTGTATGAACTAGCTCTTAATCCAGACATGCAAGATACATTAAAAAAAGAGATTGACGAACTACTAAGAAAACACGATGGAAAAATTAGTTATGATTCATTGAAGGGCATGACATATTTGACAAAAGTCATTGAAGGTAATATTTTCATTGATACACAATTTTATGATGTTTTCAACGTATTTTTAATATTGCATATATCCAGAAACGTTGAGGAAGTATCCACCGTTGGGAATATTGCTAAGAAGATGCACCAAAGACTACATAATTCCCGACACAAATGTGAAAATCGAAAAAGATACGAATGTTATTATTCCAACTTATGGCATCCATAGAGATCCCGATATATATGAAAATCCTGATAAATTCGATCCGGAACGATTTAATACCGAAAATAGATCAGCTAGACATCATTTTTCATATTTACCATTTGGAGAAGGACCGAGAACTTGCATAGGTAATAATCCCATGTTATTCATCACACATTTTTTTAAATTAATAAATAATAGATAAAATATATATAATGGGATGAAATTCCAATACCTTTTTTAACGATGCTGACCATAATTATTTAATAAATCATTTCAGGTAATAGATTTGGCTTGATGGAAACAAAACTAGGATTAGTGACGTTTTTATCAAAGTATGAAGTATCCGTTTGTGAGAAAACTCTCATTCCCATGGATTACGATAAAAGATCAGTAGTACTGACTTCAAACGGAGGTTTATGGTTGAGAGTAAAGAAAAGGACGCATTAAAGACTTTTTTAAATAATCGATCACATATGTTATGATTTTACTGAAATTTATGTACGAAGAAGAATCGAGATTGTTTGTGTAATTATTCCTACAAAGCTGATTCTTTCCCATTTTGTTTGTTTTGAGGTTGTAAGTAAATATTATATAAATGTCTCATGCCTACAAGGCTGAAACTATGTTATAGATGTATAAATATTATATGTACTTAATATTGCAATGCTTCGCATGTTGTAATATTTCTATCATGTTTCAACGTTACAACTTTAGCCACGTCTACTGAAGCCGTAGCCACTTTGTATCGAAAGTAGATGAAGTTTATTTAACAATAATTAATGTAAACTACTTGTAGACTAAAAATCAGCTTTATTGAGCTTTAATTTAAAGTCAATTAATAATATGAACATTGATCAATGTTTGTAAATTATCGTCAATTCTATTTGTATTTCATTAGAAATAAATGAAATGGAAGAATTTGAGACACAAATTAACGCCTACGTTTACTTCAAGCAAGATGAGGCAAATGTTTGATACGTTGGTGGCTTGCGCCGTTGAAATGTCGGATTATTTGGACGAAGAAGTAAAGAAGAATGATGTTATAAAATAATACTCATTGTTTATATGACCGATGATTTTTTTTTTGATATGCACTCAATTGCTTACGAGCTGCCAAGACGAATAGCACAGTGTTCGATCAAATGAGCTAACCATCCCAGAAATGGTGAAGAAAACCCACAAATTGGTATTGGATGACCATCGACATTGAGTGCATGAGCTAGTAGATATGTTAGACTTTTTAAAAATGTTGTATATCGCGTATTGACTGCAAATTTGGACATGAGAGAGCTGTGCGTAAGATGGGTGCCGCGGTTGTTCACAATGAAAAAAAAAACAGCGTCGTGATGATGTTTCAATCGAGTGTTTGGCGATATTTTGCAGCAATAAGACCGAGCTTTTGCATCAATTCAGGATGAACCATGGGTCCATCATTTCACATCTGAGACAAAGGAATATGGGGATCCTCCATTGATCCGAGCTGTTTATGTTTTGTTTGCACAGCAAGGTGTACAACTTTTATTTAATATCTATGTCCGCAAGGACATGCTCATTCTCAATTCCAAGTGGCTACTTGTTCTCTGAGCGCAGGGAAGCGCAGTTATTATGGCGGGGGGGGGGGGGGGAGTCTAGACTCGTTCGCGGCTTCATTTGGCACGAGGCATTTTCTATGAACGTACAGATGATAGAAAATGACGCAAAAAGTACTTAAAGCGGACGGAGTGGCCACAAGGTCTGTGCGTTCAATCGGTCCGCTTTTCGAACCGCTGATATTACGAATGAGCGCCACGCGATCGGACGCCATACTTGAATATTTCTACAGAACTATTACGAACTCTCATTACAAAACGAAGTTGTCCAAAGAAGACTGATCGGGTGGGTTGTTTAAATTTTACAATCGGTCGAAAATAATTTTATTGTGGGCTTATGCTGCTGGGCTTATGGATTTGGTATTTTTTTATAAGATAAACCCAGTAGTATATTTGATTAAATATTCAGGATGATAACTGCATTGTTCACAGTACTTATATGTCTTGAATAAACGTGACTAATATCTTACAATTTACATTACGTACAATAAATATTTACACAATGACATTGCAATAGCTCAGGTAAAATTATATGCGCACAAGACAAATCCGTTAAAAATATAGTTGGGAATTAGAAAGTAGAAGAACTAAAGCTTGGAAAATAAAGCATCTTGTTAAATGATATGATTTTAGTACATTATGAAACTGAATTTGAATGGCACCTTGAAGAAAATACTCCAATAGAATAACATTAAATTTATGATTGAATATTTGGATACAGTCCATTTTCTTTACTATTTTTATCCAGAATAAATGCTTGTGCATGTTGCTATAAGAACCCACTTCGAACAAAGGTTTCTCATGGACAAATGTTGATGTAAAATGCTGCACACAATGCCTTTTGATATTTTGAATAATCACTATCTCACACAATATCAATTTACGATCGGCCAAAACTATTTTGTCATCCTACGAACATATTATGTGATATTTTGTTACTGGTGCGCGTTTTACTAAATTAAATACGCAATGACGAAAATTATTTTGCTTTGGAAATTTGGACTTGTTAGCGAAACAACAATAAAGATGAATTAGATGAGAACTTATGGTATTATCTTTCCTTCGTATATTAAAACAATTTATGTTGCATAATTTTATAACTTTAATTCGAATGTTATCTTAGTGCTGATCTAAAATTCTGATTAATTTATTTTAACCACATCCATTGTGGCAATTGAAGACTCGCATAAATAAATAGATCCAAATATATTCTACAGTTGAGGAAAATAGTCTTCGTTCACATTAAAATTCTATCAGTTCTGAATACTACGAAGGCTAATTTTGTTTGCTGTAAAGTCACACATAATAATTTTGATAAAGTTATCGAACATAGCATATGTTCCAGTAGGTTACCTTGTGATTCGGAACTGGGAACGGAAATGGTTTGGAACAGCGACTGGGCATAATAAAACGAGGATTTGTTCAGGTCATGATTTAATTCAGAGTGAATTTTTAAAAAATCATTTTAGTCCCTGTTCAGTTCCAAACATTTATATAGGTGTTACGGATGAAGTTATAAATGATTTTTAGAAGAATAATAAATAAAACGCATATAATGGAAAAAAATATATTTATAAATATAATGCAATACAAAGCATAATTAAAGAAGGGTTTTATAAGTTGATTAAACTTGATTCCCATGAACATTGGCGCATTTTGGATATCAATTAAAAACGGTAGAATGTGGACAATTTGACGGCAAATTTACAATATTAAAAAACGTATTCTACTCAAACAGCATACAACATATCATCAAACTCAAGGCAATCGTCCCTATTAAAAACAGCCACATCACATAATAAGCTCGGCTTCATAAAATACGCATAATTACAAATGTTGTCTAACTACTTAATTAACGAAAATTGACAAAGAGCTCCGTATAAAATTACACATGTTGATACAGTCCTAAACTACGGATATTTTTTAATCCAGCAGCAGATCAATAGGGAGTGAAGTTTTAATCACATTTTATTTCAAATAAAATCGATAGTCAAAGATATAATATTTATCACAATAAAACATATTTAAAAGGTGGAACATGAATGAGGAAAATTTAATATAGCTTTATATGCCCTGATACAATGGAAATACATGTACAAGTGGAAATACTTCAGTTGATATCGTGACTTTGATAACAAAGGACTCGTCTCGGAACGTCCAACAACATCTTACATTTGAAGTCTTCATTATTAAAATGTCATTTATTTCTGAGTGTAATTGGTGTAATTTGCTGTTCATCTTGTTAGTGTTCGCCGGATTAATATATTTCATGATAAGAAGGCGTTTTATGTTCTGGAAGAACATAGGTGTCTACAGTCCGGATATTGGCGTGCATTTCCGATATGCCAAAAGTGTATTTATGAGGGATAAACAGTTTGCAATGCATTTTTCGGATTTGTATGCAGAGTATAAGAAACAACCGTATTTTGGAGTTTTTATGGTGCTCAATCCAACGCTTGTGGTGAACGATCTCGATTTGATAAAGAACATTCTGACTAAAGATTTCATACATTTTTCCGATCATTTGACTGATTTCGATGAAAAAGTAGAACCATTGGCGGGACATCTCTTCAATGTGCGAGGAGAGAAATGGAAAAATTTGAGGAACAAATTGACGCCTACATTTACTTCGAGCAAGATGAGACAAATGTTCGATACTTTGGTGGTTTGCGCCGTTGAAATGTCGGATTATTTGGACGATGAAATAAAGAAGAATGATATTCACGAGATCAAAGAAGTTTTGGCCAAATTCGGGAATGATGTCATTGCTAGTTGTGCCTTTGGGATTGAATGTAACAGTTTCAAGAATCCGGATGATAAATTTAGATTGATGGGTAAAAGAATATTTAAGCCGACGTTCATTCAAACTTTGAAACGTTCTATCAACCTAATTTTTCCGCGTGTTCTCCAAAAATTGAATATCAAAACCATTGGTGCTGATGTAGAAAAGTTCTTCATGGACGTCGTCGAAGAAACTGTTAATTACAGAGAAAAAAACAATATTGCCCGTAACGATTTCATGCAGTTGCTGATTCAGCTCAAAAATAATGGTTCAATTGAGAATGATGAAGGTAATATTCAAAATATTTTAATTAACCGTTTTATATTATTATTTTTGTTATTTTAACTATGAAATATTTTAAGATAAAAAAGAATCATTGCCTGATGATGGAACCCGTTTAACCATGGTTCAATTGGCGGCACAAGTGTTCGTGTTCTTCATCGCTGGTTTTGAAACATCATCAACGACAGGAAGTTTTGCTTTGTATGAACTGGCACTTAATCCAGACATACAAGATACACTAAGAAAAGAAATTGATGAAGTACTAAGGAAGCATGCTGGAAAAATTAGTTATGATTCATTGAAGGACATGACATATTTAACAAATGTCATTGAAGGTAATAATTAGACTTTTTTTTAACGAAATACAATTTTATAATATTTTAAACTTATTTTTAATATTGCATATGTCCAGAAACATTGAGAAAACATCCACCATTAGGGATATTGTTTAGAAGATGCACCAAAGACTACACAATTCCAGAGACAAACGTGAAAATCAAAAAGAATACGAATGTTATTATCCCCATTTATGGAATCCAGAGAGATCCTGATATATATGAAAATCCCGATAAATTCGATCCGGAACGATTCAATACTGAAAATAGATCAACCAGACATCATTTTTCACATTTACCATTTGGAGAAGGACCGAGAATTTGCATAGGTGATAATGTCGCGTTATTCACCTGACGCTTTATTATTTTACTACCATCAGATAAAATATATATAAATACTACTGCTCCAAAGCATGATAATCTTCAATCATATAAAATATCATATCTTTGTCATAAACAGAAAAACATGCATTCTCATCAAAATTTAATATGTTGTTAAATGATACCAATAATAACCTTTTTTTGAATGATTTCAGGCAATAGATTTGGTTTGATGCAAACAAAACTTGGATTAGTGACGTTCCTTTCAAAATATGAGGTATCCGTATGTGACAAAACTATCATTCCTATGGACTACGACAAAAGATCCTTTTTATTGACTACGAATGGTGGTATATTTCTAAAAATAAAGAAAAGATCCCACTGAAGAATTAATTTTAGTAACATTGATGAAATATATATTCAAAATGGATTTAGTGATGTATTTTATACTTAAATATATTTTAAATAAATATATAAATATATTCTAAGCAGAACAATAAATCCTTGTATGCTTTTTCATTCCATTTATTTTGTATTTAAATGTATTAAAATAATACCTTTTCATATATTGTCGTGTACATATTATATATTCTGTTGGTATTGTCCCTGCTGCCATCAAAGGTACGAAAATTAAGATATATGACAATTTGTCCACGATGTCGCGAGTTGAGCATATGGATCTCAGTATGTCAGATTTTTTTCGTTATTTTTTTGTAGAAAAATCAATTACTTTGCATTATTTTGACACGATCTCTTAAAAAAGATAGAGAGTATAAACTTAAGATTCCACTGTGAGTTATATTGTATTGCAATGTAATTCGAGATTAAACTTTGTGTACGTTGAAATGTACATACGGTCTTTATTTAGAAAATGATTTAGAGCCTTTAACTTAGACATGAAGATATTTGGAACAGAATTTTAGATAGAAATATTTCTGAGGTCAAGAAACAGGCGGGGTTTAGTGGGTAAAAATCCCACACTACCATCAAAATGATGGTGTCTTTTGAAGATTGCCGAATTGAAGTTATTCGAATTAAGGCATATTTCTAGTAAATCATCATACGATAATTCTTCATAAATGAGTCTTAATAATTGCTAAACTTCCTCGTGGGAAACAGGAGGATGCTTGTACAAATATAACGATCTTGTGGTTGCAAGTTTCTATCATTCGCACTGAGAATCTGCAATTTCTGGGCAGTGTGAATGCTGAGGGGCTTCATCGGTCAAAAATTTATGATAGTATGTGGCCCAAATAGCATTTCTCATATTTTCTATTGAATCAAGATGTCGGCGAATAACTAAGCCATAATCATTAGATAAATATTTTATCAATGTATTAGTTAGCTGCTTGATTTTCGAAGCACTTCGTACAGAGCTCTTTCTTTTTGGGCCCCTACTATTCGTTTGCTTATTCGCCTTTTCTAAATCTGTGTTGTGGGGCCCAACCTGGATGGCGTGATTGCTTCAAGAGCATTTCACGAATTCGCTGTAAAGCATTGAAATAATCCAAATTTCTAGACGACATACTTAGAGATATGTACTTTCAAAAAATAAAATTAAAAAAAAAAAAGATTTTTTTTGACGTGAGAAAGTGAGAAAACTGTAGAAATTGATTATCTTGGTTATTCTGTTCTAAGATTTTAAGCAATTTTGAGGTTTGAAAAGAGAAATAAGTTCAGTTTTTAATAACTTAAAACCTAGAGACAAGCTCCTTTTCTGATTCAACATGGATCCTAGATATTTTTAGATAAACCCAGCAACAAAGTAATATTTGAATAGTCATCTTCAGTCTGCCGTCTAAGAAATACCTACGTTAATATTCTTTATAAATTCAAAGATTTCTTTTATTTAAAATGCAACACGAGTACACAAATATTGCGATAATGCAAGAAGTATGGTTCGTTGCAGCAAAAATTGCAGAATTGCATGCTGATGCAGTTCAATATGAAAAAACATTCCAGCAAAGACACAAACAATATTTTTGCTGTTTATGCTGACATATTAGATGTCAGGGCATGTCAAGGTTTGTGGAAAAAAATAAATCCACTTGGTAATAAATTTGGAAATATCGTAAGAGAGAGAGAGAGAGTAGATTGATATAGCATTATGGTTAAAGTAATTGATTCAATAATAGGCGATTTATGTTATCTGGCTTGATAAATTAAGAAATATTTATATTGATTATTAAAAATTGTTTGCCTATTGGTGCCGAAAACAAGATCGTCACAATGATTATTTACTCTGCATCTACAATTGTTGAATTTACTATCTTTAATTATTGATGAGTCGTTAGTTAACGAAGCATTTTATATAATCTTCTGAGTCTGTTTCTACGTTTCTAATTTAGAATTTATATATAGAAATTTCTTTCTAGAAAATGTCCAGAATTTTAAAGTTATCGTGTAAGCGACAAACATAATATAAGTAATTAATTTAAGGTATAATCAATAGAACAAGACGAATATAATAATAAAGTTTATTAACAGAAAATATATTAACGTTGCACTTATTTGGCTGGAAGCTGGAACAAATTAAAATCTGGGAGTCGCAGTTAGGATACGCAGTAACTTGAAGAGAGAAAGGCTAAAAACATACATAAAAATGAATTTAGATTACAAGCTGAATTTGAGTTGATGACAATATAATAAAAACAGTTACATCAAATTATACGCTCGGGTTCATTAAATATACATAATTATAAATGTCTGACTATTAAAATATTATAATTGAATATCATTATTGAAATCCAGCTGGGACACAAATTTGCAAAATAATATAAATTTATATGCCCTGACCTCTTTACTATGGAAATACGAGTATTTTCTACAGAAATCAGTTGATATCGTGGTTCTAACAACATTACACTCATTTGGAACATTGAACATCATCTTATGTTTAAAGTCATTATTATTAAAATGTCATTTATCGCTGAGCCTAATTGGTATGATTTGCTATTCATCTTGTTGGTGGTCGTCGGATTAATATATTTCATGATTCGAAGGCGTTTTATGCACTGGAATAACACAGGTATCTACAGTCCGGAAATTGGCGTGCATTTCCGAAATGCCAAAAATATATTAATGGGAGAAAAGCAGTTTGCAGTGCATTTTTCGGATTTGTATGCAGAGTACAAGAAACAACCGTATTTTGGAGTTTTTGTGGCGCTCAAACCAACGCTTGTGTTGAACGATCTTGATTTGATAAAGATCATTCTGACTAAAGATTTCATACATTTTTCCGATCATATATTTGATGTCGATGAAAAAGTAGAACTATTGGCGGGACATCTCTTCAATTCGAGAGGAGAGAAGTGGAAGAATTTGAGGATCAAATTGACGCCTACATTTACTTCAAGCAAGATGAGACAAATGTTCGATACTTTGGTGGTTTGCGCCGATGAAATGTCGGATTATTTGGACGAGGAAATAAAGAAGAATGATATTCATGAGATCAAAGAAGTTTTGGCCAAATTCGGGAACGATGTCATTGCTAGTTGTGCCTTTGGGATTGAATGTAACAGTTTCAAGAATCCGGATGATAAATTTAGAATGATGGGTAAAGGAATATTTAATCCGACGTTCATTCAAACTGTGAAACGTTCTATCAACCTAATTTTTCCGCATGTTCTCCAAAAATTGAATATCAAAACCATTGGTGCTGATGTAGAAAAATTTTTCATGAACGTCGTCGAAGAAACTGTTAATTACCGAGAAAAAAACAATATTGTCCGTAACGATTTCATGCAGTTGCTGATTCAGCTCAAAAATAATGGCTCAATTGAGAATGATGATGGTAATATTCAATATGTCTTCATTAACAGTTTTTTTGTTAAATTTTTGTTATATTTACTTACTTTATTTATTTTAAGATAAAAAAGAATCATTGACTGATGATGGAACGCGTTTAACAATGGTTCAAGTGGCGGCACAAGCATTTGTGTTCTTCGTCGCTGGTTTTGATCCATTATCGACGATAGGATGTTTTGCTTTGTATGAACTAGCACTCAATCCAGACATACAAAATACACTAAGAAAAGAGATTGACGAAGTACTAAGAAAACACGATGGAAAAATTAGTTATGATTCATTAAAGGACATGACATATTTGACAAATGTTATTGAAGGTAATTATCTGATTTTTTTTAACGAAACACATTTTTCATAATATTTTTGACATATTTTTAATAATACATATGTCTAGAAACGTTGAGGAAGCATCCGCCGTTGGGAGTATTGCCAAGAAAATGCACCAGAGACTACACAATTCCAGAAACAAATGTGAAAATCGAAAAGGGTACGAATGTTATTATTCCTATTTATGGAATTCATAGAGATCCTGATATATTTGAAAATCCAGATAAATTCGATCCGGAACGGTTCAATACTGAAAATAGATCAAAGAGACATCATTTTTCATATTTACCATTTGGAGGAGGACCAAGAACTTGTATAGGTAATAATTCCATGTCATTATAAAGACATGCATTTTCATCATCATTTAACATATTGTCAAACGATACCAGCACTAACTTTTTTTTAAAATAATTTCAGGCAATAGATTTGGCATGATGCAAATCAAACTAGGGTTAGTGACGTTTCTTTCAAAATTTGAAGTATCCGTATGTGACAAAACTATCATTCCTATGGACTACGATAAAAGATCATTTTTATTGACCACAAATGAAAGTTTATTTTTCCGACTAAAGAAGAGATCCCACTAAAGTATTAGTTTTAGTAAGTTTGATGAAATATACCATCGAAATGGATTTAGTAATGTATTTTATACGTAAATATACGTCCAATAGTCGGTTATACTGTGTTTGATTCAAAATTATGTATTTTAAGCAGAATTGTTGAATGCTTTTTCGTTTTATTTATCTTAAATGCAATTAATAAATTCTAAATGATTCTTCGTTTTTTAATTATATTCTTTAACCTTGTGGGCGATTTGTCTGTTAGTTTGTTCAATATATGACAACTTGCAGTCTGTGCATGTCATCTCGTCTAGTTCCTGATTTTCGTTTTTTATTTAGAAAATATCCCTTTTCACAAGTATTGTGACAATGAGAGAAATATGTTCGTCGAGACAAAATTTGCGGAGATGTATGCTTTCTATATGAAAAATAAAATGTCAGCGATGCCATGAAAAATATTTTTGATATTAAAGCTGACATATTGGATGTTAGGAAATGTGAACGTTGGTGGGAAATAATAATAAATATGAATAAATAAATAAATAAAATAATAATATAATTTATTAAAAGAAAATTACCAAAGCACTTATTTAGCGGAAAGCTTGAGAATCCATAACCCTAGGAAACAAATTAAAGTCAGGGAGTACCAATTAAGATACATTGCAAATGTATAGGAAAAAATGTGTATGACATCATGAATTAAGATCACAGACTACTATTTGAATTGATTATAATACTAACTGAAGTATTACTTTAACATGAAAATTAATAAATTGAAAAATTACAGTACTATCAGATTAATACAAAAGAAAAATCTGCATAAGAATGGCGAGGATCACATATTATATCAACATAGAAATTAAACAAATTCTCATAAGTTCAAAGACAAGGCGAGAAAATAAGTTTCCGTTCCGTTTTTCGTTCTGAGAAAAATAAAGATTTTACTGGTTTTCGGTTCAGTCTCGGTTCGAAGCCTTGGTTTTATAGGGCTATACAATTATAATATGTCCAACTATCGTTGAATCTTTCGAATAATTTTCTAATATTATATTTGGCTTGTAATTCAAGGAGGCTTTATAAATTCATCAGACTTCATTGCCGTGAACTTTGGCGCATTTAAGAGGCCAAGATGTTAATCAAAACTAAAATCATATTATTGAATATTGACAAAGAGCCCGTTATAACAATACGCATGTTGTAATAATCCTAAGTGACGCATAATATAAACATAGGCGAAAAACAAGAAAAAAGCGAATTTTCAATCACATTTTAATCCAAATAAAATCGTTATTCAAAGCTATAATGCTTGTCCTAATAGAACAATTAAAAGCTGGGACATAAATTAGCAAAATGCAATATAGCTTTATATGCCCTGATCTGTTTACTATTGAAATACGAGTACTTTCTACAGACGTCAGTTAATATCGTGGTTCTAACAACATAGCACTAGTCTTGGAACGTTGGACATCGTCTTATATTTAAAGTCATCATTATTAAAATGTCATTTATCGCTGAGTCTAATTGGTATGATTTGCTGTTCATTTTGTTGGTGTTCGTCGGATTAATATATTTCGTGATACGAAGGCGTTTTATATACTGGAAGAACATAGGTGTCTACAGTCCGGAAATTAGAGTGCATTTCCGAACCTCCAAAAATATATTAATGGGAGAGAAACAGTTTGCTATGCATTTTTCGGATTTGTATGCTGAGTATAAGAAACAACCGTATTTTGGAGTTTTTATGGCGCTCAAACCAACGCTTGTGGTGAACGATCTTGATTTGATAAAGAACATTCTGACTAAGGACTTCATACATTTTTCCGATCATATGACTGATTTCGATGAAAAGCTAGAAGCCATTGGAGGGACATCTTTTCAATTTGCGAGGAGAGAAATGGAAGAATTTGAGACACAAATTGACGCCTACGTTTACTTCAAGCAAGATGAGGCAAATGTTTGATACGTTGGTGGCTTGCGCCGTTGAAATGTCGGATTATTTGGACGAAGAAGTGAAGAAGAATGATGTTCATGAGATAAAAGAAGTTTTGGCCAAATTTGGAAATGATGTCATTGCTAGTTGTGCCTTTGGGATAGAATGTAATAGCTTCAAGAACCCGGGCGATAAATTCAGAATGATGGGTAAGAAAATTTTCGCGCCGTCGTTCATTCAAAGTTTGATACGTTCCATAAACTTGGTTTTTCCGATTGTTCTCCAAAAATTTAAAATCAAAACCATTGGTGACGATGTCGAAAAGTTTTTTATGGACATCGTTGAAGAAACTGTTAATTACAGAGAAAAAAACAATATTGTCCGCAATGATTTCATGCAGTTGCTGATTCAGCTCAAAAACAATGGCTCAATTGAGAATTATGAAGGTAATATTTAAAATATCTCCATTAACACATTAAATGTTTCCTATATTAACTGTGAATTATTTTAAGATAAACATGAAACATTACCTGATGATGGAAAGCGTTTAACAATGGTTCAATTGGCGGCACAAGTATTCGTGTTCTTCATCGCTGGTTTTGAAACAACATCAACGACAGGGAGCTTTGCTTTGTATGAATTATCACTCAATCCAGACGTACAAGATACACTAAGAAAAGAGATTGACGAAGTACTAAGAAAACACGATGGAAAAATTAGTTATGATTCATTGAAGGACATGACATATTTGACAAAAGTCATTGAAGGTAATAATTTTTTTTTCATCGATACTCATTTTTTATGTTTTTAACATATTTTTAATATTGCATATGTCCAGAAACGATGAGAAAGCATCCACCATTTGGGTTATTGCTAAGAAGATGCACCAAAGACTACACAATTCCACAGACAAATGTGAAAATCGAAAAGGATACGAATGTTATTATTCCTGTCTATGGTATCCATAGAGATCCTGATATATTTGAAAATCCCGATAAATTCGATCCGGAACGATTCAATACCGAAAATAGATCAACCAGACATAATTATTCGTATTTACCATTTGGAGAAGGACCGAGAAATTGCATAGGTAATAATTCCATTAAAGACATGCATTCTCATCATCATTTAATATGTTGTCAAACAGTATCAGCAGTAACTTTTTTAAAAATAATTTCAGGCATTAGATTTGGCATGATGCAAACAAAACTAGGATTAGGTGACGTTCCTTTCAAAATACGAGGTATCCGTATGTGACAAAACTATCATTCCCATTGACTACAACAAAAGATCATTTTTATTGACTACGAATGGAGGTTTATATCTAAGAATAACGAAAAGAAACCACTGAAGTTTATTTTAGTATTCTTGATGAAATATACAATCCAAATGGATTTAATAATGTATTTTATACGGAAATATACCTTTAATAATCGGTGTTACTGTATTTGATTAAAAAATATGCGATTTAGTTGAACAATATAAACTTGTATGCTTTTTCATTCCATTTATCTTGAATGTAATTTACGATTAATATATGAACCTGAATAAATTAACGTGTTTTGAAAGATTTTTGGAATTGATGTTTAAGCAACGACATCTCGTTTTTTTTTACTAAGCCCTATAAAAATTATTGACAGAATTTTGTAACCAATTTGTAGATCTTTTCAGTATTAAAATAGAGTTTCAATGGGGTCATGGACCCATTTGTTGAACATTATCTCTCGATTATTACTAAGCATCGAAGGAGATATAATAGTAGTTACTAGCTAGCAATATTTGCTCCCAACGCAGAAAGAAGAAATGCTGTGTCAGAAAGATAACGTTAAATTGTTTTTGTCCTTAAATATGATCAAAAGCATAACAAATCGTGAGATCGAAGATCGATTTTAAGTAATGAGAGTTGAAGGCAAAAAGTTCAGGAAAATGAAATTGAAGGGATACAAAAGGAAGAAAAATATATTTGTTCAACGAAAAAGATCATGCACGTGACGCGTGCTCATAGATAGGCAACCATTGCTTGACATAGAAAGGGAGTAGATTGATATAGCATTATGGTTAGAGTAATGGATTCAATGGTTGGCGATCTATGTTGTTTGGCTTGATAAATTAACTAATCAAAGTTTAAGAAGAAATATTTATATTGATTATTAAGAATTATTTGCCTATTGACGCCGAAAACAAGATTGTCCCGACGATTATTTGACGTGTATTAAAATACTGTTGAATTTATTCTAGAATGGCGGCGAGTGTTGATTAAAATCTACTCTATAGTTATATTTGTAAATACAAATTATTTAAGATTATTACAAGATTCACTATAGCTCAAAAAAGTGTAGAATAAAGGGATTTTGAACTGAGATTTGCAGAATGAGAGTCTCAACTGAGAGTAATGTATGTTGAAGTGCATTAAACATAAAAATTGTAGTGAATTTATACTCTCATCTATCAAAGTCAATGCATAATTACCCATGATAGATAAGAGTTTACATTATAATTAAGATTGTTAACGATTTATACATTGATTTATAATGGATTTGAATATGATATAAATGGACAGAAATTAGTGCAATAATTAAATATGTACTGTAGGCTGAATGGCAAAAATGTATACAGTAATGCTAAAGAACATATATTATAGTGGCGGGAGAGGGATATAACATATTGATAATTCGTTAGTTAACGTGACATATTAATATTATGTTTCATTTTTGTTCCTACATAGAGGCTATGAACTTAAAATGTATACACAGATATTTCTTTTTAGAAAATATCTAGAAATTTATAGGCGACAAATACAATAAAAATAATTAATCGAAGGTTTAACCATGAGCGTATTTTAAAGGTCATGCTATTAATTTAAAATGGCTAAATGTGGACAGTTTGACAACATTCCTATTAAAAACATTTACATCAAATTATACGCTCGGGTTCATAAATATGTAAAGTTATACAGGCATCTATGTGTAACTTTACACACAGGACCGTCTAGTTATAGTTCTACAGCTACAGATATTCCCTATTCCGCAAAGCAAGCGGTTCAATAGGGAGCGAAATTTCAATCACAATTTAATTAAAATAAAATCGACAATCAAAGATATAGTGCTTATCGTAATAAGACATAATTAAAAACTGGGACATAAATTAGCTACATGTATTACAGTTTTGAATGCCCTGATCTATTTACTTTGGAAATATAAATACTTTCAACAGACGTCAGTTGATATCGTGGTTCTAATAACATAGGACTGGTCTTGGAACATTGGACAACATCTTGTATTTTAAATCATCATTATTAAAATGTCATTTATCACTGAGTGTAATCGGTGTGATTTGCTGCTCATCTTGTTGGTGTTCGTCGGATCAATATATTTCGTGATACGAAGACGTTTCATGTACTGGAAGAACATAGGTGTCTACAGTCCGGAATTAGGCGTGCAAGTCAGAATTTTCAAAAATATATTAATGAGAGAGAAACCGTTGGCTTTGCATATGTCGGATTTGTATGCAGAGTATAAGAAACATCCGTATTTTGGAGTTTTTATGGCGCTCAAGCCAACGCTTGTGGTGAACGATCTCAATTTGATAAAGAGCATTTTGACTAAGGACTTCATACATTTTTCCGATCATATGACTGATTTCGATGAAAAAGTAGAGCCGTTAGAGGAACATCTCTTCAATGTGCGAGGAGAGAAATGGAAGAATTTGAGACACAAATTGACGCCTACGTTTACTTCAAGCAAGATGAGGCAAATGTTCGATACTTTGGTGGCTTGCGCCGTTGAAATGTCGGATTATTTGGACGAAGAAGTAAAGAAGAATGATATTCATGAGATAAAAGAATTTTTGGCCAAATTCGGAAATGATGTCATTGCTAGTTGTGCCTTTGGGATTGAATGTAACAGCTTCAAGAATCCGAGCGATAAATTCAGAATGATGGGTGAGAAAATATTCGCGCCGACGTACGTTCAAAGTTTGATACGTTCCATAAACTTGGTTTTTCCGATTGTTCTCCAAAAATTTAATATCAAAACCATTGGCGACGATGTCGAAAAGTTTTTCATGGATATCGTTGAAGAAACTGTTAATTACCGAGAAAAAAACAATATTGTCCGCAATGATTTCATGCAGTTGCTGATTCAGCTCAAAAATAATGGCTCAATTGAGAATAATAAAGGTAATATTCAAAATATCTTCATTAACAGTTTTATATTAAACGTTCGTTATATTAATTATTATACATGATCTTTCAACCTTATTGATACTGACCTGAATATACGATTTGATTTGATTTGATTTGATCTGATTTGATACTAATAGATACCTGACCTACACTTGTTTGCTACAGCTGTGTATACTTCCCAGTTGCTTTCAGATTGACCGATCGTACGTTGTCTGGTTGTCATCGGCCAACACTGAACGCCCGAGTTTCGAATGCTTGGATGCAGCATGGCTGTGACTTGACTAATACAATTTGACTAACACTCTGTTACAGCGTAACCACGACTAACGCCCTTGGCACTACTTACTAACCATGGCTTACCTGCCATTCTCTAGCTCTGACACAGCCGGCCATACCCAACAATATGGAGCACGACGAACCGCACCGGCTCGGAACCAGGATTTTTTTACGAACAGAACAAGGACTAGAAAGACATCAAGGAGACGACCTCGACGAGATGCATATGGGGAACTGCACTTTGCAACGTAAACAGAACTGTCTTCCGTTGACTTCTATATCGTTTTATAATCGCCGAACTGAGAGGGGCAACCTGAAAAAATGGCGAAACCACTCAGTCTCGAATTCGCTCGGGTAAGTTGTACGGTGACGGGGATACACCCTCAGTTGGTGTAGGAGCGAACCCGAGATGCACTTAAGCGTCACGTATGTCTTCACCCTACCCCGGCAACGCCCTAGCGAGGAAAGGGGGGACTGGACTCCTTGTACTCCAGAAAGCCCTTTCCAGTAGAGTCAAAAAGGTCGTCTAGAGTAGCTTTCCACCACCTCCCTATGAAAACTACTCAGTCTTTTACAAACCCCCAAACTCCTTATCGAGACGTTCGCGAAAGCGTCCGTCAATACGTTCACTCAGGATACCCGTTGGTTGAGCGTTCGAAATAAAACTCGGTGGTAATGCTACCTTCAATATCGAGCGAATGAGGAGGTGAATGTATGATACAGACGAGATGGATGTAATCCCTTCCTGTGAATGGATATTGAAGAGGCCCATAGTTCTGTAGTGGACTGTTAGTGGCTGCGCTATGATGATGATGATATTAATTATGAATTATTTTAAGATGAAAATGAACCATTACTTGATGATGATGGAACGCGTTTAACAATGGTTCAATTGGCGGCACAAGTGTTCGTGTTCTTCATCGCTGGTTTTGAAACATCATCAACGACAGGAAGTTTTGCTTTGTATGAACTGGCACTCAAGCCAGATTTACAAAATAAGTTAAGGAAAGAGATTGACGAAGTACTAAGAAAACACGATGGAAAAATTAGTTATGATTCATTGAACGACATGACATATTTGTCAAACGTCATTGAGGGTAATAATCAAACTTTTTTAACGATATACAATTTTCATGATATTTTTAACATATTTTTAATATTATATATATCCAGAAACATTGAGAATGCATCCGCCATTTGGGATGTTATTAAGAAGATGCACCATGGACTACACAATTCCAGAGACAAACGTGAAAATCGAAAAGGATACGAATGTTATTATTCCTATTTATGGAATTCAGAGAGATCCTGATATATTTGAAAATCCGGATAAATTCGATCCGGAACGATTCAACGCCGAAAATAGATCAACCAGACATCATTTTTCATATTTACCATTTGGAGAAGGACCGAGAATTTGCATAGGTTATAATGCCATGTTATTATCTTGACGCTTTTTTATTTTGCTACAACCAGATAAAATATAAACAAATACTACTGTTATAAAAGCATGATAATCTTCAAATATATTAAATACTATATCATTATCATGTATTTTCATACGATACCAACATTGACTTTTTTTATCATTCCAGGCAAGAGATTTGGCATGATGCAAACAAAATTAGGATTAGTGACGTTTCTTTCAAAATATGAAGTATCCGTATGTGATAAAACTATCATTCCCATTGACTACGGTAACAGACCATTGTTGTTGACTATGAATGGAGGTTTATTTCTAAGAATAAAGAAAAGATCCTGTTGAAATATTAATTTTAGTAAGATTGATCGAATTGA
Source organism: Stenopsyche tienmushanensis (assembly GCA_008973525.1). Taxonomy (NCBI): domain Eukaryota; kingdom Metazoa; phylum Arthropoda; class Insecta; order Trichoptera; family Stenopsychidae; genus Stenopsyche; species Stenopsyche tienmushanensis. Next base: position 125,279 of record WACJ01000157.1, on the reverse strand, counting down.
ATTTAGTAATATATTTTATACGTAAATATACTTTTAATAATCGATTATACCGTGTTTGATTCAAAGTTATACGATTTAAGCAGAACATAAAACCTTGCATGCTTTTCATTCCATTTATTTTCAGACCTTTCGTATTTTCCTAAGCCCTGTAAATTATAAGGTATTTAAAAAATAATAATCACTCATTTCATCAAGTCATTACATTTGGCATATATGGCTATATGAATTTATTATCTTTGATAAAAAACGTAGAATCGGTTCGTTCATGTCATTGAATTATTAAGATACAGAATTTGTCAGTCATTATGCTTTGTCATTTTGTTTTTTCAAAAATCTAGTGATTATGACCGATTCATATTGATGGGTATATGATGTGATATGGTTATATGATATTTCACTTTAGTAATTAATAATTTACAGAGTGACTCAGATTTGTAATGGCTTGGGTTCAAATAAAACCATTGAAAACTTAATGAATTATTTTGAACGTTTTAAATTACAATTATAATTACTGCAAAAAAGTTTCTGCAGAAAAGTGATGGCAATTTCAAAAATTTATTAGAATTTACTTTACTTATTTTTATTTTACTCCTGTTTAAGAACCGCTGGTCTAGAATATGTGGATAAAATAATTTTGGAAGTTGCAGCATTGAAAAGGCGAAGGTTTGAAGCGTATATGAAGTGTATGTAGCAGTATATGAAGATTTACCAGAAAATGAACTGCTGATCAGATGTTTAAGAGCACAAACACAAAATAACAATGATCCATTAAATTCAATGATGTGGAAATTCGCTCCTATACACCTGCATTCTGGCACAAATATCGTTGAAATAGCAACTTTTCTTGTCATGATTATTTTCAATGAAGGATTTAATGGCATTTTGAAAGTTTTAGTTACAATAGGATGTCAAATTGGCCACGTAACTCAAGCTTATGACTTTGCTAACCAACGTCTTTGCAATATTTTTATGAAGAAACTGAAGGTTTATTTTATAGAACAGAGATAACAGATTAAAGATGAGTCAATTTTTTGAACGCATTTTTCTCAAAACTGCATTTTGCAAATTGGTTATCATCTAATATTGAAATTTATCCCTTTTGCGTGAAATCTTGCGTGTTTATATTGCAGAATAATAATGCAAATCATCCAAAAGACAGTGTGATTATTGCATAGATAATGTAAGGATTTTTTTGATTACAATGACAGAGCCACTTCCATAATAAGTTAATATGAACCGTAAGTAATGTTAGTCAGCTGTGGCTGCTGTATGATAACAGACGTCCAGTTCGCCAAATAAAACGTACTGGAGCATTGACGTTTCAAGTGTTAAAATGGCGTTTATATTCTCGAACTGTTTCTATGATTTTTTGGTGTTCACTCTGACAATTATCGGACTGTTATATTATGCGTTAGTTAAAAGATATACGTATTGGAAATCAAAAGGTCTCGATGGTCCAGAGCCTGAGATGTTCTTTGGTAATATGAAAAATACTCTCCTTGGAAGAGAACACCTCGGAATGAACTTCAGTTCGCTGTATTTCAAAAACAAGAAGAATCCGTACGTAGGCATTTACATGGCCCATAGACCAACGTTGTTTGTGACTGGCTTGGATGCCATCAAAAGCGTTCTCAGCAAAGATTTTGCACATTTCGTCGACCATGGACCTCCGTTTCACGAAGACATCGAGCCTCTATCCGGACACTTGTTCAATTCCTGTGGAAAAAAATGGAAAAATCTTCGTGTGAAATTGACGCCGACTTTCACCTCCAGCAAAATGAAATACATGTATGACACGTTCGTATCTCGCGCTAGAGAATTGGATGCTTATCTGGAAGAAAATGTGCCTAAAGATGATATTTTAAGCGCCAAAGACCTAATGGGGATGTATGGAAATGACGTGATCGCCGCATGTGCATTCGGAATTGAATGCAACAGCTTCAAGAATCCAGACGACCAATTTAGAAAAATGGGCAAAAAACTTATTACCCCAACGGCGCTGGAAAGCATTGTGACATTTTCGCAATTATTTTTGCCAAATTCCAAATTCATGACAAAGCTGAGAGTTTCTGTGGTCGGAAAAGAAGCAGAGAATTTCTTCTACAAAATATGCGAAGAAACTGTCAATTATCGAGAGAAAAACGGGATCGTCCGTAATGATTTCATGCAATTGTTAATGCAGCTGAAAAATACTGGAACAGTCGATGGAATCGAAGGTAATTTCATTTAAAAAAAAATCATCTTTCATCATCTCAAAATAAACATAAATCTCAGCCATCCTTCTAAAACAAGAAATTATTTCATTCCACCACGACTAATTTTCGATATAATCATCGCACTTATTCAAGAATGACTTCTCAAAAAATATCATTTGATATATATTATGTTATTTTGTGACTTTCAACAGATAAATAAGCCAATAAAATTACATTATTTTGCAAAAATACGTTTCGACACAATCTCATAATTGTCAATGTCAACACGGCTGCGTGATTTGCTTACCAAAAATCATATTTTCGACATGTCATTGGATTATGGTAAATATACACAGCGAATAACAAGTCAGTCATGCATCATAAATTTTCGCTTGAAAAAAGTTATCTCATTCGCGAATCGTATTGTTATATATAACATCAATAAATCATCTCTTATCCATAATGAAATAATAGAATTTTTAAAAATATTTGAGATATATGCAAAGCCGCTTTCAGTCCTTTCCATGAACTCCAAATTTGAGAATAGCTATCGTTAAATAAGTGGATATTGATGTTTTTGAAATTCTTTGCTTCTGAAAATGATCGCTATTAATCTTTGCTGGTGCAATCTGTGAGATTAACAGCGTTTCTTTCCGTCCTACTACACGTGCGCGAATCAGTTAGCAAACACACAAGAAAAAATACGAAGAAGTAGGTTTATAACCTTGACCGCGAGAATATGTATTCTTCCCGCAGGCTTTCCATCAGACTCATAGCTGTTGTCTGTCACTCTCTATGGAGAGTGAGGATCTTAATAAAAAAACAACGTCGACTTTTTATTACCATCTGGCTGTTTTCTTCCTTCTTTATGGACCCTCCATGGTCCGATAATGAACGGACCCGCGTGAGATCATGGCTATAATTTGCTACATAAACGGATCGATTTCATACCTGGGTACGATAAATGCACAGTTAGCTAACTGACAGTTTATTGAAAACCCAAATTTATTCCTTTTTATACATTTTACCTATAATAAAAGAGATACCATATCAATATCCAATTTAATCTAACACATCCACTTTAGTGATTTTTAAATGCACTTTGAAGCTCGAAGAACATATCAATGTCGCGAATCGATTGCATTGTTATTATTCCATGCATTTTACTAACAATTTACATGGTTAAATAGGACATTGTCGTCATTAAACTGAGTGCTTTAATAGGCAACGAGATATCTTATCTTTGTGGAAGGCTTTGGTACAAACTGTTACACATGTTGTCTCAATTTGCTCTGCAAATCAAGTCAATTATTTTTATTTCTTAATAATTTACAGCTATTTTTTGGAAATCAGGGAAACGTTTATAGGCTTCCTTGGTCAGATATATACTCATCCCTCGATTTACGCGATATTTTTTTTGTTAGTAACGACTTAATTAATGCAAAAATATTAACATAGAGCGTTTTTTTTTTCAGATAATTCAGAACCTTTTCTTGATGATGGAACCCGTCTTACGATGATGCAATTGGCAGCACAGGTCTTTGTCTTCTTCATTGCTGGCTTTGAAACATCATCAACTACGTCCAGTTTTGCTCTTTATGAACTCGCTCTTAATCCTGATATCCAAAAAATACTGGCCACCGAAATCGATGAAGTTTTAGAAAAACATAATGGAAAAGTGACATACGAATCTTTGAAAGAAATGGTATATCTTACAAAAGTCATCGAAGGTTAATATTGACAATCAAATATAATTTATGCATCATTTTTGGACAATTTATAAATGTATAACATGTCTATTACAGAAACACTGAGAAAATATCCTCCACTTCCGTTAATATTCAGGGTCTGCACGAAAGACTACGTCATTCCCGGGACTGATATTGTAATAGAGAAAGACACTCCGGTTATGATACCGATCTATGGCATCCAGAGAGATCCGGAATATTTCCCGGATCCGGATAAATTCGATCCGGAGCGATTCAGTCCAGAAAATAAAGCTGCTAGGCATAATTTTTCATATTTGCCATTCGGAGAAGGACCACGCATCTGCATCGGTAAATAGTCCTTAACGATTCGACATATTGTTAAATTTAATAGAAACTATTTAATTGATGAAATGCTTAATATTTTAGGAAATAGATTTGGCATGATGCAAGTAAAGTTGGGTCTAGTCACTATTTTATCGAAGTATGAAGTGTCCGTATGTGAGAAAACCTTAATACCAATGAAATACGATAAGAAGTCTTTTGTTTTGGCATGCGAAGGAGGCGTTTGGTTGAGGTTGAAGAAGAGAGCCAAATAATCTGCACAGTGAATCGCAAAATTTGGCCAAACTTATAGTATAACGCATTTCTAATACTTGTAAAAATGTATTTCTGATAAGAAATATGATTATTTGGATTATTAATTAATAAAATATTTTATGAAAATCATTAATCCTTTCCGGTCCTATGTCGAATCTCATTCGACATCGATTTCTACCGCGTGGGTCTCATGTCGAATGTCATTCGACATATTTTTAAATTGTTAGTATTATAGAATTAAAATGCAACGCAACATTTTTTTACAGTTGTATCTATTAGAACAGTATGTTAACTATAGGATAAATTATTTTTTTGCTCATTGGAATGTGTAACTGTCTATGTACTTGGAAGGGATACGAAAGGGTCATTTTAGGGGCTCGCACGGTACGTTAGTCGAACTTTGCAATCAACAGTTACACTTATTCATTATCATTATCACTTATATATTAGTTTTTTTTGCACAAAGACTGCGCAGTGTGTTCTAATAGAGAAATTCCCGACGGTAGGAAAGAAACCCGCTACATATGCACAACTTGCGAGAGAAAGCCTAGGATTTGCATTAGTGAATGCTTTGAGCGGTATCACACTTTGGAAAATTTTAAGATATAGTTATTAAGGCCTTCAGTATTTATATTTGATAAATAAAAGTAATTGTTACCACAGATCGAGTTTTTATTTTAAAAAAACATGAAAATAATAGTTTCTTCTAAAATTCTGAAAATCTATAGTAGACCTGGTGGGAACAAGCTTTTAATTGAAATTTATCATATAATCAGCCCAATGAAAATTGGCTGGATGATTATGAGCTTAAAATAATTATTCAGCTAACAATATTTCAGCATGGGGTACTTCCCATTTGTTTAAAAAAATGGCGAAACTCATCTCAATGCCCAAACAGGGAAACGAGGGGGGCCAGTATCCCTCTAAATTATCGCCTGATTATTTTATTTTGTGCATTGCCAACACAACTAAGTAGACTAGATGAACTCCAATTGTTCAAATCCTAATTCCAATAAGTCCAAATATTTTTAATGACGTGCAATACAAACGACGAATATCTCTGCTTAATAAAATTGATCGAAAATGTTTTTGAAAACGATGCAACTAGTCAGTTGTTGGAAGTCTCCGACGATCGCTGACAATCGCTTTTATATACTTCGATCGCTGGAAATTTGAGCTAAACAAAGAAAAAACCGAAGCTATATGTTCTCTGTGAAATGAAATCGGATCCAGCAACGTCGAGTTGAAACACCAAGTGAGTGACACTCACTTATGAATTGCATACTTTCGCAACAAAATATATTGTATAACACGTTTCTATTAATATTGAGTAGTTGAGCGCTACAGTTGCGTTTTTAACATTTTAATGACCTTTAACCTTGCGAATTTATCGCGATTATAAAATGCTATTTGTATCAATTGATATATAAGCTTCTTAATTTTTGAGGCCAGAGACGCGTCAAATGTTTAAATCACGTTCATATAACGACATCGTTGCGTTAATATTTGGATACTAAATAATGCCTCCTCTATACCTAATCCATTCCTGAAACCAAATTGCGTATTGCCCATTTTCTTTTCACATTTGTTGTATATTCTAGATTGTATGATTTTCAGGAATAACTTGAGAAGAGAATGGTTGAGTTGAAAATGGTTAAGGTTGATCCCCTGAGCGGACATTTGCTCAATAGCCGAGGTGAAAAATGGAAAAATCTTAGGATAAAATTGACATCAACTTTTACATCCAGCAGGATGAGATCAATGTTTGACATCGTGGCCGCCTGCTCATTCAAAATGTCTCAATATTTAGAGGAACAAAGAATAAAGTCGAAGATAGAAAGGAATAATGGCGTGCTTTGGAAATTACGTTATAGCGAATTGTGCCTTTGGCACCAAAATTAACAGCTTCAAGGATCCTAATAACGTGTTCAGGAAAATGGCAAGAATGTTCTTTAAGCCCAACATGTTTAGAAGCTAAGAAATAGATGTTATTGTATAACATATTAATTTACAACAATGATGTTGCCATCCGCAATAAAAATATGTTTTTAAATAATGTAATACAGATATAAATGTAAATGTACGAATCTCGTAAGCACTTGCAATAGATAACTATATTTTTTCGTATTTCTTGTTATTAACAACATTATTATCAATTCTTGAGTATTTTTGATAGTCGTATTATCATTCTGTGGTTAATTTTAAGCGAGTAGATAATTAAAAATATAGATCCAGACGTGATGTCAATATTATAACGAGAAGAACGTCAAATTTTAATAAATACTCGTACTTTATCACTAGTTGAATAAAATCTACACAAATCATCGCAGAATTGTCATAGAAATGTGGTTCTCTATGCACTTTTAGTATAGAATCATTTAGCACTTATTGGTAAGATAAATATAATAGATGTTTATACACCACATTAATTATCCATGATCAACATACAATAGTGGATGAATACAAGCCATTTATTATTAAGGCGTCTTCTCACTTTACAAATTTAAAAAAAAACGATTTTTATTTTATTTTAAATTTTGAAAGTACATATCTTCAAAAATGTTATATCGAAATTTCATAAAGATCGGACGAGTCTAACTACATTTTTGGGCTTCCGTTAGGTGACTACCTGAGAGCACCCGGCTGCATACGTATTGTTCAGACTCATGGTGCAAGTACAAGAAAGTGGTGAAAAACAATCAGATATAAACTTTTAAACATCCTTCTGCTCTAGCTGAGGATGTTCACGAGGTTTTGAAACCAATTTATGAAGATCTTCGGAGGAAATACCCAAAATAACAACGAGTGTTTCAACAGCTGTGTCTGGGCAATTTTTCTGCAACCAAAACTTTAAACGCGTTTATCTCAAAACAAGGTTTTTCGGTGGCTTGTTGATGAAATTTCGGAAACTATCCGACCGATTGTCATGAAATTTGAATGACATATTCTTCATAGTTATGGCTATAGCGCATATCATCAGATTTTTGAAATTTTGATTTTAAGTAATTTTTTTTACAAAAAACTCCAAAAAAACGCGTTTTTTTTTACTTTTTCGAAAAACGTGCGCCATTTTGTTATTTTCGCGAATATCAAAAATTTGATGATATGCGCTATAGCCACTGATATATTGAATCTAAAACTGTTTTATTTTTTTGTTTCAAATGATCCATCTCGGAGAAACCATCAACAAGCCACGAACATAACATTTCTACACGAGTTTTTCGATGCTACTGTTTTATTATAATAATTGTTCAAAAAAATAAAAAACATTTTTTTTCATGTACTTGAAAGATGTGTTTATTACATAAGATCCATTTTATCTCATAATTTTTAGCGAAAATCCTCGAAAAAAAATCGTGAAAATAGCCTATTTTTGAGGCGCCTAAAGTGAGAAGACGCCTTAAGACGGAAAATCCTATAACTTTTTCTTATATTATATCTGAGGATAAAAAATTGATATTTTATAATTTTTTTAAATGTAAAAAATAGTTTCTGTCTCGATAAGATAAATTTACTTTAATCCATAAGCCTCATTTTCACCACGAGAAAGATTATTCTATGCGCTTGGTGAGATTGGAAAACATCATATATCAAATTTATGTCTTATTTTAATTAAATTCACATTTTAGGAAGTGCAGAACTAAAATTATTTTATGACATAATTTTTGAACGAATGCAAATTTTTCTGATATCCAATGTTCATTCTTTAGATCGTGGATAATACTTGATGTTGAAATTTTAGCTGCCAGAAATAATATTTACAAATAACACCGAAGAATCAACGAAAATAACTAATGATGGTTGCGATTTTATTACGCCTCGATGGTCTAGCTGGGCCTTATGTTAACCAGACAGTTCTAAAATGAGAATCATTCCACTCATGTAATATTTGACCTCTAACAAGAATGTTGTTCAATTATATTACGTCAGCTTCGTCAATTAGGCTTCATTGGGAGCTCTTCTCATTGCATGAATTGATCTTCCGTCTGCCATTGTTTACCGGACAAATGTTGTTGCATGGAAACATCTTCAAACACAATTTCGTTGTAAGCTATTAATATGTACAGGCAATATTTTATTGATAGGTATAATGTTAACAGATACGGAGATCCTATCCGGAGGTATATAAAAATGTACCTCGATCAATATTTTGCCAATAAAACTGGGAAATTTTGGCAAGAAGGCATTATGAGGCTTCCGGAGAGATGGAGAAAGGTAATAGAACAGAACGGATCATATATTATTCAATAAATTTTGATGTAATACAAATTATTGTTTATTTTTTTCTTAATATGAAAACGAAAGAAACCTATGGGACACTCTAATATTTTAATAATCTATTTCGAAGATGGAAATATTTCGTAGTTTATTGGACTTTTTAGCCAAATAGAGAACTAGGATGTCCGATTCTACTTTAGAACGCATATATTTTTTAAAGGGTTATTTTGAAAATAACATGACGTAATGTAATTCAATTATATACTAAGATAATAGTATTTACAGTTTTACAAAAAAAAAAATCGACACATGATAATCATCGAGAAATAAGAATCTCTGGTTGTATCCAATTTGAAATTTAACCAATTGATAATAGTTTCGATGTTGTGGTAGAATTTGCTTGAAGTCCTTATGAAGGAAAAGCATCAGCGATATGAATTTCAAGGATGACAGTTAAATATTCAAACAAAACAGGTTTTTGAAAAACAAACATAGAGCAGAGAATCAAAATGCTGCTATGGAAAGCTTCAAAAACGAAAACATTTGGCCAATAAGAATACATCCTTAATCGGTTTCAAAATTTTAGCATTTTCGCTTAAATTTATGTATATTGTTATTTATTAATGAGAATACTTTGATTTAAGCGATAATTAGTATATCTTTAAAATGCAGTTTTCCTTGGAACACATTAATGCATTATTACTATTTTGCATTAACATTCTAAAATCATTCCAATTTGTGTTATATATATTTTTATGGTATATTTTATAAAGTTGTATTAATTAATTATTAATTATTATTAATAAAATCTTGAAATATTTCTCATTAAAAATCTTTTGGACCATGTTGTTCGTTGATTATTTATACACTTGGATTTGTAGTCATCTCTTGAATTACAAGTGAGACGGTTGCGTTTCGTGTTATGATCTTTAAATACAAGAAAATCGTTTGAGTTTCTTTGAAATAATCAGTGATAGTAAAATGTCGATGGATTTATTATATAAGCTGTGCTGTGTGCTTTTAATATTTGTTTTGTTATATTTGGTATTACGGAGGAAATTTTCTTATTGGGAAAAAAAGGGTTTATACTTTGTGACGCCGAATATTCCATTTGGGAACACCAAGGATGCATTTCTTGGTAGGGAACATCCTCGGCTTGACTTTCGCAAAACTCTACAATGAGAACAAGCATTTGAAATACTTTGGAGCATTTATGATGCAGAGACCGACACTGGTTATAAACGATCTGGATGTCGTAAAAGATATTTTGACCAAAGACTTTATACACTTTTCCGATCATGGCTTTGAATTCAACGAAGAAGTTGAGCCCCTAGGTGGACATTTGTTCAATAGCCGAGGTGAAAAATGGAAAAATCTTAGGATAAAATTGACACCAACTTTTACATCCAGCAAGATGAGATCAATGTTTGACATCGTGGCCGCGTGCACAGTCGAAATGTCTCAATATTTAGAGGAACATGTAGCGAAGAATGAAGTCGCAGATATGAAAGGAATAATGGCCTGCTTTGGAAACGACGTTATAGCGAATTGTGCTTTTGGCATCGAATGTAACAGCTTCAAAGATCCTAATAACATGTTCAGGAAAATGGCAAAAATGTTCTTTAAGCCCTAACATATTTAGACAGATAATAGGTAGCATTGAATTTTTCTTACCAGGCGTATTATCTAGATTTGGTTTTAAAATCATAAGCGGAGACGTCGATAAATTCTTTTGCGGAATTGTCGAAGATACTGTTAAATACCGGGAAGAAAATAACATCGTTCGTAACGACTTCATGCATTTATTGATACAGCTCAAAAATCATGGCTCAGTCACCAACGAAGGTAAGAAATACATATTATTATGATACATATAACTTATAAGTAGTAAAATATATAATTTAAAATTGATAAGATAAGACTAAAAACGTAAATATTATATTAAATGTACATCCAACGTAAGGTGCGAATCTCGTAAGCGCTCACAATAGATAACTGTATTTTTTCTTATTACTTGTTAATGTCAACATCATTCTCAACTCTTGAGTATATTTGATAAGCCAATTGATATTAAAGCGAATAATATTTTTAAAAATATGGAACCATACACGTCAATACTAGAACGAGAACTTCAAATTTTGATGAAGACTTCATCAACATTTCATCATTATTCTCACAGAAACTTGGGGTTCTATGTAATCACACCTTAAAGAAGCTTTATTATATAATATTCTATTTAAATATGTATTATTCATATAATATATAAGACGTGTTTTTGAACTATCATAAAAAAGATTGTCCATTGCAGGAAAAAAATTAGCACAAGTTTAATCCGCTTGATGAATTCCCGCATATAACATGTTAATTAGGGAATCCAATCCAGGGATCCCGGACAATTTTAGGTGCTCATGAGTCCCTGGATTAGTAAACGTAATCACGAAAAAATCGGAATTGAAATTTTTATCTAACAGAAATCGTACACACCACCAGCACGATAAAGGCTACTAAATCGAGACATTTCCGCCGAAATCTGGACGCTTGGAAACAGTGGCGTAACTACTAATTGGCGAGCTTAGGCGACGCCTAGAGGCAGTAACTGTCTAATCTGTGTATCCATATATAGAGTACATATATGTTTTTCAAATTGGTATATTAAGCTTTCCCTACCGGTGATGTATTTACTACACCTCGACTCTAATATTGGGAATATCGATATGAAATATAATAGATACGGGGTTCAGATATTTTGTATTCCTCCGTAATATAATTACGAACCATATCAAAGTATTATAGTATATCAGTATTCATCTGCAGCGACGGAAATAAATAATTTGTCGGGAAATCGGGAATTTTGCGATATTTCGACCTGAAAAAAATCTAACATTCAACTCATTTTTGGCCTTCGATATGCGCGGTTTCCTATTACTATTACGCGATTCATAGGCGGTAGAAGGCCTAGTTTTTTAATTGAAGATTGTCATTTCAACCGTGATTTTTACACGCCCCATATGAAATTATGAAAATGGAGAAATCCGCCACTGAAAATGTACATCCAAAGAAAGGTGCAAATATCATAAATACTTACTAACGATAACGCATACTTAATGTTTTTTCTTGTGAAATTTTCCATTTGCTCTCGAGTTTATTTGATAAACTTATTATCAGTGTCGGACTGTGCTAATAAGAGATATTATGACAAAAATAAAGTCGCTATGTTAATAAATTTAATGGTAAAATTCAAGCAATTTTGTAACAAATATACAATATATTTTGAGACTAAATAAGAAATAAATATTATTCAAATTTACATTTTTTCGTCAATAATATATAATAACTGAAGCATTGAAGCCTCCAGCCGTCTCGGTGTCTTCGTCGTGGCTGTCTCATGCACGGGAGTTGGACGGGCCCGTCCGCCTCCTTGGCGAAGAACTTAGGGCTCCATCCTTAATTCTTTGAGTAGTGTGCTTATCTTAAATAATCATAAACTTAAATGCTATATTTGCATGTCTGTCACTTAATATCCGTACAAATTCACTTATCTGTCAGGTTCGCCGCAGCGTGTATGAAGCTTGTATATAAATAAATAAACACTGCCGGTAGCACACAATATTTTTTCATTTCTTCGTATAAACCCAATTAATACACTTGATATCGATTAATTATATCACTCACATATCTATATTAGTCGATAAATTTGGGTTAATGATCTATACATCTAAAAGACACGTTATCTGATAATGAATGTTGCTAGTCTATTTCGTTATTCCTGTCGGTTGTAGATAGTTTTTAACCTTTTCGTTAGTGAGGAAATTTAAAATCGATGAAGTCGTTATTGTCATAATCGCTTTACACCGATTACTTTCTGTCAGCTCCTAATCAGCGTAAGACAATCTTCAATTCGAGGCAGAGTCAATTGTAAATGAACACTACATACATACAAGAGCACTTCCTTTCTTTACATAAACAATACACAAAAAATCGATTCATTTGCTCCTCCTTTAGAAGGAAATGATAATTGGACAAAGACTCATTCAACACGCAGCGAAGAACGGCAGGCAGTTAAAAAAAACATCGTCGATAGCACACAATATCCGGTCATTTTTTTGCGTAAACAAATAACACACTTGAAATCGAAATCATTATAAGTCGATAAATTTGGGCTTAACGATCTATACAATCATGCGATGCATATGAAGAAGCTCTCCGTCTCAGTCTTCCGAACTGCGCTAAGTTCTCTCTGTCTCTGTCCGCCTCGGAGCTTCAATGCACAAGAGTGCTCTTTCTGAATAGTGAAGGTCAAAACGGATATTTCCGATAGTACTCTCATACAGGTTAATTATTCATAAAATAATTTTGACCCTTTTTCTTAAAAAACTTATGCATCTACTAGAAAATAGATTCCACCTTTATCGCTCCCGTGGATAAATCTTTTATAAGACCTTTTACTTCACAAGTGGACAAAACTGAAGCTCCTAAATCGTAATTTGTAATTCATGTTAGTTGGCCACGAAAAACTTTGAATAATCATCTTACACTCCCAATTGTAAGATCGTACCAATTCGAATTCTATAGTAAATATTAGGGCTTTGAACTAGATCTGAATCTAAAACCGTTATTTTTGCCGAATCAAAAACCGTAACCCAGCCGATATGATCATTTGGAACTGAACCGGAACAAAAAATAACGGTTTGAAGCCCTGATAAATATATAATACTCGTATGTCAAAATAAAAGATGGGATAATACATAATACAGATAGTTTCATTCAAAATCGAGCTATTTGAGGGTAGTCTACTTAACACTTTCTTCAATTTTAGATTATATTTATTCATATGGCATCCGATCGCGAGGCGCTCATTCGTCATATCAGCAGCCCGAAAAGCGGACCGATTGGACATTCAAACCTTGTGTCCACTCCGTCCTCTTTTATGGCTTATTGCGGCATTTTCTATGATCTGTACGATTACTGAAGCAATTTAGCGTCTAGACACTTTCTATCATGGTATTTTTTTACAACAGTAACTGCCATCTTTACATTAGGTCGGGTATTTTTGGGACTATCGTTGTATACTATTTTAAAATATACATTATAATAGTATTTAATATATTGCATTTATATTAGTATTTATTTTTTTTAGAAAATAATGAACCAATCCCAGACGATGGAACACGGCTAACAGTTAAACAAATGGCTGCACAGGCTTTCATATTTTTCATTGCTGGCTTCGAGACTTCTTCGTCCGCCTCGAGCTTCGCCCTTTATGAACTTGCCTTAAATCCAGACATCCAAATAAAGGTCACCGAGGAAATTGACGATGTTTTGGCCAAGCACAATGGAAAAGTCACATACGAATCTCTTGGAGAAATGGTCTATCTCACAAAGGTTGTTGAAGGTGACGTTTTGAAATGATACCCATGCCGACTGAACGGAGATCATATTGAACTTCGATAGTAATTTTGTATTTAATCATGATCTATTATTTTTTTTTAGAAACGATGAGGAAATATCCAGCACTTCCCACAATGTTTAGGGTGTGTACGAAAGACTATATTATGCCCGAAACCAATATTAAGATTGAGAAAGGTACATCAGTTATAATACCAATTTATGGCATCCAAAGAGACGAGGAATTCTTTCCTAATCCGGACAAATTCGATCCTGAGCGATTCTCTCCAGAAAATAAGGCAGCGAGAAATCATTTTTCATATTTGCCATTTGGAGAAGGACCTCGCATCTGCATAGGTAATTAATTTATATCTAATTGAAACATATTTAAAAAAATCCGCTACAAATAATGTTATTGGCATTTCAGGCAGTAGATTTGGTATGGTTCAGGTAAAGTTGGGGCTCGTCACCATTTTGTCCAAATATGAAGTATGCGTTTGTGAGAAGACTGCAATACCGGTTAAGTATGACAATAAATCATTCGTATTGACAGCCGATGATGGTGTTTGGTTAAGACTAAAGAAGAGAACAAAATAAATTGTACGATGAAGAACCATAAATTAAATGTTATATTTAGGCACTATTGTTTAGGATATTGTAGTGCCATTGGTGAACTTTATTTTTTATTCATCGATTACTGTTTAAAATGCTAAGGGGTTAAATTTTTAATCTCAAGATCAACGAAGCTCTCATAAGACATTTTGCTACTTTTCATAAATCTAGACTGGAATACAAACAAGGTCATTAAAAATGTACACAATACATGGAGAAGAAAAAACAATTTATAAAATATAGATGAAGATTCATAGAATATCTTTCTGGTTAAGACGGAAATCCACATTTGATCTGCTGAAATCACTAATTGTATCAGATTCTCCTCTATAGTCTATATTAAAGACAGATTTTATAATACATATTCTATAATACGTTACACGAATCAACACTGATTGACTCTGAGCGTTTTTATAATATACTAGCTGGTACCACAGAAGTAATAATTCTAAATATGTATGTCTGGTTTGAAATTTGAAAAAATTATCTTGTTTAATTAGGAATGATAGAAATAATTAAATTTATTTTATTTTGTTATATATAATTGTATTATATCTATATTAATTGAAAAAATGCAAACAATAAGTTGGCAAAGTTTTATCGTAATCGAATGAACGGTATGGCAGCGCATTAAATACGAACAAACAAACATTGATTTTGAATTATATAAGTTACAAATACATTTGCTGTAATTTAGAAAATCATGAAATTAAAAAGTGATTTTAACAAATAAAAAAATAATAAAAGCTTAAAAAATTATTATGGTTATTTATTTGCAATATATTGACAAAGAAAATATTCAGTTAAAGGGATAAACATACAGAAAAGCATGCAAGATAAATTATAATGATTATTTCCTATTGACTCTTAATTTTGCATAAGCATCATTAAGCGGCAGAAATTCTTCAATACTCTCACAATCCGTTTCACGCACGATATTATTAATTTTCACCGAAAACGCTTTAATATCATCTTTCTTCATGTCTAAAATGAACTTTTTAGCTTCGATTATTATCAATCCATCATTTTTAATCATGCCTATAACATGCGAATTGATTCGATCGACACAATTATGGGATGCAAAAACAATATCAAATTTATTTAAAAACAATTCATTTTGTGAATATTTATTTAGAGCAGGTGGGCGAATGGAATGATATATTAACAGACTGTAAATTTATAGCAGGCAAACACGGCATCGGTGTAATTTCATCAATATCCGCTTCCGAAGATATTTTTACATCGTTCTGGGTCAAAACTACCGTTCCAAAATCACGACTCGCATGCATTGACGAATTGAATGGTCGGTTATTTTGAATTTCATAAATCATCCTCATGATATTTCGTTCGGATATATCAGTGGCTCTTTTAATGTGTACTCCATTAGACGAACGCATCATCTCTTCATCTTCACAATCCAAACCATACGCGATATAAGGCCCCGTGACGATATCTCCTACGTATCCTCTATGATAAAACTGATCACCGATTTTCAGGACGCCAGCACTGAGCGTATTATTTGGCCTGGATCCTTCCGTTTCGAGCCATGTAAAAGCCATTCCCGTCGTACGAAAATGCTTATATTCCTGCGATGATACGGTACTGCCACCGATATCTCGGAGTCTCATATTATAGTCCCAGTCGAATACGCCCAATTTGCAATCGTACCGTGCACCCAAATAGTTTCTCATCCTTTTATCCCATAATTCGCAAATGTCGAATATGTTAGTATTTCCGGCATGCCAAAATTGCAATAACATTTCAATGTAGTCCCGTTCTCGGTATTTAACAGCGTCAAATGATAAAATAGGCATCATTTTTGACATGTAATCGAGATCTGTTATCATTTTTATTAAATGCTTCGATTTGGAGATCATATATTTTGAAGAAGATGGTCTTAATAATGCATTGCCATAGATTTCAAGAAATAGCCTACTTTTTTCTAAAAGGCCAAGGTTTTGCGGATCCTCTAATACGATCGAAATGAGCATTAATTGGCGAGTAATAAGTTCTAGACAGCTTTCAATTACAAATATGTTTATTTGTTTTTGCTTGTGGCGATATCTTTTGGCAAGCGTTTTTAAAATATGTCTAGCATCACAACTTCCGATCAATAGAATATTTAATTCTCCCGGATCATCAGATTTGAGTTTATATAATTGCTCTTGTAAATCTAAAGCGGGACATATTCCCCAAAACATTTTTTAAAACTAAATGATGGGGACAAATGATTTATCAATTAAAATTAATTACACTCAACGTTAAAGCAACAGAAAATATATTAAGCTTTGTTCAGAACTAACGACTGTATTCAACTGACATGTTGTAAACAATGTTAGTTACCATGGAAAGATCGTTTCCATAGAATATTCTATTTATAAAGGCAAATTTAACTCTTTGCACTGGAGATTCTTTTTTTGCACGGCAAACCAGCAACTCGAGAGACATTTCGCAAAATTTTGGGCGAATTTCTTATCTCTAAATTAAAATCATTACACACACACAAATTAATGTAAGTAATTTCCTCATTAAGCAACGTTAAATTAAACTCATCTTCACTTGAGCTTATTTCATTATTACATTCCATGTCAAGTTCGAAATAGCGCCAAACATGCAATTCGGTTCGTGGTTACGGACTAATTTCAGATAAGAAAATCTTATATCTATTTTAAGGAGTGTCATGTCTTCATAAACTTATACAAAAGAGCATAGGGACCTATTTCAAAGGAATTAAACGTAAACAGTTATTGCCATGAGCTTCCGTTTCAAACCGAGTGATGAGCGAGTCGTCTCTCGAGTTACGGCAACAAATCATACGACGAGTGAGAGTCACCTCTCGAGTGCAAAGAGTTAATAGGGAAAAGACATTATATTTTTGTGTTCAATTAAATTTCCAAGGCATAAAATATTTTCCTAACGACGTTGTTATACTATTTTTTAATAAAAATTAACGATTGATGTCTTGTCCCTTTTAGTTAAATTTAAATTGATGCCTTCGATTGGTGCTAAAATGAATGAATTCGGAACAAATTTGAATGGTTTCACATATTTGCTTTCGACGGATACTATATAATGCGACAAAAGCGTAACTAATCCCATACGCGTCATCAACGCACCAAATCGAGTACCTGAAAATAATAATCGGCATATGAACAGTTTGAAATTGAACTAATTAAGTTTTAGCGATCATTTTAAAAAGTACCCATGCACATCCTCGGTCCTTCTCCAAACGGCAAATGAGCAAATTTGTGCCTATCAGCTTTATTTTCAGCAGAAAATCTTTCTGGGTTGAAATTCATGGGATCCGGATAAATATCAGGATCTCTGTGTATCCCCAGCATTGGAATCATTATAGATGTACCCTTTTCAATGGTAACATTCGTACCCGGTATCAAATAATTTCTCGTGCACAATCGAAGCAACAGCGGAAGAGGTGGATACATTCTTAAAGTTTCTGAAAAAATATAAACAATATTAATAAGCATCTACTAAATAGTCTGAAATAATTTACGGATAGCATTTAATGCGGATTTTCCTATTTAAATAATAAAGCCAACCTTCAACAACTTGAAATAAATATTTCATATCTGATAGGGCGTCAAACGTTAGCTTGCCACCGTGTTGTTTCAAAACTTCATCGATTTCATCTCTTAATTTTTCTTGAATCTCAGGATGCCTTGCTAATTCATACAGTGCAAAACTTCCCGTGGTTGAAGAAGTTTCTACACCATCGACGAAAAATACAAATAATTGGGCTGCTAAATCTCCAATCGACATAGTAGCATCGTCTTCTGTTTCACAATCTATATCAAAAGGAACACGTCATTAATGTTTAAGTTAAATTTAGGTCGTGATAATAAATATGCATCAAAATTTAGATTACCAATGAGTTTGCCTTCGTTAATTTGAGCAACGCGCTCATCCTGAAGTTTTACCAGAGTATCCATATAATCATTTCCCGTTATTTTATTATCTCTACGGTATTTGACAATATCTTTGGCCGCTTCAATGAAAAATTCATTAACGTCATTTTGATACATGCTGATTTTCAAGCGAGTGACAATCCACGGTGCCATTAAAGACATTTGCTGTATGACCGAACGGAAAAAGTTTAGCCGCTGTGATTTTTTACTCATCACTCTAAATTTACTATAATCCAAGCTTATTGATTTACACTCGACGCCGAATACACACGTACCGATTATATCCGTACTGTATCTAGACAGAAGCTCTTTCAAGTCTACCGTATCACCAGCTTCGACGTGCGGCTCAAGATACAGCTGCATTTCTTTTGCATATTGGACAAGAGTATTGAACATAATTTTCATTTTGCCGGATGTAAACGACGGCAGAAGCCTCACGCGCAAATTTCTCCATCTATTACCGTTGACATTGAAGAGATGTCCTTCCAACGGTTCCGATTCTTCACTATGTACAAGCCCATGGTCGGTAAAATGCATAAAGTCCTTCACCAATATTTGTTTGATAAGATCTAAATCATTTACGAGTAGAGCAACTTTGTGTGCCAAATAAATACCAACGAAAGGCTTACTTCGTGTGTCCATATACAACTTTTCAAATTGTTCTCCGATGTGAAGACTTCCATCTACCAATTCTTTAATATTACCCACTGGAAATATTGGCGGCGGACCGTATACTCCTTTTTTTGACCAATATTGAAATCGATGTTGAAACCACGCGTAGCTGAGGCCGATCAAAAATATAGCGAACACCAAAATATAAGCAAATATTGTATACAGTGAAGTCATCTTTTCATTTAAAACACCACCAAAACACGGCGAAGATTAATTATAATTTTTGCAGAGCAATTTTCAAGAAGCATAAACAGTTGTAACAAAATTAAACTAAGAAAGATGATGTTAAATAGCACATATAAGAGTAGATACCTTATCAGAGGCCCGTTTCCAGTCAGTATAAACAACGAGGGTTATCACACTAAGAGGTCACGTAAAATAATTAGTAATTATTGTATTTATCATTTTAAATTGTGAATTCTTTGAATTATAAACCTTAAAACTATAGCAATTCTATATAGCATCCAAAGTTCCAATTCCAATCAACGTTCATATTGCATTACACATATTCAGAAGGGAACGTTTATAGCAATTTTATACAATCACGTCCACAAATGATGGTGCTAAAAAAACATGAATATTTTCGTTAAAATTCATTAATAGAATTATCATGTTATCATATGTATTGAAATAAATTTGATGTCACATTAATCATTTTTAAAAGCTAATTGATACACGTTTTAAATATATTCTATACAATATAACTTTTTTGTGGTTTAATTGATGAGGTTATTAATTAATACAGAGAAAATTCAAAGTATTTATTTTATAAAGACTATTCGATTTCAATACAATTAATAAAAGTGAATACAAAACTATTGTTTTCTGATGACTTCTCAAAAATATTTTTAATATTTGTTTGGAAGAAGAGGATAAATCGTGGGATTACATATCAAAATTTGCAGTTTTTCCTATTTAAACTTAAAACCAATATTTGATTTTTATAAATATCATTAAAATTCGAGAATTATATTATGATAATTCGGGAAATTAATATCTAGTTAAGGGTTAAAACAAAAATGAAATAGTGGTTTTCTAACAGTTAATACTTAATGAGTTTTTGAGATATAATTATTCGATTAGACAAAATATATTTTAGGTATAAAATATAAATTTAAAAAAAACGTCACAATTACAGAAATACTATGTATATACATTTATACAAGCATATTTGTATTAAAAATTTCTAGTTGTAAATATATACCCTTTAATACCATAATCAAAATATAAAAGTGGATTATTTTTATAATAAATTCAGTTATATAACTTATAAAACTTGGAGAGCAAGAATAATATGCAGCTTCAAAGTTCATGATCCTATGAAGCGTCTTTTATAAGACTAGACACAAATGCAAATATAGATTATATTGAAATAAATATTCCAGCTTCAAAAATAGAGCTGGGATAAGGTTACTTCATAAAAAGGGAATTATAACATGTTGATTATGTTATAAACTAATATATGTGTACTTTTCAAAAAGCTTTTATTATTACTTTCGACAATAAAAGTAAATAAAATAAACATAAAAATTAAATTTAAATAGAGGTTTTAAATCAATTCAATTATATACATTGATTTCTTTAGATAATAATTAACCCTAGATCACTAATCATTCTCGGATTGTATATAGTGATAGTGTAACTAGAAAATATGATTAATAATCTAGGATTACATTGAGATTGTAATTTTTTGTAATTAATACATAACACTTTTTTTACTCAAACAGAACATTTTACTAATAATATGCAGTCGTTTAAAACTTCGCACCAAAGAACTGTGCAATAAAACAATGCTAATGATTAAATAATACACACTTATGCCATTGTGGCTTAAGTAGGAAAGATCATCAAATTGTTAAAAATAAACAATGATAAGCAGTGTTAGCTCGACGGAATCTGGATAAGAAATATTGTACTAAAATAATGGAAAAGCACTTGGTTTTTTTGGTTTCAATATTGGTAATAAGATCTTAAACATTATTTTATTATCAGATCAATATTTTTATAGATACAGTTGAAATCGTTTCATATGAAAATGCTTAACATGAAGACTCGAAAAATCGATTATTTTAAATTCTATTAATCGTTAGTAAAACTATTCCGATTCTTTCTGATGTTATGAGCACTATAGTGAATGCAAATCGATGTGGGAGCATGTGATAGGTAGTACGGAGTGGCCGCACAGTAGACCCTTATTCACTACCTAGCTCTATACCCCTGTACTATGGGAAGAAGAAGGAAATGAAACAAGAGGGAGATGTCGATAGTCGTTCTTATTTGTAAATTATTTGAATAGAGGCCTTAGGTAGAAGGTACTAGAAACGTTGGTATCATTTCGACATAGCGTCGGTTAGCATCAGTTTAGTTTTGGCCTTCTTAGCATGTGTTGAAAGTTAGAAGTCAAAAAATAATCTTATCCGAAAGGAAAACAGGATACCACAGACCGACATAGTAAACCATGTAACAGGTCCTTCCACGGAAATCGATACACCAAAAGTCAATCAAGATTTAGTGACGATGCAAGTGCCAGTAAAAAAAAGCTAAAATGTTTGGAACGGAACCTGAAGCACACTTTTCGCCATTACACTGCCGACCTTCAGAAATAAATTCTTCCAATAAACATAAGATTTGCCGAAAGATGAATTACTGAAGAGATGTTTAGGTGGTCACACGCAGAATGCAAACGAATGTTTCAACTCTATGTTTGGAGATTGGCTCCAAAGCACCTATATCTTGACCGAAAAGTAATCGAGGTTGCAACATTTTTGGCTTTTGTCTTATTCAATGAAGGAAATTCAGTACTTATAATGATTATGAATGAGCCGAAAGTAGTTTTTGGCTCGCAGAGCTTTAATTATGCTCGGCAAATGGATCAACCGAAAGAATAGACGCAGCAGAGATCAAGGAAGCTCGATAAGAGATGCAAGCTCAAAATTATGCATATAAAGAAGAAAAAAGATTGCTATATAGTTCTGGAATAGCTGATTAACCGCCAGGTAGTTTATACCATTTATTACTGCCTTAAATTTCCCGTTTTCAGTCATTTTATTTTCAATCACGTTTTTCTCAAAACAATATTTTTTCAACTGGCGGGAACTCTAACTCAAAAAGTCTTTGACCAATTATTGAAAATATTTGTTTAAAGGTTTTATACTTAATTACAATTAGCATGAGGCTAGTTCTAAGATAATGTTATTGTTTAAAGTGTGTTTTTTATTGCAAGAAAGGTGCGATAAAATTGGCCTCATATTCGTAAAAAAAATATTATTAATAAAATTAAAATATTGTATTGATTTTAAATAAAAATTGTGACTTTTACAATTCCCACCAGCAGCAAACTCTGATGGCGACCTTCCATTGGCATCAGCTTATAACTCGGATATTTCCGGGGGAAATTACCAAAAAAAATAGTTCAGATGTATTTCAAAATATGAATAAAATATTTTTTAAGTTTAAACAAATTCTAATTATTCTTTCCCCGTTAAAAAAAATAATACGAAAAACACTAAAAAAATCTGCCTCCTTAACATGAAAAAACATTTTTTCTCCATTTACATGTTAAACGATTCCAACTGTATATCTTTATAATACTTATATATCTAATTATATTGCAATGTGTATATAAAAGTAAAAAAATGTACAAACAAATTATGCAAATTTATGAATATTATTATGATCTTGACACAAATGAAGTTCATTTAAATTATTCCACCAGAAGCGCAAACGATGCTTCAGGACTAATTTGAACCACGGTGATATGGGAGCTTCGAATTTTGATATCGACCTTAAAAATAAAAAAACAACAATTTGAAGCACTATTTCAATAAAATAAATTCCATAAAAATAAATAAAACTTACTCGTCAAGTCGATCCTTTGGTATATAACAAATTTCATCAATTTCTTCACGGTTTGGTTCTAATAGCACATCTTTTTGGACGAATAATATATAATCGATTTCATGTTCACCCCACTTTCCATCCCCTTGATGATAGTAATGGATACGGGTAAGATAAGTGAAATCTGACTCAGATAACTGTAAATATTAAATTAAAAATACTACTTAAATAAAATAACGTTTCAATTAAAAAATGATTTGCTGATGGCAATTTAAGATAAATGTAGTGTATAAAAATACTTAATATTAAGCAACGTTATGAAAAATTTAATTTTTTTCTTAGATATTTTTATTGCCTCACAGAAAAGCAATCATAAGCAATTCTAAAAATATATTTAAATGCTGATCTACAGCTATGGAAATATAATAATAATAAATATAGAGCAAATAAAGAAAAATCTAGCCTGGTCCAAAGGTATTCCCAGCTCATGATTCATTCTTCGTCTTGCTGCTGTAAGAATATCTTCTTCTGCATCTCCAATCCATAAAGGATGACTACAACAGGCATTTGTATATACATTGGGGAATGTAACCTGTAATAAAGATTTCAAATAAATGAGAAAATAAATCTGCATATAATCATAGACGTTAGTAAGATAAATATGCCATTTATTTATGTACCTTTTTTCTTCCTCTGCGTTGCATTAGCATATCTCCTTTGGAATTAAATAGAAATACGCTAAATGCTCGGTGAAGTGGAATATCTCCTCCATCACCCACTACATGACAAGCTCTTTTAGATGCTGAGCCTATTGTTCGATCTGTATTATCGACTAATATACAATTTTCTCGATCAAGAGCAGTTTCCTGTAAAATAAAATGTGTTTTTGTACTTTATTTTAATTATATTATAAAGATAATTAAATCAGAAACAAACCTGAAGAGTGTCCAATTTTCTCAAAGTAGAATATTGGCAGCCACCAACCAAAAGTTGGTTTTTTATGCTGCCAGAAATAAATTGGGTTATTTTTCGAAGAGACATCTAAAAACAAATATAAATGTTAATCTTTGCATTAAAAAAAATATCCTAAAATTATAGAAAGGTCGGAAATCGAACAATTAGATTTTAATAAAAGTACGCTTTACGCTTTTGATCTGTTAAAATACAAACGCTAACTGAATCCTTTTTAAAGCAATTCCGTTTTATATAGAGAGCACGATCCACAAAAAGTGAGCATTATAATAATAAAAGATAAACACAACAATAAGGATTAAAAAGATCAAGATGAAATATTTTGAGCACGGGGTTCAAAGATCAGATAATAGTTTGTGACATGATTTTCTAATTTAAATAACTACAATAAAAATTTAGTGAATAGACATGAATAGCATTGTTTTGAATTGATGAAAAGCTCTGACTATATTAAAATTCGAGACATTGTTAAGCATTTCAAAAAGATGTTTATCGCCCTTGGATACTTCCTGTTAAATATTAATTTGTGTTAATATTAAACTCTCGTATATAAGGCTATGCGAACCTATTGTGGAAGAAGATGAAATATTTTAATAAAAATTGATTAACAACAGAATAATAGGGGATTATTAATTTTTATTCTTCTGTATTTTAACAAGTTATACAGATTTATACAGTATTAGAAAATTATTTAAGTGTTCAAACTTACGGTGTAAATTTGCAAATGAGATTAGAATTCGAACTGTGCTTATATAATAACAATCACAAGGTAAACTATTATTTAGCACATGCTAAGCTATTTCATGTTTGAATGGAAATGTGATTATTTTCTTATCTATAGATCTTAAGTGGAATTTAAGCTGCTATTAAACTTATTTCTGGCTGATAGTGTATTTTTAAATATATAAAGATTATTACTACAGCTAGAAAGCAATATAGAAAAGAAAATCTACATTGCACATAATTTTAAAAATGTTATATAGTCTACAGTAGGGATTCTGTGTCGAGACGTCCTGGGACTTTTTTCCTGGGACTTTCGGGCTTTTTTGCTGTATCGAGTCCCGGGACTTTCAACGAAAAAGTCCTCGGGACTCGAGACTTTGTGATTTAAAATGTGCCTAATATATTGTACATTTTAATTATAAAAACACATTTTAATGCCCCCAAACCCCTAGAAATTCGTCGAAATGTCTGATTTGTATTGAATGAAAGCAGGCATAACAGAGTACAAAGCATAAAAAAATGCACAATAAAACGGATGGTTGCTCCAAGCATTTCTAGGCAATAGCAACAGCTGGGAACGATTGATTCGTAGAAAAAATCAGGAGTAAATGAAAGATCAATGTTTTGTAAATACGATATTATATTGTCTTCTAACTTGGAGCTAGTTCGTGCTGTTTTTGTATCTGTTCTTTGACAGATGGCTAACGGATTTTAGTATAAAAATTTCCAATAATTTTTTCAAAGGTCATTATAATTTATTTTATATATCTCGTGTTAAAAAGCAGCATCGTTTTGTTTTTATATATTCTATCATTATTGTAGTCCATAATGGAAAGAAGTCAATCGAAAGTAATTGAAACATTGTACCAGAAAACTTATCAAATAGAAACCGATGAACAAAACACAGAAGAAAATGACTCCAAAAATGATAATTCAGAAAGATAGAACAAGATGGTTCTTTTAACTTACACATACATACATATGTAACACATATAAATATTTACTTAAAAAACATCTGTACATATTTGAAGAGAAAACAAAAGTCTCAAGTCCCGGGACTTTGAAAAAGAGACTTCAGAATCCCTACTGTACAGTATAGTGTATACGTATTTAGAATAATTGGTTCAAAAATAAATCTATCAAGTTAAAAAAACGGTGATTTATTTATATTTTTGTCCAAAGATACAATAAAAATAGATGTTGTTTATTAATTTTACAAATAGAATATTATCGAAGTCTTTAGAAATCATTATATATGATGCCACGTGTTTATCATATCGAGCGACTCCCAAACTGATAAGTTTGAACGAAATGCTTTGAAAATACATCGCATTTTACGCAGCTAAAGTCTAAAAATAAAACATACAAATCATTCATTGTTACTAGACATTTTGAGAAATAGGGTCAGTCATAGATTAGGATTCATATATTCATCCAAAAATCAAACAAAAATGAAAAATGTATACCTTAAAACATTTTTCTAAAATCCGTTTTAAATTTTGAAATAAATATTACCTTGTATTCGATTTATTATAACTGGCGTAGACAATGAGGGTTATGTTGTTCCGCTCATAAATATAGTTTTGCAGTGCAGTTTATATGTAACTACTGGAAAGTTTACGACTCAATAAAACATTTATTTCAAGGACCATTTTAAATCATAATATTGTGAGCTATTGCAAAAAAACACTTAGCATGTGCATCATAAATATTACTATATTGTGTTGTAAGCTTAAAGAAAAAATATTATTCATATTTTGAAGAGTGCTAACAGATGGAGAGATCTCAAACGATGAAGTGTTAGTCGCTAATGAATAATTCCGCATTGTCATGTGAGCTGATCCCTAAGTGTTATTCACACATATTTGCATCACAAAACAAAGAAAACATAAAAGTAAAGTTATATATTATCAGCACTTGGGGTATTAACGTTACGTATTATTGAATGTGGTTGTTTGAACTTATATTTTGCCTGCACCACGTTTTTAGAATTAAACTAAATGAGAATTTCTGAGAAATATATGAGCAAACATCTGGTCACTTCAAACAATATATTGAGACTATTTTTATTAGAAGTCCACTACTTAGAAGTCTCAAGAGCCTTTCAAATAAAATACAAGGCCCAGGACTAAGGCTTCGAAGCATTATTTTTTTCAACCCTGAGCTATACATCAAATTGGCCTAGGATTATCATATATAATATATAACATTACCTTACACCTTGACTTTAAATAAGTGGCGAATTTAGTACACGAGAGGCTTTAGACGCATTAGAAATTTAAGGCCCCCTAAAACCTAGAATGTCCTTGATACTACACGGGATTTGGAGCTAATTTGATAGCTCAAGAATCAATATCACATAGTACAAAGGATAATCAAAGGTCTTTGAAGCACACAGGTTCACTATTACGCAATATGTCAGCAGGCAAGCCTGGTAGATACAATTAAAATTTAATAGTCCCTGGTAGGCCTCCAAACTTACTTATTTCAATAATCATTATAGAAGAATTGTTATCGTGATTTCATAACCAAATCATAGAATTTTACAAAATAAATATTTCTAATATTTGTATATGAAAGTTAGTGGCCGAATAAAAATATTTGGAGGGCCGAATCCAACCTACAGATCATATTTTGGCGATCTCTGATTTAAAACATTAACCAATTGAGAAAAAGTTGTATAATCCGAATTTGCTGATTATTTTCTAATATCAACATTATTAATAATGTCGAAAATAGTACATAATTTAGTAATCTTGCTTCATTAAATGTTTTTCCTTAATGTGTAATATTGAGTTATTAAAATATAAATATATGGAACTATACAGCATTTTGTCAGGATTTTAAACACTATTCATTTTTTAAACGATGATCGATTTCCACTGTACTTTTAGAATATTTGTTCGTAATATTTAAGTTGGTTGAATAACTTCCAAAAAGGAAAGCTATTTAACGAGTATTTTTCGAAAGTAAAATAAATCACAGGTGGAACACATTATCGATTATGTAGGTTACGGTCACTTTCAAAACGCTTTTATGGAATTTGTGGAATGTTGTTGTAATGACTAACCAAATAATATTGAGTGCGGGAGAAAATTATGAAAGAAAATCAATTAATATTGAAACTTGTAACACAATGAAAGAGTAGTTTTGTAACATTACCTTATGTAAAATTAAGCCAAAAGCAAATAAAAGTGGCGCGGTAGACTATTTGCACACCATCAGTCAAATAGAGCATTGACACATGTGCGAGTGTTGCCAGCCGAAAAAAATCGCACGGAATTTTGTCCGATTTTTAAAAATACATTTTATAGACGGCGGTATTAATTTATTTTATTAGAAATCTTTTGGAACTATTAAGATTATTAAAAATTATATTATTGTCATTTTTTAATATTGAAAGACATCCATTATTAAATGTAATTATTTTTGAAAGAGAGCATTTTTATTGATGCGAAATAAAGATGAACTAATACGGAATTTAATTATTCTAATAATGCAATAAAATTATCCTTAAGTTTGTAAAAATATTATTTCGTTATATCAATCATTTAATATGAATAAATAGATATTAATACATTTAAGTGGGATATCATTACACCGCATAATTTAAAATTTGTCCACAAGACTTTATTACAAAAGATGTCATTAATTATGTATTTTATAAAATAAAACAATTTTGTTATTATTGATTCGCTAATGGTTGAGATGGAATCTACAAAAAAAATATTGTTCACGAGGAGGTTCTCAGACTATATAATTCTTTAAAACATTTGCATAAAATAATATTTTATTTAGATTTAAAATACATTACAAAATACATAAGCACTTATTTCGTGCTATTACGATTACAGATGAAAAAGTTATGACGATTTAAAAGTGAAATTTTGCAACAACCCTGACACTTACGACATAGCAAAAGTAGCAAAATACCCCCCTAATCTCCAAAACAATTTTATCAGTCCATGTACAAAACACCCTGTATGCCCACTGCTATAAATCATTGAAAAACAGTATAATTTAGCGCTAATGCTCTTCATATATTAATCGAAACTGACCGGAGAGTATCCATTTATACCATCTCATTAATCACAGTCGTCATTGTGCAAGAACTTCAGTTATATATTATTCGTATCTTTACGTCTACTAATCTGTTAAATTGAATGGTCCTTTGATCAATTATGATCGTTTCGAGATAAAGCAATGATATATCGGGAGATGTGGAAGTTAAATGGAGCGTGGCTTTTACGTAGAATTGCAGCAACCTTCCATTCAATCGATTCTGTCAAGAGTGTAACTAAAATGATTACAAAGCTTTTATGCATGCACTGCACTCTGCAGAATTTGACAATTTACTATTCGTATTAATTTAAATTTCAAAGCCATCTATTTTTTATGGGGTCTGTTAGATCAATTTTTTCTAACTTTACTCAATTCTAGTCGTTATGTAATTGAAAATGACGCGCAGTGGTAAAACCTTAAAATTATAACGCTTAGTCTGGTAGATTACTTACAAAAAAAGCTTGAATTGAAGGCTAATAGATAAATATATGTAAATTACAGCATTTTAGGAGTATATCGACTCAGAGCCTGCTGTAATACGTCATATACAGCTAATAACATGTCTTAGGTCCACACTCTTACTCAGCAATTTGTATGTCATATTTACCAGAATATGCTTCCATAGTAAGAACATATAAACGTATTATCTTCCATGACATATGAGGAACTTGTCCTAATCTTTGGATATACGATCAGTTTGTCCAGATTAATTTATAGTTTACATTTTTTCGCATAAATTCGATATGGCAAAAATATATACAAGTGTTAATGAATAGCTTACGATCAAAATATCGATTTTTTTAAAATTTCTTTCAAGAATTCCACAATATGTGTTGAAATGCAAAGCGATTTAAACGAAATTCTGTTTTCGCTCTTCCATATAATCATCTTAAGTTTTTGATAGTACGATGGTCTAAAATATATATTGATGAAATTGTTAATGAGAATATGTTGAAGGCTTTTTTGAGCTTTTAAATATCTTCAATCAAACGCATTAACGTAATGAATGGCCCATGAAAGCTTTGATTTAACAATGATAGATTAAAATGCATTGTTTTATACATTCTCATTCTATTTTGATGCTGAACAATTGCAACAAATTAATTATATGAGTTCTTTCCAAATATTCAATTTGATACCATGCAATAATTTCTTTATATCGAATCGCATTTGATATTATTATGCTACGCATTTGATATTATTTTCCTCCAATTATTCTTCTTGCAGAAATAGCACATCATTTCATAACTATTTAAAATAATATAAACTACTAACATAAATATCATATGCAGATTGGAAGGATTTCCAGGATATAAGATGTAAAATTTTAGCAACTTAACATATATAAGAAATTAAAGAAAATTCATAAATGTCCTATTCCTAATATATATATATATATACATATATATATAACTAATATTCTGTATTTTTTTGAAACATGCATCATAATTTTATATGAGCTTCGTATAACACGGATTGAGTGGAACTATATAACCGTGTTATACGAGGGTTGAGTGTATTATTAAATGCAGTGGCGTAGCTAGGTAACCAAGGGCCCTGGGGCAAATTAAAAAATGGGGCCCCACTGCTATGTAAACTGATTAGGTTTTATCAAATAAAAATATGAAATATACAAATACTTTAAAAATGCTAAGCTACTTAACGCTTTCGCGCGCGCACATCGTCAATCCTTTCGTCGCTGCAGCACATGAGTGCAAATAAACATCGCGCCGGATTAGTCCTATGCTTACCGCGCTCCCAGACACAAAACATGGATCCAAAACATAGAAGAAGGTTATTTGACAACGAACCTAGAAAATCTTTTTTTTTTGTTTTACTATTTTTTGTGAATTTTTCTTTTGAAAATTTTTTTTTTTTTGTATTTTGTTAATAAACTTATAAAATTGTTGTTAAAAAAAAAATATATTTTGAGAACAAGTGCTTTCGACTCCCATTACTCTAATACAGAATGATGGACCTTTCATTGTGTGTATTAGCGATGGTTTAAATAGTTTTATTATTAAAAAAATACAATGGTTGAAAATCACTGAAAAGTGTAAAGAATACATTAAAAAAACGTGTAGATCGATTTAATTGTTGATAAATGTTTCGAGGGCAATAAAAGTTCTGTCTTATCGCTGGAATGTTATCACCAAAAACGATTAGTGAAGTGAAGAGGCAAACACGAAAGAGAATAACTGACTCATTGTGTGTTCTGGCGATGGCTTAAGCACTAATACGTATTCATGAATGTCGTCGGCAATCGGATTCACGGAAACGAGCTAAAATGACGATGCCGCGCGCGAAAGCGTTTTAAATTCTTTTTTGTGATTGACAACACTGCCAACCTACAGAAAGAATTTAGGGGAATTCCGTAGGCATAACGTATGAATTTCTCTCAACTGAGTTGTCATGATTAAAGTGGGGTTGCAACCTGTCAAATTTATTTTGAAAATGGGATAAATTTCCAAAAGTTCAGTTCGATCGAGATTTCTGGTAAGGATTCGAGGCCCCCCTAAGCTTGAGGGCCCCGGGGCACTGCCCCGCCTAGCCCCTTGGTAGCTACGCCACTGATTAAATGTCATCCCTATAATTAATTTCCTAGCTTAGTTATTGGTATGCAGATCAATCTTTCTTTTAAGGGGGATTGTCTGTTTGTTTCTACCCCAGTGAACATATTTATTGGACATTTTTAGATGATAAAATTAAATACCACGTTTATTTTTTTTTGTTATTTGGAAGCTTAAATACACGCGGAATTATATTTGTAGCATAATTATTTCAGACACTAGTAATGCTCTTCGGTACTTTGCGGATAATAGAGATTAAGCTGGTGCAGCTTAGTAGGTAACCAGAGATAAACTGCAGACCATTAAGCGGCAAAATAAAATTAATGCTTTTGTTTATGGGTGGTGGTTAAAATAAAATTATTCAGGATGATAATGCGAAAAATTTCCGACTAACGTAGTGTGAAATATTGTTAAATCTACCGTCTGGCTGCAATGGAGATTGTTTGATGACGAGGAAGAGACAAACTGTTTGCAGTCCCAATATGCCACTGATGTCCGATGTTTAATTATTCATTTAAAAAAATGGACCTAGACCTATATTTGCCCAAAAAAACTAAGAAATGCTTGAATTTTAGCGCTCTACTTTCAGGTTTGCTCAATTCTGTAATACTATAATTATTAAAATCAAATGTATTAGCCTGATTAAAATGTTCATGATTATTAAAATAAAATAATAACTTGTGTACAGACCTTATCTCTAGAAAAAGCTTCGTTCGGAGGCTGGACCATAGCGATTTAATGTAAGAAAAAAACAAAGTTATAGATTCGTTTTCCTTGACTTCAAAGATACACTTGCTAGTGATTTGTTTTTCTGGAGCAAACAGGATACGGCATGCTGCATGTAGGTGGACGATGAAGAATCTCAATGGCGGTTCAGCCAGATGGTAATCTTCTAACAAA
This sequence comes from Stenopsyche tienmushanensis, assembly GCA_008973525.1. Classification (NCBI taxonomy): domain Eukaryota; kingdom Metazoa; phylum Arthropoda; class Insecta; order Trichoptera; family Stenopsychidae; genus Stenopsyche; species Stenopsyche tienmushanensis. The sequence continues at coordinate 92,904 of WACJ01000157.1, read as the reverse complement.
AAGAAATCACGCATTATCAATAGCAGACAAAGTTATGCACTATCTTTGATTGATCCTGATAATTTAATACACAATGCTTTTTAAAACGTTACGTCTTCATTGTAATTGTTAATACAAAAACAAACATACAAGCAATTTCTTTCGTGAAAGATATAAATGTATTATGTGTCTTTAATTGAAATTTATTTTTAAGTAAAATAACATCATTCAGCAGCAACGATCATATTATTGATGAGATTTAAGATGTTGCTGAAGATCAAAATAACGATAGTAATGAAGAGAGGAGGTTTTCCCGCCCTTCTATGTTTGAGCGAAGCTGGAATGCAGACGAGCAAAAAAGAAGAAAAGGAGTCAACTGATAGCTTTGATCGCGGGAAGACGTGCTCCTTCCGCCGGTTGTCCTGTAGTCTTGTAACTGGGGCTTCTCTTCGAGGAGATAAAACGAGCGACTTTACATTTTAAGTAATTTTATGCATTACCAATGTACATTTGAAGTTTATTAGAATCCTTTGGTTTAAAATTCGGTAAAAAATATATGTTCGTCATTGTGAATAATTGAACAGAAATTGTACCCTATTGTAGGTGTATTGTGGTAATATTATATTGGATAAAATGTCTTAAAGTCTCGGTAAATCGGATAAATTTCAATATAGGGGAGGCTTGCGAGCACGGGACGAAATAGCTTCGAGGAGATGATAAGAATCTCAACCCTTAGAAAAGTTACGGCCGGCACAAAGTGGCAAGTGCTACAAACACTTTGTTGAGTTAACAACACTTTCGTTTCAACACTAGCAACTTTAAGAGAGCAAGTTAGCACTGCATTGTTTTTGAGTGTGCGGTTAGAGAATGCCTTCAAATTATACCCAAAAGACGACTGCTCTTAAAATATCCCGTAGCAAACTTATACCGGTTAAAAATATTAAGTCAACATTTATTTATTTTTGATGTTAAGGCTCATTAGTATGAGAAGCTAATATGTAAAATTAATTGTCTCTAAATCATAAATAAGTATTGGTATGGAGCAGGGATGGGCAAATTTTTTCGTCAGTGGACCAAATTAAACTTTGATATCACGCGCTGTTTTTCATTTTTAACGGAAATTGTCAGCTAAAAGATTAGGCTGTGTTTGTGTAATATGTAATAAAATAGGCACGTTACTATTCTAGTGGTTCTTCACACATCCGAACCTGAAGTGTAACTTTTATAAGTACGGTAGGGCAAATTAGTTCGAATGTCACAAAACTGAAACTGCAACCTGTAATTGGCCAGAAAAAGAGGGAGAATCGTGTGCATGCGTGGAGTATCGCCGTCTCTGTCGCATACATCATATATATGCCACTAGATCATTTTATCATATATATATTTTATTACATATTACACAAACATAACTTCATTTTTTATTTAAAATTTTTCGCACGAATAAAACGAGTCGGATTCGATATCGTCTAGGATCGGGTGTAATTCGTAGACTGACATGATTGATAATGCCTTAAATGATTTATAAATAAATAACTATGGGACTACAATCATGCACTGATAGCAATAGTTAGGAATTTACTCAACATTAAAATGTTTTATTGTCAAACGGAAGCTCTTTCATGGAAAAGGAACGCGTGTGAATAAACTAGAGCCTTTGCAGGGCTTAGCAGATATGGTACAAACGTCTCTCCATTCACGTCAAATATTTATGCTTGACTTGAGACCAAAAGACCGCTTTGTTAGTTACGCCAGGCCAAATATGTCAATGTCAACATCGCCTGAGAAAATCTCGAGCTGGAGTGTGCACAAGATATAAAACCAAGATTTCTTTGAGCCGGGGGTAGGGACAAAGTATCGAACTGGGGTGCTTTCTCACCGTTTCATTAGGTAAAGCTACCCCATTATATACCTCGGTATCCATTTACTATATGGGATAATCCTTCAACCCAGACACATCGTCAAGGGCTGCTGCCAAAATAAGACGACCGAGAAAAAATTGTCTCGAAGCTAACAGGGTCAAAATCCCGAATGCCACCGGCGAAATTACCTTTTTTGACCCGAAGTAAAAACGATCCAAAAATTGTAAATTAACCAGCCGAATGAGAATCATAAATAATTTGTATTTCTTCATCGGGTAAGTCAGAGCGTAAATTAACGAAATGAGAAAAAAGCTGCCACGAGAAGATCCTTCGTAAAGTTTTAAATACACACAATGCTCATTGTGTGTATAGGAGACTGCTGAAAATTTATTGTTCATTACTAAGGTAGGACCGGGAACAACCCTTATTCATTTCACACAGCTTTTTTTCTATTATCCTACGTTTAAGTGCTGAAATAAGATTCGTGGTAAGAAACGAAAACTTTTTGCCATTCGTATGTTGGCCCCTGGTACCAATCTGTTAGAAAAGCAACTCCTGCATAAGAAATAAAGAGTGCCCCCAATTTAAATATTTTTTATTTAATTGTTATTTTATTAATCATAATTCACATTTAAATGGTTATTCAATGCATTTCATTCAAATTTAGATAAAATGAATTATAAACAAATTACAAATTCCACGAACATCCGTCCATAATCATCTGACAAAATTGGGCTACATCAATCGTTCAGATGTGTGGCTTCCTCATGAACTGACTGACTCAAATAAACTTCAGCGTATTTCAACATGCGATCTTCTTCTCCAATGACATAATAGCCAACCTTTTTTGAAGAGACTTGTCACTGAAGATAAAAGCTGGATGCTCTATGAGAATATCCAACGTAAACGGTCTTGGACCAAGGGTACAGGAGCTTTAACTGTAGTTAAACCTGGCCTACATCCAAAAATGGTTTTGCTATGCATTTGGTGGGACTGGAAGGGGGTAGTTTATTATGAGCTACTTCAGCAAGGTGAAACGATCAATTCAACAAAATATTGATTGCAACCAAACAATCTAAATGATGCAATTGCCAGAAAACGGTCAGAATTAGCGAACAGACGAGGCGTTGTTTTTCATTACGATAACGCCAGGCCTCATGTGTCTTTGCTCGTCAGAAATAAATTATTATCATTTGACTAGGATATTTTACCTCATCCTCCATACTCTTCGGATATTGCCCCTTCAGATTATTATTTATTTATCTCATTGAAAAATTCTTTACATGGTAAAAAATTTAATACAAAAAATGATATAAAAATGTATCTTGATCGATATTTTGCCAACAAACCTGGGAAATTTTGGCAAAAAGGCGTTATGAGGCTTCCAAAGAAATGGAAAGAGGTAAAAGAACAGAATGGATCATATATTATTCAATAAATTTTGATGTAATACAAATTATTGTTTATTTTTTTCTCAATATGAAAACGAAAGAAACTTATGGAACACCCTAAATTTTCAGAATTTTTGGGTATAAATTAATACAATCAAATAGTTTTTAGTTCGGGTGAAGATAATTGAACATTATTCAACAGTCAATGATAAAAATTAGTATGTAAGTCAATGAGTTTTAGATTCCTCACAAAAAATCTAATATTTTCCTTATTATTTTTCTTCGATCCCTATGGATACTTTTTACCTTTAACCTTTTTGTATTGTGGATAGTACTACTTTTTGTATAATTTTAATATTGGAGCAAACCCTATCGTGAGCAAAGTAGATCCATACTGGCTGTATAGATTAATTTATTAAGTACTGACAATTTTGAGTATTTTTTTAGAATCTTCCTAAATTTATGTCCAGTTATTCTCTTTTTTAAACATGTTTCTTCCATCAAAGCTTCCCATAATTGCCAATTTTCATCTGCAATCGTTTGTATATTTTCAATTACCAACAAGTCATCTCTCATCATCATCTAATAATTTCAACCAACCTATTTTTTTTTATAAACACACGTTTTAATTAATTTATGCTATTGTAAATAGTTTGTGACTTTGTATGTTTATATATATATATATTATATTGTGTTCTTTATAAATCGCGTTATTTATGTGTGGAGATGAGCTTTTTAATTTGAGCTTGCTGTATTGCTTTCCGAATCGTTCCGGCCCTTTTTGGTTCCGGACCTACGAGAGTCCGCCCATTGTGCTCTCCGAATGAAATATGGAGGTAGATTCCGACAGCCTTGCTCCTCATGCCAACTCCTCGAAAGCCTCTCCGAAGGTGGTCTGAAACCGCAGTGGGGGAGGCAGTGGGTTGATGTCCTGACGTGGTCAGATATTCCTGCAAATCTTTGCGAATCGTACTTACTTTCAGATATAACCACAATAAATAACGAAGAACGGACCGAATCCAAAAATAAATAAAATGTCGCTTAAAACGCGACAGGATGATGAAAGAGCCTTGAAAATGGCATTAAAGATTCAGCGACATTTTACCCATGAAGAAAAACCGAATAATTCACGAAGGTATACGAGCTTTTTATTTTTTAAAGTGCCTCCAGTTGAAAAGTTTATGAGGTGTTAAAATCAAAGCTTTATACGGTCCATCTAAGAAGGTATTATTTAAATTTTACCTCTTGAGCAAGGGTTTTCAATCTTTCTCTTATGCACTCATACAGCGCATGTACGATCCATAATTGCGATACTATCATGAAGATCTTAAGAATAAAAATAACTCATTGATAAAAAGTATACGCTTATTAATTATCGTAACATATATAATATTACATTGGATGAAAACTTATGTACATCTGTCTGTGTTTTTATGGGAACGTTAGAATTAACAAATATGCTATGAATAGACCGATAATTTTTTTGTGGGTTAGGGGAGTTTTTTTTCTACGTTTCACACATAAGCCCTATGTCTAAGTGTCAGGGTTGTTAAAACAGAATTTTCCAAAAATATCCAAAATTTCACCTTTAAATCGTCATAACTTTTTAGTCTGTGGTATTTTTGATCTACATAAATCATTGTTTTATGCAGAAAGATGCACTGTTTTATGCATAAATCACGAAGAAAGATGTTCGCCAAATAATACGAGATTAAACCAAAAAGTTGTGCTGTGCCTTCAAGACTATTGTTTGTCAACTTCACTTCACGGGCTTTATTCAAAACTTTGAAGCTTGAGTGCCACAAAGTTGCAAAAAAGCAGCTTAAAAGCAGGGGATGAGAAGTGGTATCTTTACGTTAATATGAAACAAAGAGTGGACAGCATCAGGAGACATACCAAAGTCGAGAGTCGAGCAAGTTTTCCATCCCAAGAAGCCAATGATCTTCAGGTGGGACTATGACGATGTGATCTATTGGGAGATGCTGAAGAAGAACAAGACTGTTGACAAGAAACACTATCTCGCCCAACTTTATTGCCTGAACGAAGATTTTTGGGGCAAGATCCGGGGAGTATGGGAGATGTGGTATAAGTTCCAGATTTTTGGCGAAATGGCATCAAAAAGGTCATAAATAACGACGAAAATATATTATGGATTGATTTTTTGTTATGATTATTGTCTTCTTCGATAAATCTTATAAGCAAAAAACGCGGGAATTTATTACACAACCTAATATTTCGCGACATACCAAACGATCACCGCTAGCACAGAATGTGTCGCGGTGCTGAATTGCTGCTTCGGAGTACTTCTCGTGTGGTTAAATGTCGAAATTCTAATAACATCTAGAAACTCCTGTAGCGCGAATGTCGCGCTATTCATATTTGTGCGTTTGTTGGGCTTTGTTTCTTGATATCCTTATAATTTCCCTCGTGTATTGTTTGATGGGCGGAGAAGCCTCATATTAGCGAGAGCTATGTACGCGTACATATAACAGCCTTATGATACACAAGTGTAAATATATATATATATATTATATATATAAATTAAAATAGTACTAATTTATTTATTCCATAATGAGTCCCAAAGCAATAAAGTAGTCGTGTTTAGATAGGATCCTCGCTAGTAATGCAGAGCAATAATTGAAAATAACAGCAGGAATACAACAATTTGACTGTCTGTATTAATTATCAATATTTTATGAGTCAAAGTTGCTTATTTTTTTAGGAATATATTATATAACCAACTTTATGGCAGTAATTCAGCATCTTCTTGAAGAATACCAATCAAATTCAACGGAGATCATCAGAGCTGCCCATTGAATGATATTTGCAACGTAACTGAATCTATTAAGGGTCATGTGTGCAAAAACGTCGTGTAATACAAATCTGTGTTATACAAGGTTTGAAGTTCATACAAAATTAGGTTTTGTGTTCCAAAAAAAGATCGTAGATTGTTTATATAAGTATGTACTTTATTTTTTAAACAAATTAATTGAAAAAACTTTAGGAACATTATAATATAGCATTCATTCATCATCGCTATCATTTATAATTCTATATGTTTTATTCCGTCATCTATATCATCATCAGAGAACTCTGGAGTATTTCTAGCCCTAAAAAATCCGCTAATAAGCGATTGTCTGCTTTTAGCATATACAGTTTCACGTATTTAATTATAAGGTTGCAAAATCTGTTGTAATTCTCTCTAATTCGTCTTCGTTCAACAGACGATCCTTCAATATTCCTTGGATGTTAAGAATATCCATGTCATTAAAACCTTCTTCATCAATATCACGACAAATGATTATTGTCCTTTGGTATTCATCTTTTATCGATGGTAAAATATTTTCTCCAGAGACTACTTCTGGTCAAAGGTTTTTCTAGCAAGAATTTAAAATGGATTTCGATTTTAAGATTTATTTCCAGGGTGTTAGATGTAGTGTTTGGCAATAAAAATAATATTTCAATATTAGGATATTTTCAATCCATGATATACCCGCGTAAATATATTCATCCTCATTGTTCAAACGTTTTGATGATGATCTATTTATTACAAATACTCGCGTGATGTTCGTTTTTGCGAAGCGACATTTTATTGCCATAATTCAGTACGTTTTCTCAACAAATGCTAGAACGCAATCGGCTAAAACTAAAAACATGCAAAGTATGGCGTTCGTCCAGAACATTAATAACATTTATAAGTAGTACAATCATTTTAGTAACGTGAATTTAAATCTGTCCAAATGACAGATGAATTATTAAATGTCGGTATTTTTAGCCCGTTCTTAGAGTTTCATATATAATTAGGTCACTAGCCGATGTGTCATAGTGCATAGTTGCATTCAGATTTTATGTATGAAACATAGCTGTAAATATAGACAGACTTCATCACGTTCCGCAGACTGAATGTAGAAAATAATTATACACACGTTGCATTCTTTTTTAGTCGGAAGCGTCAAGGGGTGGTAATTTTTCACCCTTGGAACACGGTTATGTAGTCAATTTGGGGTGCTCGTCGTTTGAAGTTTTGTGATTGGCCTATGAGGGCACATGCGAATAATTTGAATTTAAAAAATATCATATTAAAAAGATAGAATTTTATCAGCTGGGAAGCAATAATGCTTTAAAGGGTTTGTCAACACGATCCTTTTACAAATTGTAATGCGAACAGGGCACTACACTCGATTGCATTTTCTTTGAAAAACGATACAATGCTATGCAATCTATTTCAAAAGTGTAAAGCGTGAGTTGCATTTCAAATCTAATCCAATTTATTTTTTTAAATTTTGCTCAATTAATTATAGAAGAAACATGTTGATTTAAAGCATAGATCGATTGATTGAAGATGATATTTGTTCTTCTTAAAGTGAATTATTCAAGTGGTAGTTTTCCATTTTTGAAAAAAAAATTAATTAGGGGAAAATCGATGAGTGAATTGCGAATTTATTAGGCTGAGTCATAAATAGTTGCCGACAAAAAGAAGCCGTTATCTTTTGATGAGTCATCTATATTGGTAAGTATATGGTATCATTAGATAGATATGAGTCTGATCAGTCTTTTGATAACAGTTAACTGTGTCATCTCATGTAATAGTATGTTTTTTACGCGTAAAATGGAAAATCAAAAAGAGAATTTTCGTCATATAATGCTTTGGGAATCTTATTGGAGCAAAATCCACATCAATCAACACGGGAATTGTCAGAGAAGCTGAATGCATCACAATTAATCATTTGTCAGCACTTGGAAAAATTGGGGTAAATTAGCAAATTGAATGTGTGGATGCCATATAATCTTAGTGGAGGTAATAAAAAAAAATTGCATGTCTATTACGCATACTCTCCAGACCTTGCCCCAACTGATTACCACCTATTTTGTTTTTTGCAGAATTTCTTAATTGGAAAAAAAATAAAAAATGATGAATTGTATCACGCTATCGAAAATTTCTTTTCATCTAAGCCTGCTAAATTTTATGAAGAGGATTTGATAAGTTACCAGTAAAATAAGAGAAAGTTATTACTAATAATAGTGAATATATTATATAATAGAGTAATATTGTTTTGTTAAAGCTTAATAAATGTTTGAAAAAAATCGGCAATTATTTATGACTCAGCCTGATATAATTATTTCTAAATGATCTTTTTATTACAGTTTCAAATTCAGTAACACATTGGCGGTATTGTATGACTTTATTAATCGTTTGAATATTTATTTTTCCAGATCTAGAAATGTAGGCTAAACTTGCATTGAGAATTCGGTCACAATATTAGCCTACTGCAAAAGATGAGTCCCATGAAAGTTGACGAATATACAAGATTAAAAAACATTGAAGCTGCTCAGTTAGATGATACAATATTTTTTTCAGCATTTTCAGTTTATCACAGAGTTCTTTGACAGAGCTTTTACAGTTAGAATTTATATCACCTGTAATGTCACAGGAGACTACTCAATTTTAGGCTGTCATTCTTTAATATGTGTTTCATACAAAACATTTATCATTTCCATCAAATCCATTTATCAGTCCAAACCTACCTTTATAGAACTACATCAAATTTAGATGTTTAAAAAAATCCATAAGGGGACGCTCTCTTAAGAATGGTAATAAAGTGGCGGAAGCAATAATGAATGAACTATTAGAATCAATACGATGCAATAATACTATGATAAATCGATGAAAGAATATATTGGAGAAAAGTGACCCAAAAAATTAGTAGATGCCAAAGATAGAATATCCATAAAGGATTCTGCCTTTTTAATGATACTATTAACGCATAAAGACCCGAACTATATATTGAGTGCGGCAGGGAAACTACCTTATTTGAATTGCGCGCCCTAAAGCAATTATTCCAAGAGGGGTAGGGTGACGCCTCTAAGACGAATACGCATTACATGATCAATATTATATCTACATTATAAAAAAACCTTAGATCCTTTTCTTTTGAAAAAATGCCATTCCATTCTTCTCGAAATAATTATCGATTCCAGACGTGCGTTTCAAATAAGGAAGTTTCCATGCCACACTCTGTAATTATTTGCTAAACAATAGAACTTTGGATAATAAAGGTTGATTTTAAACATTTAAATTATGACCAATGAATTAAAGCGCTATCAAATATTGCACAAACAGAATGATTTCATAAGCTGCAACGTTGGTGTGAAATATTTTTCCAAAATAACGATTATGTTTTTAAAAATGTATATCCTTGCAAACGTGTCAGCATTTTGCCGAGGGAAATTTTAGATTTAATTATGTCGAATGTTGGGCGTTAAATATAGTAGCGAAATGCTGACTGATGGAATCCGCCTCGCAATAAATCCTCCCATGAATAATTGATTGCGCCCTAAGCCACAGGCTAATTATAAGAACCTCGGGGGCATTTATTTTCATTTTGCCTTAGTACAACACTTTGTAAAGACGGTGAAGGGTAGATTTTTTGGGATGTTAAAATGTTGACGATCTATGGATTGAACGAGACAGCGGATAACATCGGCTTCAATTAAATTATGGTCGCAGTACGACAGTCCAATTAAATGCGACCATGGTAGCTAATCTGGTAAGTATGTAGTGACCAGTGCGAATAATTGTGTCAACTACATTGAAATTGTATTTCCAATATAATATACTTTACAAAACTTTTTGATATAAGTCGTTGAGATGAAAGCTTATATGTAAAACTTATTACTCGATGATTCTAGCGTCTTCTGGTGTTAAAATAGGATATTAATTTACTTTTATGGTTATTATCAATGTATTATGATATTATATTGATATGTATTTCTATTGTTTTTTTAAATTTTCGTCATTATTTTGCATGCCAGCACTCAAATACTATGAAAAAAGCTCATTAGATGACTTTAAACATCAATTCATATAACTTTATAAAGATAATTTCTTAACTTTAACTTGGCGTCATTTGAAAATGGATAAACACATTTTTAAATGTATTCTAACTGCAAAAGTTTTCATCCAAGATATCCCTGAACCCTCAGGTTCGTGTCCTGTAACCAAATACTGAAAAAAAAACAGTTCCAATTCCTAGGATGATCTTAAACATTTTTATTGAGTATTATAAAACTCTTATCCATTGATGCTTTATAAACCTTCATTTTCCTACATCCAAAAATAAAACAACTTTCAAATAAAACAATCATCATTTAAGTTAAATTTCAATTCTTTGAATCTAAAGGGTTGTGCCCATCTAACGCACTGGATAAGTTTTTGGTTAGAGTTCATTTGATCATAAACCTTTGAAATAGTTGTTCATTCAAAGAAAATAAATTGATTCATAGTTTCATTCAAGTTTTTGATACAAAAATCTCTTCGTATTGGATGTTTTGTTCATTGTGCTAGTGATCATGATTTATTTTAAGGCTGAAAAGGCTTCATTGCGAAGAATGATTTCAAGGATGCACCGAAGTAAGTCTTTTCTTCGTAACAAGGTGTTTGACGGAATTTGTCGAGTGGCAATCCTCGAAGGCTGGATTGAAATGTAATAGCAAAATGGTAGCGTTCGCAGTCCGTGTTTATTGCTGCCACCCTAACGAGCTACCCCATAGCCTTTTATTTGGGCTTTAATCCGAGCCTATCGTTAATTTTTTTTTACTACCAACACTTTCTCTCCTAAGTGCTATATAATGGATTTCTGAAACTCTACGAAAGTAGTAAAAATCAATTTGGTGAGTTAAAATTGACGCAAAATCCTATAGAACCTTCAGCGAAATAATTTTAACGATGCCATATTCTCTGACATCAATAAAGCAAAATCTATGTTATTTTTTCAATTTAATACCATATCTACGAAAATCATAGTTTATCTTTAATATCATCAGGACATGAAATTTAATTTTATGGTACTAATTAAGTTGAGTCATAAACTTTCTATAAAGTCGATTCGTAAAGTAAGAAAACACTATAAAATTAATAAAACATCAGCTTGATTGCTAATATAATAATATAATATTAATATAAGAGAAATAGTAATTGATCTAAATTATGGTAATATCCGACGTTTAATTCCCTGATGATATCAAGATCATATTACTGGAATAAAAGCATGTAATCAATTAATGTTCCATTTGAAGGACTAAGAAGGCCATATTCAAGTCTGTATTTAATATATTACCATCTAGGTGATAGTTAACCTATGAATAGATCACTATCACGATCTACTCCATCTGTAATTGGATGACCAAGGACGATATCTCAGGCAAGTTAATGTTACAAATGATAACAATTCAGATAATCAGAAAGCATTTGGGAGGATTCAGAATTATATGTATTAGGCCATAGCTGAAGTATTTATAATGTATCAGAATAGAGGGTGAGGAGTGATAATTTAATTCCAAATATGCAGCAACTCATTGACAACGAACCCTCCATCTCATTATATGAGATTTCTCGAGGTCTTCAGAAAGCACTTTTAGACTGTGTTTAAAATAAGATCATTGCTATAAATTCTACAAGATGTCAATTGTACAACTTTTTACTGAAAATGGTCTCAAGTCTCGTAAAAATCAAGAAACATTGGTACAAAATAGAGCATTCTCCGAAGCCAAACGCCAAACACAGGGCCGTAATAAGGGCGTGGCAAAACAAGTAACGCTTAAACATTAGGTCGACCAAGCCGACATAAGCCCGCAATAAAATAAAGATTACAATATTTTCGACCGATTGTAAAATTTAAACAACCCACCCGATCAGTCTTCTTCAGACAATTTCGTTTTCGTAATGAGAGTTTTAAATCATTCTGTACATACGTTCAGGTATGGCATCAGATCGCGAGGCGCTCATTCGTCATAGCAGCGGTCCGAAAAGCGGACCGATTGAACATACAAACCTTGTGGCCACTTTTAGGGCATTTTGCGACATTTTATATGATCTGTACGGTCATGAAAATAACGTAACGTCTGGACACTTTCTATCATAATATTTTTTTAAAAACAATAACCTTCATCTAGACGTTAGGTCGGGTACTTTTGGGACTGTTTTTGTATATTATTTTAGTCTTAAGATTTATCCACGGATGCAATAAAGTGCGCTTTTTCTTGCTTCTAATGTAATCTGAAGACAGTGATTAATGTTAAAGGTGACTTTGTTGAAGAAGATTCATCCACAAAGCATTTTTGAAGTGAAAAATCCATAGGCGCGATAAAGTAAATTGCCTTGAACGTCACGAATAATGAAACTCTAATCGCTAACTGATCGGAAAGACACTTGTTAAGTAGCGCACATATTTTATTATATATTACACAAACATGTATTCATCTTTTAGCTAACAATTTCTGTTAAAAAATGGAAAAAAATAATGCATTAAATCAATTTTTTCTAGAAATTTTACTTATACCACGCGAAAGTTCCACGCATTTTTTAAGCACATAATGTTAATATGACTCGGCAGCTACAGAGGTTCATCGCTTTGGAGTGATGTACACTTAAGAACAAGTAATATTAGAGACTCTACTGGCTGGATGATACCTTTATTAAGGGCTGCTACTGAGGAGATCTAAATATAACTGATATATTGGTTGGAGTTACGTCCTATGTTATGACTGCCTTTCTTTGCACAATCTTGAATGGAGTCCATAATATCCAATTTGCATCTTCATTCTTGCAAGCAAATAACCCTCGCTATATTCAGACGGCACCTATTTTCGGACAATGACAACCGGACAAAAATAGAAATAGCACATATTAATTTTCCGCTTTGAATATAAACAATTCAGGGGATTATCAGGGATAGAGGACATTCGGCTTTTGTTTTAACGCGATGGCAAATTAAGCAGGCATTAGTGTTCCATAAATATTTAATTAGCCCGGCCTTTTGTTGTTCGCTCCTCTTTTACTACACGGCGAGGAGGGTTCGGCTTGTGGAATTAAAAACGCCTTTTATCATTTTACAACGTACTTATTTTCGCAGCTGTTGTACTTATTTTCGTTTATATTTTAAAGCAAACCTTTTTTATTTACTTAGGGGCCTAAATACTTAAAACGGGGGATGAAAAATAATACATTTTAGAAAATGAACAAAGGAGTAAATTAATAATGAATTTTTCACCCTTCGAACGGGGGGAAGTTACACTTGAAAATAAAAAAAAAATGTTTCCGCCCGGGATCGAACCGGGGACCTTCCGCGTGTTAGGCGGATGTGATAACCACTACACCACGGAAACGTTGAAAGCTTAGTCAAAAAGTTGAATGATATTATTTATACACGATACCAAGCTTTGGTATGTATTTAACACTAAACCTACCGGTGCTTCATGTATTTCTATTCCTAATATATCATTAGCAGAATTCAATACATGATTGGTACATGATTAAAACATTTTTTTCAAATAACGATTCGAAATTATTTATTTATTATTTATATTTATTAACTATGAAAATTAAGAAAATAAAAAAAATAATATGCTAACTTTATTCATGTTTACCGCAAATTTAGTAAATTATTAGGTCCTCAAAGGCACATTTTCAACATACAAATTTGTTGCATTTAAAACAGATTTTTGTAGTTTTGTTTTCTTCGCAAAAACTTATTTGGCACCTTTTTCTGATTTGCACACACGAATACAATCTTGATTTTTTTGACATTTTCTGCATTATTTGGTTACATAATACAGGTCAAAAAAGTGTCTTGGGATTCGTCCAATCATCATGGACACGAAAAATTCCAAGTCTTAACGTGGCTAACTTCTCAGATGTCGTAACTGTGGTCTTTATATTGGCATTATAATAAAGACCTGGAACCAACAGTCGTATTTTCTTTGCCTCTTCTTCCATCTTTATAACTTCCTCGTATGCGGACCTCTTCTACAAACCGATAATCAACATACCCAGGAAAACTATTCATCTGGAAGCGTCAGAGCAGGGTGTGGTACATTGGTGTCAGAAGTGGGATCATGAAGAAGAGGACTTTTTTTTCCTGTGGGCGCAGAATCTTCCTAAGACTGAGTGTGAGATTCACGACTGAGTCGCGCCTACTCACTAAACCGCCCCCTTTGGTCTCCTCTGTCCCCCTGGTATTGTTTATCACATTGCTTCAAGGGTGACAGGTAGTCTAGCCATTTAATGGCCCTATTCTATTGTTGAAGAGGCGCTCTGCGCCTTTCTCTTTCACTGTCTTCTTTGGCGCTCATGATGTCTTCTACATAGTCGCGCCAATGGTCCCAGTTCTTCTTACTTTCCATCATGCTGTGGACCATGCTGTCGATATTTAGCTCGGCCACCCCGAGTGCTTGTTTCAGCAGTTCTCTCTGGGGTGCCCAAGCCTCACAGCCTATGATGGTGTGCTCCGCGTCGTCTGCTACCGCTTCGCAGTGGTGGCATTTGGGAGATTCTTCTTTGCCGATCCACCTCAGGTACGCACCGAAGCATCCGTGTCCGGTGAGCACCTGGGTTAGGCGGTATGTAGTTTCGCCGTATTTTCTGGCCCTTCACCGGCTTACGATCGGTATAAGCCGATGGGTCCATCTTCCTTTTGTGGACTCATCCCATCTGCGCTGCCAGTCTTCCCTCAGTTTCTGGTCGTGTTCTCCGCGCTTTTCGGGGTCTTCGTGGTCCAAGGCCCTCTTTCTTGCAATAAGGTCCAGCGGGGGGGTTCTCGCGATCACAAGCACCGCTTCTTCCGATACCGTCCTGTATGCGGCGGTAACTCGGAGCGCGCCCTGCCGCTGGACCCTGGCCATTTTCTTTCTATAGCTCTCTTTTTGGAGCGCCTCATGCCATATCGGCTTCGTTGATGATTCTCCTTCTGCACGGCTTTGGCCCTCCGATATTGGGCATGAGTCGTCCAATCTCATTGGCCGCTTTCTGCGCCTTCTGCGCAGCTTCCTCTATATGTTGTCGAAAGGTCAGCTTGCTGTCGAGGACGATCCCGAGGTATCTCAACGTTTTGTTATACCTCACCTCGTGGCCATCCACGACAAGTCTGCTGACCCTCGGTCTCCTTCTTCTGCTGAAGATCATAGCTTCCATTTTTTCCGCCGCTAGCTGAAGGTGATTTTCCCTCATCCAGTCGTTGACTCTAGCGAGGGCTTCGTTGCCCTTTGCTTCCATTTCGAATGGATGCTTGGCTATCACCAGCAGCGCGACGTCATCCGCGAATGCTATGAGCTCTGCTCCTTCCGGCATGTTGACCTCCAACAAGCTGTTGTAGAGGACATTCCACAGTGTAGGTCCAATGACGGATCCCTGCGGAACGCCCATCTCCAGTGTTCTGTAGATCCCCGTCTCATTGTGCTTCAGTTCTCTGTCCTTGAGGTAGTATTTTATCAGCTCCTCGGCATACCTGGGTAGCTTGAATTTCTTCTTTATTGCTTCTATAATCAGCTCCCATCTCATGAAGAAGAGGACTGCTGACATGGAAGGCGCTCCCCACCCCACAATATATTTTTTACAATGAAAATTATCGTCGAATTCAATAAAAATAGCTTGGAAAGACTAGGAATAAAAATTAGTTTAATAATGCACTTAAATAATTTATGATGATATAATTATTTTTTCTATAGCATCTTGGCATCAAGTAAATCACTCTTACACACACCCTATTCCTGTATATCTGTTAAAACAGTCTGTATTAATCTGACCTATTAAATTGTTGCAACTTTGATGGCCGGATCATGTTTCAAAGATGAAGGAAACTTGATCACACAAAGCTGATGAACAAAAAGCCTTCAGGGGCACGGTTGTTAACAGCCAAAATCCAATTTGGTTTACATTCGTGATCTGTTATTAACCTACTGCACATTCAAAACATCCATTTTAATTAATAATCTTGATATGAAAGACATTTTTGCGATTATTATGGAACTGCTGTTAAAATTATTTTGTATGAAAAAATTATGTTTTATCGTGGATTTCGCAAGGAATTAATTTTCATTTTTTCATATAATATTTTTTAATTTATATTTTTGGTTAATTTGATAAGGGGGTCGATGAAGGATATGATTCTTTTAAATGGAGGAAAACGATAGAGAGCCCTTAGTTTATATCATACATTTATCTCCTTCTGCGCCCGATTTAAAAGACATATCTTTCGAGTTTTATTTGTCAATATTTACTCAGCGGTTCACCTGGCTGAACGAGATTTTTAAAGACCGAGCAATTTTCCTGGGAAGATAGTGAAAAGATTTTCGAGACGGTCATATTTATTTCAATGGAAAGAAATTTTTGGAGTGCACGGAGTCCAGTCCTTGCTTTTCTTGAAGCTTAAGAAGTGCATCTGGAAATCGCTCCTACACTAACAGTGGTGTATCCCCGTCCACATAAAGCACATATAAATAAATATAATACATATGTAACAGTTAGGAGATATTTCCTGTTGGTGCACCGAAAGCGCGACCGACATTTGTTGTGCCAATTGGCACGAACCCCTACCATCTTGAAAATATTTATGCTTACTCGAGCATATATATTTAATTACAATCTCATCAATGGTCTCCTATTCTATTTCATTTCGACTACAAATATATTATTCAAAAGTCATAATTGGTCCCCCATTTCTGCTAAATGCCCTCCTCGAAAAAGATATGCTTATTAGGCAATAATCGTGCGATTGGAAGCAAAACCAGCGATCGATTGCATCACAATTGATTCAACAGCTCCAAGGCCGATGGTTACCAAAATAGTGTAATATTCCGTATCATACACAAAAGTTAAAATATATCTTAAATCTGTTATCATCAATCAGCATAATATACTGTTAAGAAGAAGCCACACGAGGTAGATTAACGATTGGGCTATTCTTTTTATTCGCTGCGAAAACACACATTTGCCAAAGTGCAGTGAGACACAAGTGGTGCAAGAGTCTGCCGTGACTCAGAGTGCATTCTCGAGTACATTTTTACAGACAATCTCGAGTAATTTATCATCGAGATTCGCGTAACGTAAGAACCTAACCGAGAGCTATAAATTACACGCGCTCGCAAATCGCATATTTAGAGACGTCCGCGTGCGAATTTGTCAACCTCGATAAGTTTTAGTGCCAAAAACAGAAGATACTCGAGCTTAGAATGCACCGTGCATATTTGAGATCATGGATCGCGTTATATTATGTGAGGCAGATACTGTGATTAGCATGTTTCCGCCATGCCACGCATAAATCCCAGTTTCGTTTTTGTTCGCTTGTTGATGAAACTCTTACTTGATCTTTTACAGTTAGTTCGTATCGAGTCGTGATTCGAGAAACACTTGCTAAAGTGAGACATTTCTAGAACAGAACAGAACTCGATATAATTTGAAATTGGTGCGCCCCTGATCGTATGAAATCTATCCGTTCCTGTCACCTTGTCAATTTTCTAGTATCTGGGTCACTAATGCGCATGCGCTATGTTACACCGTGTTTATACGCAACATAAGACAACCACTAGACCAGTAGCTTACCTATTTTATTATATATTATACAAACACAGCTTTTTTTTTAATATAACAATTTTTATTGTGTAATAATTGAAGCAAGATGATTATGGTGAATTTGAGTTCATATCAGAAATTATGCAAATAAAGCCAATTAGGTATATAAAAACAAAATTTCTAAGTAGAACCAATTTGTTAGTTATCGCAACATTATATAGAAAAACAATATTTTGATACTAAATATATTAATTTGAAAGCATGTTATAAATTCATTTTTCCACTCCATCTGCCATAATCCCCAATTGAGATAACATCGCTAAAAATAATTGCTATAAATGCATTCACTTTGTTGTGGAAATGTAAAAAAATAAATACTATTCCTCGGGGGTGGTTATAAATAAATAGATTGCATCCCCAGTTAACCGGCAATGAAACTTTAGCTTTTAATGAGAGGCTCGAGCTAGATTCCTTTTAGTGATTCACATTAACCAGTCATTTTGACATCTATTTCCTTTTAGGGATAGAGCATACGTTACGTTTCCACGTTCAGGTTTTAATGCCCGTAATCAGTTGTGGGTTGCAATCCCAATTGGGTCACGAGGTCCTCTCGAGTACCTGGAGCCTCCCGACCAGGTGCCGTCGCTTGACACGAGGACGTGAGAACAATATAAGTTTGTCAAAGTTAATTTCAAAACTTGACTTGAATTCGCAACTCAGTTCCGGCCCTATTCATATTTAAGGCGAAGTTCAGACGCATTTTTTCTTCGCCCCTTTTGTCATATGCCGAAGGAGAGCTTGAATTTTGGGGAAGATTTTGTATGGAACTTTGATTAAAATATTCGGGAAACTCGGCAGACAATATCGTATTAAAATATTGCAGAATCATTTCAATGTTTGAGGGTCATACATCGCGATATCGATTGCTAAGGTTTTTTTTAAATCAAAAGGCAGACTAACTCATCGATTTGTACGGCTGAACAAAAAGGGTTGCTTCTTTGAATTATTGATGTTTGCCAGCTCTATCAAAGCAAACTGATATGGCTGGCTTCATAATAAATACTGGATGATTAATGGGATTGTTTGCCACGTATGCATGGATAATACGCGCCTTAAGAATTTGATTTTGATGAGGATTATACGACTCAAATAACCACAAATAAAGTTACCCAAGCTCGATACCCAACCTAGCGTATAAATGACGGTTACTGTTAAAAAAATATATAATAGAAAGTATATAGATAATAGAAAATGCCGCAAAAAGCCCTAAAAGTGGCTACAAGGTTTGTATGTCGGATCGGTCCGCTTTTCGGACCGTTGACATGACGAATGAGCGCCTCGCGATCTGATGCCATTCCTGAACATGTCTACAGAACGATTATAAGCTCTCATTGTGAAACGTTGTCTGAAGAAGACTGATCGGGTGGGTCTTTATTATGCCGGTTGAGTCGGCATTTAAGCGATAATTAAGAAAAGGGGGATTAGACAAGTTTATATTATTAAATCGGATAGAGTCGATCAATGTTGGTTCATGTAAAGTAGAATGGCCAAGTAAAATAAAAACCATATGCAACTTTCGATCGGGTCGGTATTCTGTGTTTTGCGCCCTAAGCCCAGTTACGCTCCGTAACGGGCGCTTGCTTTGCCACGCCTTTGTTACGGCCCTGCATAGCATTGTAAACCCCTGTACTCTGATTACCAAGGCTATTTGCACATATCCTTAAAAGCCTCACTAGCTTAATCAGGATTCTCCTTTCTAATATGGTACACCTTGCAAAAATATATGAACATGGAGAAAATCGCTTTTTTAAAATGTATTTTTGTATATAATGATATTATTTGATAAGTCGCTCTAAGATAAGCAACAAACGTTCAGTTGAAGTTCCACTGAGGAGCTTAATTGACATAGCTGTCTGTCATCCAAGGCATGTCTCGATGTGACAGCATCCCTCGTTAAAGATAGGCCATCTATCTGACTTTCATTCTAAAAAGCAAAGATATCCATATTAATCGAGATTTTATCTCCGACATGATTCTCTAGATTTTTTCCCCATCAAAACTGCCATGGTCAATGTGATCATTTTTTACTCTAACTTGGCGTTGGTAAGAATTAGAAAAAGAGTCAATATATATATATATATATGTATATTTAGTCGTGATCGAAAATTAATTACGCAATTGGGGCGCAGGGCGGTGGTGTGACTCGCCGGAGGTCTGCGGAAGAAAGACGTGGTAAGTTTGGATATTAAGGAAGCTGGGTCCTCGAGAAAATTTCATACAAAGGAATAGGAAACGACCGGACCATAACGTGGTCGCAAAGACCCACATCACGGAAGTTGGATACGGACAAAGGCCGATAGAGGACGTTTATGCGAAGCAAATGAAAGTCGTAAATAATACCCGAAAATCGCATGTGTATCAGACGTGCCCTGAATCTCAACTTTGCTTTTTATTTAAGCGAATAGCTTATCTATTGACCAAATGTAATACGTGTCTATGATAACTTAGCAATGATCAATATTTATTATAATATTATAAATGAGATCTGCTTGACGAGGCGCCTCGATGCTGTTTTTTAAGAATGTCTTTTCAATATACCATCATAGGGGATATTTCTAAAGATAAAGATTTGCAATTGTCTTTCGCATATGGATATTTTAGTATATGAGTTATTTGAATAGGAATATTAATCAAGAAAATATCTATTAGTCAGTTGTATTTTAGTTATTATTGCAAATGCAATCGCTCATAGGCAGTCTTACATAATTTTATTGAGAGTGGTACTTTTACCTTTTCAGATTCAGGACACTTTGAAACTATCTATAATTTTCTATAAAACAATAAATAAAATATACAGGGTGTTAAAAATATACAGAGATGGCCAATTTGAACTAATTTTTTAAATAAATTTAATAAAAATATCATAAGCATAAAAATTATTTTCTTAATCCTGACCCTGCCAAACTGGTACCTCTTCAGGTTTAACGACGTCAGGAACTGGTTGACGGGGGCTGGACTGCAGCTCGCCGTCTGAGGCCATCTTTACTAGGCGAAGAAAGCTTGCGCCCCCACCTCTGAGTATCGAGAACTGTGAGATCAAGTTCTCAAGATCCATCCGTTACTTGGGGGTTGAAATTGACGATAAGCTCCGTTTTGTTACACATACGGAGAAGACCGCAACAAAGGCGGCTAGTATTGCGGAAGGTCTAGTTAGGTTGATGCCTAACATCGGTGGCCCTAAGACAAACCGTCGAAGACTATATAACGAGGTGGTGCACTCGGTACTATTGTACGGAGCTCCGATATGGGCCGAGGCACTACACTTCGAAAGGGCCAGGCTCAATCTGGCTAGAGTACAAAGGAGAAGCGCGATCAGAGTCGCAGCAGCATATCGCACAGTGTCAGAAGACGCAGTCCTGGCACTGACTGCCATTTCGCCAATCGACCTGCTCGCAAAAGAAAGGAAAGCTATACGCACCGGGGAAACCAGGCAAAGAGCTAGGCAGTCCACCATGGTGGAATGGCAGTCCCGATGGGACAGCTCCACCAAAGGTCGATGGACCCATCGGCTCATCCCTGACCTTAAGCCCTGGACAGCTAGGAAACACGGTCAGCTGTGCTACCACCTTACCCAGGCACTCACTGGGCATGGCTGCTTTGGTAGCTACCTGCACAGGATTCAAAAAGAGGCCGGTCCGAATTGTCACCATTGCGGAGCGGAGCTGGACGATGCCGCGCACACGCTATTCGACTGCCCGGCTTGGAGCACAGAGAGGGATACACTGCGGGAGGAGCTTGAAGTCAATTCACTCACTCCCAGCAACATGGTCCCTACGATGCTAACCAATGCCAGGGCATGGAACGCGTTGTCCAGATACGTCGCGTGCGTTATGCTGCAGAAGGAAGATGCTGAACGACTGAGACGTCGGACACGATCAAAAATTTAAATAATATGCGCTATAGCCACTGATATATTGAATCTAAAACTGTTTTATTTTTTTGTTTCAAATGACCCATCTCGGAGAAACCATCAACAAGCCACGAACATAACATTTCTACACGAGTTTTTCGATGCTACTGTTTTATTATAATAATTGTTCAAAAAAATAAAAATATTTTTTTTTCATGTACTTGAAAGATGTATTTATTACATAAGATCCATTTTATCTCATAATTTTTAGCGAAAATACTCGAAAAAAAATCGCGAAAATAGCCTATTTTTGAGGCGCCTAAAGTGAGAAGACGCCTTAAGTTCAAAATAGTTGTTAATTTTTTTATTTATAGAATTTAGAAGTTGACATTTCTCATTCGTTTGCACATTTAATATAACTTTGGAAGCTCAGAAGTATTTTTTTAAGCCGACCGATTTATAGGTGAAATTTTGGGTATTTTTTCAAAATGTTAAAAAAAAATCTATTTCGACAACTCTTACATTTAGGATATAGGATAACTAGTTTCGTAATATTATAGGGTAAATATATCCATTCGTTGATTAAATTTTTTCCACATTGCCCTCATAAAAGCTTACATAATTATGCCGAAGATCGATGGTGATATGTTTGAGCACAATTTTTTTCTCTAGTACACATCGAGCTGTAAATAAGAAACAAGAATGGGTGGTTTGTACGGTTCCTCGCACTAACAAGGAACGAATTCCCGAATTGTACATTTCCGAGGATGTCGCATGTTTAGGACGAAGGCTCCGATAGATCGGAGCAAATTTGCAATTGAATAAGCTTGCTAGTAGATGGGGTGGGTTTTTCAGGGGGCTTACACACGCCGCTTGCTGGTAATATTCATTAGAGGGCGGCTTAGGCTCGGGGAGGTCGCTTGTTTTCCCAGCTCGGGGCTATCCAGAGAACATTCTCACACACATTCACTCTATATCATCCATTATCAATCATTTTTCTTTTATTTGTCATTTTCTCTTTGACAGGCTTCATATTTTTCAAAGGGTAGCATTCGATCAAACAGAACACCCCTTTTTCCGACGGGAGCGGGCTAAATTATTCCGCATTCTTTGAAGTCTGAATATTCTCTTATTATTTTGGACGCCTGCAAATAACACAGTTCATTTTCGGTTGGAATTATTGTAGATCAGGCTAATAAATTATTCAAATTTATTGTTATGACATATACAAGAATTATTCAGTTTTATTATAAAGAAACTAAACATCAATTCTCTTGCAGATATGACAAATTCTTCATATAATTTGTGTTTGGCCTATTTCTAATAGCAAAAAGCTTTAGGTTTTATCCTCGATAGTTTTACTGTATAATAAAGCTATCTGGAAATAATATGGAACTGGATCGCAAGACCCTAGAAAGATTTTGTTATTCTCATTCTCATATATTAGGCAAAGCGAAAATAAATGCCATTTTTTTGTTATTTGGAGAAAAAAAATATTTTAATAAAAGCTGTAAAATATTACTCAATTAAATAATTTTCATTGTTATTTATAATCGTCCTCTACAGATTACAGGTAGCTTTTTAATGTCTCTTTCGTAAAATTCGGTCGGTTTTCCACTAAGGTAAGAATCCAAATGATTTTTAACTTATTCCATACAGGAGCGGTAGAAACAGGTACTTGATTTGAAGAAAGCCACTGTTTTTCCTTCTCGGACTATTTTAGAGGACCCATTTCTCATCCCCAGTAACGATCCTTTTTAAAAATGGATCGGTTTGGTACCTGGACAATAACGATGAACAAATGATTATCCACTGTTCCAAGACCGTTGATGACGGCTCGTGCGGTACCCAAATTCCCTGTCTATGTTTTTCCCGAGTCTTTTCAAATGGTCTTTTACTGTCGACCAGGGACATTCGATGTCTAGCGATAATTCCTTTATTGTTTTTCGAGGATCAGATTCTACCAGAGAATTTAATGCGTCATCATCGATTATCGGAGATCGTCCTGATTTTGGTTTATTTTTCAAATTTCTGTCGCCACTTTTGAATTTTTTGAATCATCTATTCCATTTTCGAATGTTCAATTTTTTGCCATATGTATCACAGATGCTCTGAGTAGCTTCTTCTGCTTTTAATCCTTTATCGAATAAAAACAACAAACAAGATCGTAAATGGGTCTCATCAATTTCTGGCTTGGACATTTTCACTATGACTAAAAAAATATTAAAATATTTGAAAAAGTAAGACAAATAACAGAGCTTTAAAATGACACCAACCTTGACGTATTCACTTGACAGCAACCCGATGCAAATTGACGGCAAAGACGCAACCAAAAAAATGACATTTCTTTCCGCTTTATCTCATACGATAGAGGTATGATTAAAAATTGTGCTAGCAAATAATGGGTAAACAACGCATAATGTAACAATGGTAGCCCGAAATTAACCGTGACCTCCCGAAAGTTATTCAGAAGGCGACATAAAAGAATAAAGGAACTAAAACCCTTGCACGCAAGGACCTTTCTGAGCATTGTCTTCTCAGATGAAAAATTATTCTCGATTATGTATCTTATTAATAAACAAAACCAGTTTATATGAAAAGAAGTCGACATACAATGTATAACAATGAATACCCATTAGAAAACAAGTCTCAAAGCTGGTCACAATTAGGGTTATATCAAATCCTGAGTTCATGGATCAGAGGATCAAAAATATATTCATAATATATGTCAATTTGGTTAATAGCAAACACTTAAAAAAAACTAAGAAAATTATTTTCATAAATATTTCAGCGCAACAATGGGCTACAATCGTAAGTAATTTGAATGCATTTCCAATAGCATAACCATTCAATTTTTTCTTTGAAGTCTATCGTGACTTTCAATAATGAAATACTTTCGAAAACAATTCTAGATTGTTGCTTTAACATGAACGTCAAAAATCAACTGCCAAGTCATCATTTCGCCCCTGTCGATTGTCATATTCATTTTTGCACTTCGTGCACGAGTCGAACAATAAATACGAAATAAACCAAGTTTGTCTGACGCAAACATCTTTACTTGTTAATAATTGTTTGGTTGTATTGACAAAGGAAACGAACGAACGAAACGAAGAAGTGAGAGAAAAGGGGTGGCAGTGGGATGAAACGTTTGAGAGGTGAACAGCTGTTTCACTTCAGAATTATAAGCAGGAGAAAAAATAATTTTTCAGGATTAATTGCGTTTCATACGAAGTATATTTGAAATGTACGAATATTTATGGTCGAATTTAAAGCTCTTAAATGCGCCTCAGTTTGACCCAGAAAAGTTCTTCAAAACGCGCAAATTTAAGCGTGTGTCGTTTCCTAAAAAAAAAAAATAGGAAAAAATTCCGAAGGAATATAATTATTTCGATTCCCGATTTAAAAATATTATACGGTCATGAATTATACAAATTGGAGGCGTTTTTCAGGCACGCCTACTATGAGTTCCAGTTTCGTTGATCCCTGATCCATCCATCTTAACTCCATTCTATTATTATATAAACTCATCCCTTCGTCAGCCACCCTTAAATTCCACTTCTTCGGCTTCGTCAACGTCTGCCTCCCTACGCTGACTGAAGCCACCCTCACTCGATAGGTCAATTTTTATTATAGCGAAAAATCATTTCAGAATGAAAAATATATTTCATTCCACTCTCATAATACGTCCATAATTTTTACTATAGTCAATGAGAGAAATATGCTCGAATCGGTATTTCTTTAACTTATCCTTAGACTTAAATATAATTTTAAATTCATATAGATTTTGGACTCTTATTTTAGAGATTCAAATTTAAATTGCGACAAAAAATCACCTGTTCAACAAATTTTGGAAATCGAAAGTATTGATATTATTGACCACCTATGAGTAACTTAATTTACTTTATTAACCTTTTGAGTAGTGAGCTAATTTAAAATCTTCATAGTCTTAGATGCTATATTTGCTTATCCGTCACTTATCATCTGTACAAATCCACTTATCTGTCAGGATCGCAGCAGCGCGTATGTAGCTTATATTTAACACTCTCATCGCCTAGCACATCTAGTGGACTAAACGCCGAACGAATTAAATAAATAAATACTGTCGATAATACAATTTCTTCAAGTAAACATAAACAATACACTTTAAATCGATTCATTATATCATTGACACATCATTATGAATCGATAAATTTGGGTTAACGATCTATACAATCGTGCGATGTTCGCAGTAAGTTCTCCGTCTCTGTCTCTCATGCACAGTTAGCAAACTGCGCTACGTTTTTTCCGTCTCTATCTCTCCGAGCTCAACGTACAAGAGTGCTTTTTCTAAATCACTGGAATTCGCTCGCAAATACGCGATCATCTTACTATACAGGTTAATTAAAACATAATGATATTTTCGCTATTCATTCATAGTAAAGTCAAAATAAATCAAGATTTCATTTTCATTTTTATTACATGATTCTAAATGCTCATTTTGAGATCATGTTTTAGCAAAATGGGTTAAATCTTATATTCTTATTAAGCTTAGGATTCAAATTTGTATTATGGTAAAAAATTGACTATACTTATAAATTTGGGATCGTCGAAATATAAATATGTCTTATCCTAGTACACTCAAACCTCTTTTTGTGCGACTTTTTTCGTGCGATTTCCAAGATATGCGGTTTTTTAAAGCAATTTTTCTTTTTTTAAAATTTCATAAAGTGTACGTATAGAAATATTTTGGATAAAATAGGAAATAAATCATCAACACTAACCGAAATTTTGAAAAAAAATATCATTTGGGACTGTATAAATCATATTGCATTTGCTATCGCTGAATTACGATCGCGCCCTTTATTCTGGTTTAGATTTTTGAAAAAAATGATTTAGTTTTTTTGCATTTTACCAATGTTTCGACTTCTAAAGAAATAGGTTTTTTTATTAACTTTTTTATGCGATTTTTGGATATATTTTATACAGTTGTTTCAAAGTTTTGTGGTTTTTAAAATCCATGAAACGCATCTTTACTTTTTCTAGTGTATGCTGATTTGCAGCAATAATTTAACTATGAATATATTGTATATCTAAAATTATTATTAAAATGTTGTTCGCATTAAGCAGTGAAGAAACATAAATCGACGGACAGCATAGGATTTCCGGCATCAACTATTTTTTCCAAAGAAAAATTGTATTATAACGGGGTTGAAAAAAATCATAAAAGTAGGTATTATTTTATAAAAATTTCCCAGACTATCCATAGTATATGAATTTTATTTACACTAAAGAAGATCCTGAACTTAGAGCAATCAACAAACTTTTCTTTTACATTAAGGGCTTGTTATCCCTGGTAGAACACTTTCAAGAAACTTGCAAAAACTTCACAGGATAGGAACTTTTTAACAATTAAATAACTATAATTTATTCTTCACCTAAAGTTTAAAAGCTTTAAACTGATGTGGATGAATAGCAAAGTGCTTAACACTTATCACGCGCAACAAAGGAGTGAATTTAATTTTTTATTCAAGTTTTATTTTTTAGTGTTTTAATATGTTAAAAAGCGTCGAGATATAAAGTGTACTAAAGCTAAGGGTGGAATAATTTTGATGGCCTCGAATGCGGACCGATGTTAAGGGCCTAAAAATGTACTCGCAGGAGGGAAGCAAAGGGGTATTTAATGAACAACCCTCGTCCACGGAAGTCGTCATGAGCGCTCCGAGGATAATTGGAACAACTGATTAAAATTTGTATATGAACAGGACGAACGTAAAGCGATTACTTTAATTTTGAATTATTTCCCAAACAAAGAACGCATTATCGCATCAATCCTTATGCAGGATCTTTATGACGTACTTCGTCTTTATTAACACGGACGAAAGGTCATCTGATCCTGCCGGAGCGAGGCTGACTTTTTATATTCACGACGGCGGGTACAGTTGTTTCGTAATCAGTGTTTCGAGTTAAGGATTCGCTCTTGGAAAGCGGAAATGAATCCATTTTGGAAAATGCCCCTTCAACTTGGTCTCACGAAATTATCCTATCTAAAAGTTTCTTCGGCGAACCGTCTCCGAGGGTATGACCAGGAAAACGAGGGTAAAAGAGGGAAGACGGCTGCACGTGCGACTGTTTGTCTGACAGTTGCCCTTAGCTTTGTGTACGATTTCCTTTTATATATTTGAGAATCTTAATATAATAGGGGGATGGGGAAATAATCAATTTTTAACGTATAAAATAATTTTCAATCTTTTTTCTTGTCATTATAGTTCACTTGCTGAATGGGGCCAAACGTGATTTTATTGAAGTCATTCTTTTTATAAAATTAAATCTCACCACAAAGAAAATCGCATTCTTATTTGCTTCGTATTATTATATAACACAATACAATTTTTTTTAAATACAAATCATAATTAATTGCAAAAACAGGTTGCTTTAATATTTGGATAAGATAAATGTATAGATATTTTCTGTCCTAGTGCGATTAGCGACAATCTATAAGAAAACTATAATAAATTCCATGCTTATTCATGTATACCTTTACGATTAAAGTGATTCTGAATTATTGATCATTGATGATCAAGCTTTGTTGGGATTATTTGACGATCGTCCAATTAATGAGACCTTGTTATTTAAGGAACGTCCCTGGGGTTTATATTTCCATTTAAAAATCATTTTTAGAAATAATTGATTTTTTATCGACTGCACAAAGAAATCTTAGATAAAATTACAATCCTTATATAACCCTTGTATAGCACGATTTCGCTATAACACGATTAAAAAAATAGTTTTAATACAATAAAATTATTTTGTATTTATTACAGAATTTCATCCATAAATTGTGATATTCAAGAATTACTGATGAAAGAAGAAACTAGGCCTAGAAGAACTCAAAATTTAAAAAAACGAAGAAATTTTTAATATTTTTTCCTATAAATCATATAGAGCATTTTATTAGGAGTGCAAATTAGTTCGGTCCGTTTTCAAAAGACAGCTCTGACTTTTATGGACGTTTCATAGTTATAACTGATTTCGGTGATTTCAGAGAGATTAGACATCATACAATAATATTTTGTTTATATCGCTTTAAGTTTCATAAAATACCTTGTTTTTTCTGTGTCAAATTTTGTGTTAACTAAGCAGCATTTGCGAGAGGTTTTAAGACAAAGATTTGGAAGCATTACTCGATTAAGATCCGAGTCAAATGCAAGAAGATTTTGCAAAATCATTGAGATTGATTCGACAAGCATTTTCTGTAAGACCGAAAGACGTTAAAAGGCGATTTTTTGCTTAGGAACAGCTGACTCATAAGCAACAAAGAAAGAGTTTTTCACATCAGATTGTAACGGGGGATGAGAAATGGATACTCTTCGATAGACCCAGTTAATAGTTGCTATAGACCTCAATATCAATACCAAACCCAAATATTCATAGTTCGAAGGTGATGCTGTGTATCTGGTGGGACCAAAAGGGTGTTGTGTACTATGAGCTGCTACAACTTGGAAATTTCATTTTGGGCGATTGGTATAGGCTGCATACAACAAGAAAAACAACCGAAATATGAGCAAAGACTTTAATAAAGTTATTCTTCTGCATGAAAACGCTCGGCTTTATATCGCAAAAATTGTAAAAATATATTTGGAAACGTTCAAGTGGGATATTTTACAGCACCCGCTATATTCTCCAAACATTGCTCCTTCAAATTATTGATTGTTTTGACAGATGCAGCAAGATTTGGCAGATTACTGAAAATTAGCCCCTACTTTAGATCGTCTCAAAAGATGAGACATATTTTCGAGATGGAATTCGAAAATTACCTAAGAGAATGGATAATACTTTGATTAGTTTGTTCTGAAATAAATGCATTTTTGATTGCAAAAAAACGAACCGAACTAATTTGCACACCCAATATAAATTATTATCCTTTTACTGAAAGAAGCTTAAACTAAGGATAGAATTCCTGATGTAAAAATACTTTGCTATTAAGACAAGTATGTTATCATAGTATAATTTATAAGCGGTGAAAAGTAAGATTTCTTTATAAAATGTGTGCTTTAAAAATATTTAAATAATAAATATATATAACAATATTTATTTTTATATTTGCTTTAATTAATTATTATTAAGAATTTTCACGGAAACACAAATGATATTTATTTAGAATGTTCGTAGAGCCATTATATATTAATAGATTTATATTAAATAACGAAAAATGAAAATATATGAATTCAAGTTAAGTTGCGAAAATGAAAATTGCCAGAAGGCGAGGCGTGCCGATTTGAAACAAATGGCAAAAAATTACGATGGTCTCAGCATTTTAATTGTTGGTAACGTGACAATTGGGATGGAGGTCCGTGCTAAAGTTTGGAGATTTCTGACGCAGGTTTTGCGCCATAATGGGATGAGGATGGTTGAAAGCGAGGTGCTGGAGTGTGAGGAACGCGGTTGCAAAACCTGTGAACATTTTCAAGGTTGACCTAGTTTCATGGATTTCCAATACACGAAGGAGAATAGAATGGCGTGTTTTTGGATATTGCGGTGTCACTCAAACTGTTCTGATTCTCTGGTGACATCTATCCTATTAATTATAGAGACGTTTAACGATACAACTGATCCTTTACTCCTTCGCAAAAAGCTCTCAGAAGATTAAACTGCAAATAGATTGCTTAAAAAAATCAAAAAGACCGACAATTAAATATGGATGATCTGTAATATTACAAAAGATTACGATAATATTATGCGAAGAAATTATTTCTTAATGTTATTTTATTGCAGCACAGTTTGATATTGCTCCGCAAGCTTTTAAGCCGATTGAGAAAGGAAATTGATTAAAACTTCTCCGGGCATTTTATTGATAAAGCTAAAATATCCGCCAATATTTGTGCGGTTCTCAAATCGATGGTTTATTCGATGTTTGAGAAAGGACGGTCATTTTTCGCCAGAAGAAAGCTGCCAAAGGAGCTTTCAACTTGGATTGAAAGCTTTGTTTTCGTTCTTTGGCGACAACAATTCAAAAAGAACGATGTTTTTTTGCTTGAAAGATTCTGTGGCGCACAATCTGACACTTCCTCCGCCGATGGACGAAAAAAAATCAAAACCATTATATTTTCGATCAACCCCAAAAAACGAGGAAAAGTAATTTATGCTCGAATAATTGACGCCTGAAATTTTAAGCGGGCGTTAAATGTCAAGGGATTAAAAGAACAAAATTACATTTTTCTATGGTATGCAATTTTATTCTTGCAATCATAATGGAAAGCATCTTTATTCGCAAAAAACATCGTCTATTTTTTCTAACTATTTCCTATTATTTTTCCCGCTGTCATTACTAGCAGGCTCGCGAAATACCACTTATGACACCATTGTAATCCTCATGTTCCTTATCATAATCTGGCCTTATACCTATGCATAAATGAGTTCACGCGGGTACGTTTACTATCGGATCGTGTAGGGTCCGAAAAGCTGAAAGAACACAGTCAATTAATGATAAACGACTTTCGGGAGAACATGAAATCTATTCCTTTTTTTCTCGCAAGGGTGATGCCGGACTAGCGTGAGAAGATCTATGAGTAAGTAGTAAAATAATACATGTTATTGAATTATATTGATAACTACTACTTCAATCATAGTCACTTAAAGACGATTCTGTGTGACTTTATTAACTGTTTCAGTATTTACTTTTTCAGATCTCGGAAAATCTCCCAAATTTACTTAAAATTATCGAGGATCTAAATTACTTTTACTACATTTAAACAAATAAAATGTAATTAAAAATCACAAGCTAGGTTTACCGATGTAACACGAGTTATTTTTGGATTATAACGTAATCCATTGTCGACATAATATTTGCTATCAATGAAATACGAGTACTGACAGCTATTGTATTACATAGATTTTGTTTTTCAACAATTTCTCGAAATCAGTACGCTTTACAGTAGAGGGTGGAAAATTTTATTTGAGCGACGACTTCTTGGATTGCTACTGGTAAGATGGCGGAACGTGACTTGCCTCCTTGTATCCGTCCGAGTGTTTATTTTCATTTAATACATTTTTGGCTGCAAGCACGGCTTTGTGTACTTTTTTCATCCCCCAGATGTGCAAAGCGAATAGTAGATATCTGGTGGTGACAGTGGAGTGATAAATTTAACAAAGCACCCCATTTATCATATTATTCCTCCTCGGAAGAGTCTAAACGTTTGAACGTTTGCATATTAAAGAATCCCCATTCGGACGATTTTTCTCCATACGTCTCGTCGAAATACCCGGTTTCCTTTATGCCTTCTGCAAACACATAAGTCTTATTCAATTTAGATGTTGGTCTCAATGTACGATGTTGAATCGGAGGAGAGAAACCCATTATTTTGCATATGTATTTTAGCAGATTTCATGCACTCTTGAACGCAAGCTGTTTCATCAGAAAGTGAATATTGATAGTGATTATTCTTTAAAAGTATGCTATTATTTAAAATAAAATGCTAGATTAGAAAATGTCACATTATTATTTTGAGTTAAGAAATTTACAGACAAGCATCTGTTTAAATCACAGAAATCAATGCTATTAAAAATCTACAGCATCTGATGATTTATACAATGTTAAAACTTTTACATGATGATGACATACTTTGAACTGACCTGGTTATGCTAAGAGTTAAACTAGACAAAGTATTTTAATGACGGAACAATGAAAAGTGCATCTTCTTCATGTTTCCGATATTATTACCATTATAGTTGGTGAGATATCAGAAGTAGCAAAGATTATGGAAGTGTATTGATAGCCTTCAGCTATTAACTATTTCTATCAAAGAACGGACTTAAGAACAATATTTATCTAATCGAGGTATCCATCGTTTAGCCTAATGTTACAATCTGATATCTCACTACAACTTTCTATTATATCAACGTTCATATACCAGTAATATCAATTATACACCAATTATATAAGTTCTACGATCCAAACTCTTAAACGAAATGAGCTTGTGGATTATTTATCTTGAAAATCAATAAAGAAATATAATGTAGCAATTTAAAATGATTTAAAATTTAATTTAATCAAGTATTCACATGATTATGGATGTTACATAGATACTTTTCTGAGTATTCCTGCCCAAATAAGCATGAGATAATAGATATTAATTAAGTCAATACAGTTTATTTTCATTGGATTGATATAATGATTTAAAAAGAAGATTTGTGCTACTTAAATATTTTTTTGAATGGATGAAACATGATTACATTCGGGCCTCGTATAACACGGTTATATGGTTCCGCAAAAACGTCGTGTAATACAAATCCGTGTTTAAGGTTTAAAGTTCATACAAATTAGGGTTTGCTTTGAAAAAATCATCAGTACATTACTAAATATATTTAACTTTTTCAAGAATATAACATATAAATTGTTATTCCAAAGATAAATCATATTTTCTGTGTGACGACTGATATCCAATCCAAATATTTTTCGTCATAACGATAACAGAGTCGTAACTAGGGTATGGAGCGCCCGTAGTAAATATCTAACTTGCCCCCCCCCCCCGAAAATCCAGTTTAAAAAAGAGATAAATATTATCTTTATAAATGCATTAAATATGATTATCTCCGAAAATTCCGCAAAAAAACTCTAAAAGCGGACGGATTAGCCACAAGGTCCGTGTATCCAACCGGTCCGTTTTTCGGACCGCTGACATGACGAATAGACGTCTTGCGATCGGACGCTATACCTGAACATGTCTATAGAATGATTATGTACTCTCATTACAAAATGGAGTTGTCTGAAGGAGTCTGATCGGGTGGGCTGTTTAAAGTTTACAATCAGCCGAAAATATATTTTTTATTGCGGGCTTATGCCGACTGGGTCGCCCTAATGTTTAAGCAATAACGAAGAAAAGAGGAATAAACACGGATAGAGTCAATTAGTGTTGATTCATGTAAAGTAGAATGGTCAGGTAAAACTAAAACTATGTGCAACTCTTGATTGGGTCGGTATTTTGCGTTTTGCGCTCCGATCCTAGTTGCGCCCGTGGGGGGCGCTTGCTTTGCCATCCTCTTGTTACGGCCCTCCATAATAATATTGTTTTATATATTTTCTATCTAACATGATCAATATATTGCTGCCCTGCGTATTCTAATGAAGACCTGGAACATTCTTAACACGTTGCTTGCGGGTTTTTTTGTACTGATTAATTCTGTCTTGAATTTTAAGCTTCTTTTCATTATAGGATAATTTTCTATTTAAAATAGTCAATTATATGCCTTCATTAATTGTTTTAATGCGAAACATGTAGTTACTTCGCTGCAACTGCTTTCTAAGCCATCAATTGTGATAGATTATTTTAACATTTCGACTAATTCTCCTTCGTTCAACGTACGATCCTCCAATATTTCTTGGATGTCATTAATATCCATGTCATCAAAACCTTCTGTAAAAATAATATTAATTATTAATAATGACATATTAATTATTTTACTGTCTATATTTTTCCCATCAAACCGTGTTATACAAAGCGTGTTGTAAAAATATAATACAAATGGATAAAGCTGCCTTTTATAAAAACAAGTATTGTAATATGATTTTTGACACATTTGCGACTTGTTCGTAATATGATCGACTGTATACATTATATGAAATACTTTGTATATAATAATGTAGCTTCTTTGAGCTTGAACAAAACCACAGCAATGCTCCATTGTCACTTTTAATTCAATGGAAACGCTTCTGGAGATTCCTGTCTGTCTCTTCATAGCTCCAGCATTCCTACTATTAACACATCTGTACTTAATCGAATAGCTCGTCCGTGGTTTCTATCCAGTACTTCGACGGGATTCTGTTTCAATATTATTAAACGTACACATGCGAACGTATATGTGCGTAGAAATATCGAATTTTGTAGGTTGGTATACCGTTGACAGGAGAATAGTTATGCCAGTGAGGCGTGAGATTGGGTACGGGAAGTGGACTATTTACGTGATGCGGTACTCAGGTGCAGGATTGACACACACCCAATATCATACAAGTACCACCATCAAAATGAATGGATATTCGGAGAACTTATCCTGACTGAAAAGCCTCCAAGCCTATATTAAATATGTTTGGAGAAGACCGAAATAGGGTCAGCTACGTACGTATGTGATCAGCTCTACTGAATTTTCTCAAAACAAAGAACTCATGTCACATCTAGATTTTATTATATTTTATCATTTTTTTTAAAAATCTAACACTCTCCGATTATGTTTTCAAGAAATATGCTTGTAAAATATTCCTAACCAAAAGACATCGGTAAATATTATTGGTGATTGACTTACATGCTACCAAATAATTTCGTCTGTGCTTGTTATTGACTTAACAGAAGAAATCAGAAGAACTATATTCTCATGGATTGCAAGGAAAAAGCTCGATGAAGCTAGTTTTAAAAGTTGCAAAGCTAGAAATAAGCTAATGGATGAACGTATCAAAGGGCGTTTTCGGGCCGTTTCGATGAGGAGAATGAGAGATTTGTAAAAATTGAACAATTTTCTTTGGAAAATAGTGAAAAACACCTTAAAATGATTGTGTTAATTCTACTGAAAAAGGCTTTCCGAAGTATAAAAAATCCAATTCTCCTTTTCTTGGTAAGGGTGATATCCTATATGACGCTTAAGTGCATCTCGGATTGGCTCCCACATCAACTGAGGATGTCACTCTGACTACGTGCAACATGTCCAAGCGAATTCGAGACTGGGTGAAAATGAACATGGATAAAATCGAAGCCATGATAAATAGTAACAATTCTCAGACCTTGGGGTGATATCCATTGGGGGAACACAAATTGAGGTTGAAAATGAATACACTTATCTGTACAAGTTATCTGGACAAGTAATACAACTAGGATGACAGAATTTCTCAACAGAAATTGACAGACGAATACCACTGGGATGGCAGCATTTAACCAACGCATCATTCTAGTGTTAACCCACGAAGACGTGGAATCTAATATCAGGCACTTTACACAGAATAAATTTTTCCCAGCGTGCCATAGAGAGATCTATTCTCGGAGTGTCTTTATAATATAGAATCAGAAACGAGGATATCCGAAGAAGAACTCGAGTAGTAGACGATACTAAAATAATTGACACACTTAAGTGGCAATGGGGGAGACAAATGTGTCGAAGAAACGACGGTCGATGGGGAAGAAAAGTGTTGGAGTGGAGACCCCTGTAAGACTGACGATATCGAAAGAATAGCAGGATGAAGCTGGATGCGGAAAGCGGAGGATCGAGAGGGGTGAAGACTCATGCGTTCAACGGTGGACGAACACAGACTGATGATGATGATGATGATTATGAATCTTTCCTCAGCGGTCAGACTGCATGACGATTTGAAGATTCCGCCACGACCAGGCGCACAGCTCATCAGATACCCATTGAAACCATCCTACTGTATTCAACCATCGACATCTTATTCCGCACTCTATGTAAGTGTCTATTGTGACAATAAAATCAAAAGTTTATCGTGGCTTTAAAAAAAACATAATTTATCGGCTTTAAATCCTACATCTTAAAATATTGTAGATATCAAGGACCTAGGAAGGAGGAAGAATTTACTATAAGTCGCAGTACAAAACACTTAAAAAACTAAGAACACTTGCCTGAGTATCGACGCTGCATGACGTTCAGGATAGATCCTGGAGTACGAGACGCATTCTGGAACAACACTGCACTTTATTTATTAAGATATATCCCTCTGACGATCAAGCCAAACCGTATAACCTAAGAACCGAACACGCACTGATTGTCGCCTAGAATTCGACGGCTCAACTGAGCGTACGAATATAAATGTATTAATACTAAATGTAAATTATTATGAAAAACTATTGAAAGAATATATGAGATTCTCTCTGAGATGAGCTCTTTTGATATATTCCCAAAAATATTTTTATCAAATTTGAAATTCATTAAAAAATAATATATTTATGCAACGAAAAGGATGGTGATTTTTTTTAAAAAATAATATTTTTGGGAATATATCGCAGCAGCTTATTTAATCCCATGATTTTTAAAAAATAGTTTTTCTTATAAATATTAATAATTTGTCATAAATGCTTTTCAATTTGTCCGTCCAGTTTAGGCGCCGAGTTTATGTTATGCAACAATATTCGGTGCAGAGCTATATTTTATTTTCACAGGTTAGGATGTGCATGTGCGTATGTTAAGTGATATTTTTTAATACACAGAGTGTTGTGCCGTTCCGGAATGTGATCCATGTTCCAGACTGTATCCTGATCGTCATGCAGCTAAAATATTGAGGCAAGTAGTCATAGTTTTTAAGTATATTGTAATACGATTATTAGGCTTATTATCGAAATGTTTAGTGTTGAACAATTGCATTGAGATTTCAAGAACACAGATCGGAAATAATACTCATAGTGGATAGGAAAATCAAGATGTCTATTTTAAGATGTAGGATTTAGGTCCGATTTTTGTATGATTTTTTTAAAGTCACGACTAACATTCAAATGTATATGTAAAATACGATATTCGGAAGTGATTCATTTAGCATTTCATAGCTAAAAGCTTCATTAAGCATCAATTTTTCCTTAGATTAAAGAAAATACATCAAATATCATTTTAAAAATATATCATCAGCTAAATAATTGCACTAAAATGTGTCAAATATTTAATTTCAGGTATGAAATCGTGTTAAATATAAAAGCAATCCGCAATTGTTTGATTACGAAATCGACCAGCCTTGATCAATCAATAGTCTTAAGTTTAGATGGACGTTGTGAAAAATTGTGCAGTGTGGTTCAAAAGAACTGCTGGTGAGCCAGATTCCAAAGATGCCCAGGACTTCAAAATTCATGCAGTAAGAGCTCTCAGGTAAGGATAATAAGATTTACAAGATAAATTTAAGCTATCATTTAATTTGTCATCTAAAATATACACACAAAATATTTGGTCTAATGGATGTTTAAATTCTTTGTTTTAGGTAAGTCTTTCGAATAGCGCAATATCAATCAGAAATACCGAAGTTTTCAAATATACTCATACTATGAGTTAAATACATAATGTGTAAAAATACGTAAAACGGAAACATAAATATTCTTCAGAATATTGTCGATTATTTTTTCTGATTTCACTGGATACATTTTCTTTTGTATGAGACGTATGATGTCTAGTAATATCGTCACTACTTCTTTTACTTGTACTCCCTGTGTCATTAATATTTTGGTCTGATTCACGATTTCGTTTGGTAATAAATTTAACGTGGGCGAGAACTCTCAGCTGAGTTCAGGGGTTTAGTTATGTTCGTGTTGCTTCTGTCGACCAGTCCCAGTTACCTCCGTTCATAGAGCTTCTGACGGCCTGCGACTGCCGCGTCTCCCGTAACGTTGACGAGAAGGATTCCACAGGGCGATGGTGCTGGGTTTCAAAGACGATTGTTTCTCCACAGCATGTCTACCCAAAGTCTACGTTAAACGGTTAACATACGCGCAATTGATTTGGCTAATTCAAAATTACATTAACTCTTTCGTTGTTTTTCATAATTTCGCCAAGAAAGTCACTGTTTTTCCTTCTCGAACTGTTGTAGAGGACTCAATTTTCATCCCCAGTAACGATCTTTCTTAAAAATGAATCGGTTTCATACCTGGATAATAGCGATGAACAAATGGTTATCTGTTGTTCCAAGACCGTTGATGACAACTTGTGCGGCACTCAAATTCCCTGTCTATGTTTTTTCCGGAGTCTTTTCAAATGGTCTTTTACTGTCGACCAAGGACAACCGATGTCTAGCTATAATTCCTTTATTGTTTTTCGAGGATCAGATATCTACCAGAGAATTTAATGCGTCATCATCGATTTTTAGAGATTGTCCTTTTTTTCGTTTATTTTTCAAATCTCTGTCGCCACTTTTGAATTTTTTGAACCATCCATGGCATTTTCGAATATTCAATATGTTGCCATATGTATCACAGATGATCTGGGTAGCTTCTTTTGCTTTTAATCTTTTATCGAATCTCAACAGTAAACAAGATTGCAAATGGGTCTCATCAATTTCTGGCTTGGACATTTTCACTATGGCTAAAAAAATATAAAAATATTTGAAAAAGTAAAACAAACAACAGAGCTTCAAAATGACATCAACCTTGACGTATTCAATCGACAGCAACCCGAATCAAACTGACGGCAAAGAAAGCAACCAAAAAAAATGACATTTCTTTCCGCTTTATCCAATAGTTGTTGAAAACTAACATATTTTTCCTTCGGAACCCGCTGATTGCTAAAAAAGAGTGCACTGCAGCTCTAGAATGCATCCTGATTGTCATTTAGCAACTAAATCAGGCTTTATAGTATTTAAATAAGTTAGAATAATTGTCGATGCGATGTTCAGGTGATTCAGATTTAGGTCGATCAAGCATTTCATGTTTTTTCTTAATTATAAATTTAAACATTGATTAGTCAAGAACACATATCGCAGCAACGATTCATAATGAACTGGAGGCCCTTGATGTCAATTTAAGAATATTATATTAAGGGCCGATAAAATATCGATTTTTCATAGCCACGGAAAACATTTTTATTTTATCGTCACAATATGTTAAAGTGAAATATCTTGATGGTTGAATAAAGTAGGGTGAATTCAATGTCTATCTAGTGAACCATACTTCCAGTCCCTAGCGGAATCTTTAAATTTTTTCACAGTTAGCCCACTTTATTCGATCATAAAAAGCTACAATCGCCACAATATTACGGCTGATTTATATCGTGTCGATGTATCATCATCGACAGCTCAGATGTTGTGAAGCAGCAATACGATTGCAGATTTGTAGATCAAATTCATGTCCGTTTTGCAGGATAAAATTTAGGACCCGATCTGTGAATGATAATTATTGACGTCGGCCTCGTCCATCCTCGGAGCTGCAGAGCTTCTACGGCGTAAAAAACGCGACACTTCAAATCAATTGAAACTTAATTTTTGTCATATCGACATATGACAATCTGTCGACCTAGCGCCAACGCAATTAAGCGCCCCAGCCTCCTCGTCGGAGTCAACTCAATTAAAACCACCTTTCACCGCGTCATTCACCCCGAAATATTTAATATTTTAAAATTTCCACAGCCTTGTCACAAGCGTGATGAACCAACTGATTCTGTATGACCATCGGCAGGAAGCTCAATAAGATTGAGAGCAACTTCCGGGCAATCATTTTTCAATCCACAGGGAAAGATGTCGACCGATTTAAAAAATCACAGGTTTATACAAAGAGCATTAACGAATCATATTTCAATCAAATGTTTAGGTATGTCTTCTTAACTTGTATGTGTTTTTGCATTTTAAAATGATCTATTTCAGGACGAATCACGTTGATTATATTGAGCTTCGATATGATTATCATTGGTAAATTTTCCGCGAAATATTGCATAGTATTGCAGTCGTCTATTAATTGTGGAACTGACTCCATAAGATTTTTATGAACGTTTCTAAATTAACAGGACGTCCTGAATGGAATTCATCATAAATGCTACTTTCTCCAACTTTAAATTTTTTAAACCATTTCTGGGCAGTCCTTAGACACTTATAGTATGTTCAACATGTACACTATTCATTTTTATCGCTGCAGATCTGGCAGATTCGTCACTCGAAAATAATAAAAAAATAACATAGCACTTTGGTATTGATTATCGATATTCATTTTCTATGGGTACTAATATGCGTCCAATGTTTACGAAAATTGATGACAGACTGATTAATAGATTAGTCAAGCGACGACAAGTTTCGAAAGGTTCAAAATCTAATATTAAATTGTGCTACTTAAAAAAGTCGCCAAAAATGCGCACGAACTTTTGAACTGACCTGATACTACGTATCGCATTTCGAGGTCTAGGCCAAAAAGACCAACAACGCTCTGACCTCTAAAAAGTATTTTACGATCACAATCAATGAAATAGCAGACAGAAGGCGCTTGCAGACGTTCATTGTTTTGGTTTATGATCCCAAAACAATATTTCGCAAGTGTACAAATTTCGGGCAGACATGGATTATTACACCCTGCGTTAGATCCATCAAAATGGCGGCCGATTTCGCACATACAAAAGGGGCATGATTTAAAAAGCGTTTTTTTGGATAATCAAAATTAAATTGTTTCATTCTGCGTCGCTTTTTGAATTGCTAAACATTTGCAAATGCAATTAAAACGCGAATGAGAGGACGCGCACGTCGTATAAATTACAGAGTGAATGTCATGGGTCAAATGCTGGATCGTTTTGTTCACAACAGCTGATTCCCTTTCGAAAAAGATTTGCTTCATTCAATATGGTATTATTAAATGTGCAAATGTGCACAGCCATTTAATTATTTTTGTTTGTTTATGTATATTTAAAATGTTATTTATGAGCGATTGCTATATTTCGGGGGGTGTGTTGTGTATTGATCTATCAGAAGCGTATCAGAAGGTCAGGCTTATATTTATCGTAATGGGAATGTTATGAAATTTGTCAGCGGTGGTGAATTTGAAAGAAGACTTAAACTGATAACAAAATCAAAACACAATCATATTGATTTGTCGAATAGCCTCGTTTCAGACAAAGGGGCGTGATTCAATTTGGTCTTTATCAAAACAATGTAGGGGCGCACTGCTCTCTCGCACACGAGCCGCAGCCTCCCTCTCTGTGTCCTCCGCCGAGACGAAACCCACCCCTCTGCGGGCGCTCTGGTGGGCGTCAGGGGGCGTTTGGGGGTCGGCGGGCCGTGAAAGCCTCCCGCTGAATAATGGGTTATGCGTACGTGCGTCTGTCTCTCACGCCGCCGCGAGACATTCGCCTCATCAGAATCATATTTCATCGGCAGCTCCATACTTTCATCCATCTGCCAATTTTGACAAGTAATTATACTTTCATACCGACAAAGCGCTCAAGAAGTCATGTTCATTCGGGACGAATATTCAAACCTAACGAAAGCGGGCTATTATCACACTCCAGACCTAGACCGGAGACCTCCTTTTTTTGGAATGGGAGAAATCGATTCGTATTTATAATTCCTCTTGTTTCTGGGTCAACAACCCTTAAAATTATAAACATAAAAAGTTGCTTGTTATATTAGAATAAAACGTGAAAATTTACACCATCGATAACACATTTGGAACCGTCATATTATCTATTTTCATGTATAAACATATCAATTAACCGTTAAAAACAATGAATTTCTTTCAAATTTTCAATTCTAGAACTCTTCTATTTAGCTATATATCTACAATACTTTGAAGTTTGGAACTTTGAAGAACAGGAAAAGACCGAGCCGATCAAAATTTAGTACTAATGCTGATGTACATTAGCATATTTTATCGTTTAAAAGAAATAATCATCTCACAGCTCCTCAGTTGGTTACAATATTTTAACATAATTACGTGCCTTTTTTTCAAAATTTTCAACAAAATATCCATAACTTTCGAAGTTTTCAACATATCTTAATTTTTTTTTTTTATTTGAACTATATTAATATTTGCAGATTATACCCATAGGCACCAAGGTACAAAAAAATATACACTCTTATAATACTTAATTACTTTAATATTCTAAAAATTGTCTTATAATACAAATAAAAGTTTCAGTAAATTGGTATATCAATATGTAATAGATCAAAAGATACTGATGCCAATGTTGTAAGCCATATTATTGCCATTTTATCTTTAATGTTGTTTTTTAAATTATCTAAAATTTGATTAAATAGTTGGAAGGTTGGCAAAATAATAAGTAGTGTGAAATCAAATCTTATTGACTATACTATATTACCCTTTCTTCAATAAAACAACTTAGATTATGATTTTAGCAAAAATAACATGATATACTGTAGCTCTTTTTAAGAGCAAAGCGTTAAAATCATTCTTAGAAACATGCATCTTATTTATAGATGAAACCATTAAAATTTAAATGGACTTCAATATTCATCCGTAAGTTCATTAAAAATTAAGATCTATCTTAATCATCAGGACTTAATCGATTATTTTTTCCCATTCATTTTTAATCTTTCTTCAGTGTGCCTATTTTTATTTAGCATCATGGAAATCTATGAAATTGTTTTTTAATCACGATCAGTTAGTACTAATTAAACTAAGTAAAGTCTAAACTGGAAATGAAAATTAAAGTTCGGCACTTATAAAAATAAATAAACCCCTTGAAATTAACGTTAAAATGGAAAGCTTCTGTGGGATGCAATAAGCTGTAGATTTATTAATTTATTGTACGAAATGGTAGAAAAACATCCCTAAATGGACGCTTTCAGAAATATTAGGGAGCGTATTGTGGGAAATGGAGGCTTGTTGTTTTAAAATTTGATAATAATAAATAACGAAAGATAATATTAAGTTACAGCTTAAATTAAATATATAATATAAATTCATCATTTTAGTGTAGGGTAATAAATGTCAGAGGTAACGATGTCTTATTAATCGGATCAATCATTTCGAAGCAGCGTCATTCATGATAAATTAATCACTTTCGAAGTGAATCTTCTATAGTTGCAGTAAGGGTTGAACGTCACGAAAAGTGAAACTCAAACTGGCAGTTGGTTGGGAAGAGAAAGAATATCGTTTGTAGTGTGTCCGTGTCCATTACATACATAATAGACATTCTTTGTGCATACGACACGCCATCTTTACATTAGTAACAAGCCCATTTTATTATATATTACACAATGTCACAGGGAAATTCTTTAGCAAAAATTTTCGTCAACTATGGATGATAAAAAGCAATTCTTGTTTTTATTCCTTATATTTCCTTTATATTTTTACTGTTTAAAAAAATGATCCATATTGTTTTAGTTCTTGGTTGTTCATAATTTTTTGTAAATAAAACTAGCTATATTGGTAAATTATCATCAAATTTTGAAATTCTTCACGATCTAGGTGCATATTTGAAATTTTTCTATTTTCTGTTGTAAGCTTTTGGAAGCAGCTTTGATATATATTAGGTGTTAACACTTCTCGTTAAAGATCATCAATCATTTTGGATGCTTAAGTCGCTTTCTTGCAAAGCTAAAAAAAGAGAGCATCCAATGCCTAATTTAGATTTCGTAAACTTCAGGCTTGAACATTTTAATATTTTAAAAAACCAAAGAAAATACTATCTATAGAGATGCTGATTTGACTGCATCTTGAAACTAACTGGCTACAAAAATAGCGCTTAAAAAATCGCTGATGTATTTGAATGTAAATAATTCAATTCGAGTTCAATTTGCAAAAGCTAAGTGAAAGAGCGGAGAAACAGATATCGCTCTAGTAAAATATTTTTTAATGATTTTATTTATATTTATGTATTTCTTATATTTAATTTTTAGTTTTATATATTAGATAAAGCGGAAAGAAATGTCATTTTTTTGGTTGCATCTTTACCGTCAGTTTGCTTCGGGTTGCTGTCGAGTGAATACATCAAGGTTGGTGTCATTTTGAAGATATGTTGTTTGTCTTACTTTTTCAAATATTTTTATATTTTTTAGCCATAGTGAAAATGTTCAAGCCAGAAATTGATGAGACCCATTTGCGATCTCGTTTGTTGCTTTTATTCGATAAAGGATTAAAAGCAAAAGAAGCTACTCAGAGTATTTGTGATACATGTGGCAACATATTGAACATTCGAAAATGCAATAGATGATTCAAAAAATTCAAAAGTGGCGACAGAAATTTGAAAAATAAGCCAAAATCAGGACGATCTCCAATAATCGATGATGACGCATTAAATTATCTGGTAGAATCTGATCCTCGAAAAACAATAAAGGAATTATCGCTAGACATCGGTTGTCCCTGGTTGACAGTAAAAAAGCATTTGAAAAGTCTCGGGAAAAGACATAGACAGGGAATTTGGGTACCGCACAAGT
This sequence comes from Stenopsyche tienmushanensis, assembly GCA_008973525.1. Lineage (NCBI taxonomy): Eukaryota > Metazoa > Arthropoda > Insecta > Trichoptera > Stenopsychidae > Stenopsyche > Stenopsyche tienmushanensis. The sequence goes on along the minus strand of WACJ01000157.1, from coordinate 48,605 downwards.
TGTCATCAACGATCTTAAAACAATGGATAACCATTTGTTCGTCGTTATTGCCCAGGTATGAAACCGATCCATGTTTAAAAATTATTGTTACTGGAGATGAGAAGTGAGTCCTCTACAACAGCCCGAGAAGGAAAAACAGTGGCTTTCTTCAAATCAAGTACCTGTTTCTACCCCTCGACCGTCATTATCCTTAAAAAAAAGGTCTTCCTTTGTGTTTGGTGGGATTTTTTTGGCGTAATTCACTACGAATTATTAAAACCTGGCCAAACTGTCACAGCAGAGCTATACCGTGCACTAGTTGTGCACAGTATAGCTCAGTATAGCTATACTGTGCACAGTTACTGGATTTGGAAGTGCTGCAACATCCACCATATTCTCCTGATATTACACCATCAGACTATCATCTTTTCAAGTCATTAGAACATTCGCTTCGCGATAAAAAAAGCACTTCTGTGGAACAAGTTAAAAATCAATTGGATTCTTACTTTAGTTGAAAACAATAGAAATTATTTAATTAAAAAATATTGTATAGCTTTTATTAAAATATTTTTTCTCTAAATAATAAAAAATGACATTTCTTTCCGCTTTACCTAATATTATATAAATTTTAACAATATTTTTTTTGTTGCATGTTCCACTTTGTGACATCTGGAAAAATAAAAAAGGACGATTTTTCCGGCAATTAAATAAAATATCTCTTATGGTATCTCATGATGAATATACTAAAATTTAAAATGTATTTTAAACACGATAAATCTTTAGAACGATCATCAAGTGACGTGTATATATTATTAGACAGGCATTAATGGGTCAAACTTATGAATGACTCAGTCCATTTTTTTTTTCTTCATCAATCAACTTTACTATTAGCGATGTCTTACGATCTTCAGATAAAGACGATTTTATTTATAAACCGGAAAGTGTGGTCGTTCGTATTCTAAAAATAATGGTATATTTTTTCGTATGTGAAACATTCATTAAGCAACTTCTTTGATGCGTGGATATATGATTGTATTTTAAAAATGCTAAATAAGTACTAATAATTACAAACAAGAATACACGAATAAATAACGATGTGCTTTATATGGCATGTGTTTTATATATAAACGTAAGATCATATAGTGGGTATAGGGTCTGATGCTTTAAACTTTAAATGGTTGCAAATAGGGCTTGTCGACTTTCAAAAACCGGTGTTATGTACTTAAATTCTGAATCACCAAATCAAAGAAATTGATCCATTTGACATCGAAATGTATATAATTAAGATCATAATTTTACTCTTTTAAATGTAATTTTTATGTGACCTACTTTAATTTCGTCTAGACAGTATTTCTTTTCAATCCATTCATATTGTTTGAATCGGTGCATTGATCATCGTTGAAAATGATATCTGCATAGTGTCATTTTAATATTATATCTCATATATTTCTTAAAACCGAAAACCGGTGAAAACTGGTTTTGTTCTAAAATTGAATAACGAAAACCGGTTTTGAACAATGTCGGTTTTTGTGTAAGCCATAATTGCAAATCTGTTCATCATAATTTTCCATGAACGGGTGAGATCAATTTTTGGATGTTATGATACAGACGAATTGGATGTAACCCCTTCCTGTGAATGGATATTGAATGGAAAGAGGCCTTGGTTCTACAGTGGACTGTTTGTGGCTGCACTATGATGATATGTATATAAACCTAATTTAAATTAACTTAATTTCCTAACGCGAAATACCTTTAGCAGTATATATATAATTTGTACACATATGCAGCAGAAAGTATTTTTAAATAGTTATTATAGACTAGTTTCTACAATTCGATACATCGAATATTTAAATATCATATCAATATTTTTATCAATTTTATTTGAAAGGAAGCTCATATTTGTGATAGAAGATAAGTTGAAAGGATCAACTTTTGCTTGCGTGAGCTTGTGCAGTATTTGATGCCTTTTCTATTTATTATTGGTTTTTGAATATAGCTATTTTATTTCTTCTATAAGAATATTCAAATGCTAAATATTCTTAAATTTTCATGATTGAATAATAAAATATTGGTACATTCAGTTCCATCGAAGCAATTTAACATAAGGAAATCGATTAGCAATAATAGCACTGAAGCAATAATTATTTTGGTAAGACGTTTAAGATGTGTTCTAGATGATGCAAATATTAAATTTAATATATTACAGTTTCAATAATATACGAACATTTTCTAATTCGAAGAAAAATAGGAAAAACAAGAACATTGAGCATACAAAATATTTTGAGCGATTTGGCGCCATGTTAATGGATATGTTTGTTTTTCGACGCTGAATAAACGTTTCAAAATCATTTTAATCAATTGATTCAGTACTGGCAACGGGATTAAATAAATATGTGAGATATATGAAAAATATCCAACACATACAAGTATTGCAAATTGATTTTATGCAATGAATCCAAACTCGATTTTTTACGTACATTTTAAATTATTTATACAATATTATTGTCGTTGCTAAGTTGCTAACCGAAAGATAAACCGCATCTTACGATGCGTTTAAAAGCGATTTTCCTATAAGCGAAAATGGCAGCATAAGGTTCTCCGAGAACGAGTTGATAATTTTGAATATGGCACCATTATATCTACGGTGTTGCATTTTAGCATTTTAGACTTTGTTAAAACCCTTACAGAGCATGAACTTTTGGTTTATTTCGGGCACGACCCAAAGCATACTAAGATATCAATTAGGGTGACCCATTTTTTAAGCTAAATATTGCTGTAAATAAGCATAATAATCAAATTATTATTATACAGACTTGAAATAATGCTCTCAATTTTGATTTTCATAACAGAAAGTACAGCTTAAGTGAGTATGACAATTTATTTTTTGCTAGAGAGTTGAGAAGTCAAAGGACGTTTCAAAGTCCTTGCGAAGGTATACATTTTTTTAAGGAGAAAATATCCTCGAGACAACCACCTGACTTGAACGATACAGCAGATATGTGTACTCAAAGTCCATTTCTAAGTACAAGTGACAACCTGAACAACCTGATATTGGTTCTTATTTATCAGCATAGAATTTATGACACATGTCTATTGATACTGGTTATACTAAATCTCTAATTGTATGTAATTAAATCTACTTGTTGAGCAAAAGTACAAAATTCCATAATATTATTTCCTAATATATTTTGTCGATTATTATTTATGAAATGGTATGAATATGTACTCAATTTTATGTCCCTAGCTTTATAATTCAGAAGTTACGTATGATACATACCTATCCCTAACGATACCCGTCAATTTGACGGCTCAACTAATTTTTGTACTTGTATATAATTAACTGGTTATCATTATAAAAATATTTAATTGATAACAAATTTAAATCCAATCAGAACCTAAATAATGAATAAAAATCATAAAAACCTTCAGTGTGTGGATCAAATATCAATACGCCATAAGTTACGAAGAAAATGAAATTGAATTATGTTAAATGAGTATAAATTTGAATAGTTGTTAGTCCATCTGTTCAATATGAATATGTCTGTTCAAAATATGTTCGTGGGGTAGACCATGCATTCCTTTCTTATGCAATATCAACGTCAGTTATTTTGATTGTCGTCCTTTAAAAATATTTCTCAATTGCACTCTAAAATCCTGGAATAAATTTAAGATCCTATCTTTTTTAATCCTAAATAAGCAATCAATTTTATGAATCCTGGGAATTAGAACGTCACTGATTTTCTTACATTTAAATAGTTTGAAATTCTAAGAATTACACAAATTCTCGGAAATTAACCGTTTAAAATTCTTAGAATTATAAAATTTCAGAATTAAGCGATTGAAAATTCTAAGAATCAGTGTATTTCTCGGAAATAGTCCATTTAGAATTCTTAGAATTCTAAAGTCTAAACCAGAGGTGGCCAACCCAAATGATCTTGCGGGCCACTTTGGAAATGCATCATAGCTCCGCGGGCCGCATATAAAATTATATATCCCCCTTTTTAGATTTAGATACACTATAGACATTTTTTTGAAGTGAAAAAATATATTTTGTAAAAGTGTAATAAATCTTGCGGGCTGGAAAAATATTCAAGGCGGGCCGCATGCGGGCCGCGGGCCGCGGGTTGGCCACCCCTGCTTTAAACAATAATATTATCTCAGAATTAGCTCTATGTCGATTAGAATTAAGTATAAAATCTTAATACAAATATTTTAGATAATTGGTTTACAACTTTTTGAGTTAGCTCTCGCCAGTTAAGGCAGTAATAAATGGTATAAACTACCTAGCAGTTAACCAGTTATTTCAGCACCATATATCAACTCTTCGTCTTCCTCATATGTATAATTTTGAGCTTGAAACGTTTGCATTCTGCGTGTGACCTCCTAAACATCTCTTCAGTAATCCGTCTTTCGACAAATTTTATATTTATTGGAAGAATTTATTTCTGGAGGTTGGGGATGCAATGAAGAAAAGTGCACTTCAGATTCCGTTCCAAGCGTTTTAGCTCTTTTTTCTGGCAGTCTGGCATCTTCACTAAATCTTTATTCACTTTTGATGTGTCGATTTCTGTGGAAGGATCTGCTACGTGGTTCGCTACATCGGTCTTAGGTATTCAATTTTCCATTCGAATAAGATTATATTTTGACTTCTAACTTTCAACACATACTAGGAAGGCCAAAGCTAAACTGATGATAACCGACGCTCTGTCGAAATGATACCAACGCTTCTAGTACCTTCTAGTTAAGACCTCTATTCTAAGAATTTACAAATATGAACGACTGTAGATATATTCTTCTTTTTCCATTTCATTTTTCTTCCCGTAATACAGGGGTATAGAGTTAGGTAGTGAACAAGGGTCTACTGTGCGGTCACTTCGTACTACGTGTTGCGTTCTCCAGCCCCGATTTGCGTTCACTATAGTGCTCAGAGCCAATAAAATAGGTTTGGCTAGATCTAGATATTTTTTTCAAAGGATTTATATATTGTGGGATATCAAGTTTTTCTTCATTTACCGTAAGTAAATTTTATCAGGAGCAGTAAACAGATCGAGCGATTGACTCACTACAGCTTCTAATATAATTACACCATTATATGCTAGACATCATGATAAGTTGAAAGAAGTATGTATAGTTGGGGAAACAAAAAGCGCGTGCTTTCGCTAATGACTGAATTTAAAGTGAGGAGCAGGGCAGGGCTCAATCTCAATATGTAGCCGCAGGAAATAATTAATAAAGGGGAGAAGGGTTGACTATAGTTAAGTAGTGAGTCTTTTTGCATGCTATTCCACTTCAAAATAAACTGATAAACATACCAGAACCAATAAGCCAGATTAATATTTAAGGCGTCTTCTCACTTTAGGCGCCTCGAAAATAGGCTATTTTCGCGATTTTTTTTTCGAAGATTTTTGCTAAAAATTATGAGATAAAATGGATCTTATGTAATAAATACATCTTTCAAGTACATGAAAAAAAAATATTTTTATTTTTTTGAACAATTATTATAGTAAAACAGTAGCATCGAAAAGCCCGTGTAGAAATGTTATGTTTGTGGCTTGTTGATGGTATTTCCGAAACGGGTTATTTGAAACAAAAAAATAAAACAGTTTTAGATTCAGTATATCAGTGGCTATAGTGCATATAATCAGTTTTTTGATTTTCGCGAAAATAACAAAATGGTGCACGTTTTTCGAAAAAGTAAAAAAAAACGCGTTTTTTTTGCAGTTTTTTGTAAAAAAAATACTTAAAATCAAAATTTCAAAAATTTGATAATATGCGCCATAGGCATAAGTATGAAGAATATGTCATTCAAATTTCATGATAATCGGCCGGATAGTTTCCGAAATTTCATCAACAAAGCACCGAAAAACCTTGTTTTGAGATAAACGCGTTTAAAGTTTTGGTTGCAGAAAAATTGCCCAGACACAGCTGTTGAAACACTCGTTGTTATTTTGGGTAGTTCCTCCGAAGATCTTCATAAATCGGTTTTAAAACCTCTTGAACATCCTCAGCTAAAGCAGGAAGATGTTTAAAAGTTTCTATCTGATTGTTTTTCACCACTTTCTTGTACTTGTACCATGAGTCTGAACAATACGTATGCAGCCGGTGCTCTCAGGATGTCAACCAACGGTCGCCCAAAAATGTAGTTAGATTCGTCCGATCTTTATGAAATTTCGATATAACATTTTTAAAAATATGTACTTTCAAATTAAAAAAAAATCGTTTTTTAATTTTCAAAGTGAGAAGACGCCTTAAGTGACCATACAACTTTGGCTTATCATGGTATATTAATTTTTTAAAGTCGAAAAATAAGGACCACTCTAATAGATACGGTAGGTTAAACCGATCTGAACGTTATGAAAATTGAAACTCCAAGCGGCAGTTGATCGAAAAAAGAGGGTCCACATGCATCATAAAGCAACAACTAGACCAGTAGTGCGACTATTTTATTATATATTACACAAATACAGCTTTATCTTTAAGCTTAAAATTTCCGTTAACAAATCTAAAATAAAAAACACAGCGTAAAATTAACCTGGTGTTAAGGAATACATGCAACGTTGAAAGCGAGATCCAATCAAAACAGGGGGTGTCCCCGACATCGTGATTATGTGGTGACATGAGGAACGGCGGATGGTGTATTTATAGGAAAAAGGCTGTTAATTGGTAAGTGTGTCAGGGGGCGTCAGGTGGGGTGCGGGGTTGTTGGGGTGCGAGCGGGGTGGGTGTGGGTTTTAGGGTGTGAGTTGTGGGGTGGCGGGTGGCAGGTGGCAGGTGGCGCGTGGCGCGTGGCGGATGCAGCCTCCGCGTGCGTCACTCCGCCGCCGAGCGTCACGACGTCCGCGCGCGTCGCGCCGCAGCCATCAGGCGCACCCCACCATGGTTGTGACTACCCTCGTGACAGACTGCCGTTAAAGTTTTACACAAAAAAAAATATTTAAAAAAAAATTCGAAACCGAAGTATTTTTTAAAGAATATATTAAACCGAGCGCCGTAGAGTACAATCGCAGTATACGCGGAAAATTGTTCACAGTTTATGCGTTCACAGAGCACAGTGTCTGGTTTCGGAATAACGATCGATAATGTTCGTATCGGCCGATACATCTTCACTCGTCTTTCTGCCTAATAATAACACTATAAACACCCATAACACCCATAACGCCGAAACGGACGTGTACTGCCGTGCCGCGAGATCGAATCCGACCTAGGTCGTACGGGACACTAGCTAAATAATAAAGAGGTTGTCGTTTACAATATAAAAAATAATTATTTATTAAGACTTTGCGTTTCTTAAAAAAGTATATTCAACAACAAAATATTAAAGATCAAAGAAGCGAAAAATCCGCAGTGTTCAATGTTTTAATAATAGTGTGTAAATATATAAATATATATACATATATATTTATATTCAAATAAATGTGATGTTGTGAACATAATTAATAAGAAATATTTTAACATAAATATTATGCATATGAATATATTTATCTATTTTCTACGTAAATAAGGTTGTGAGTGTCAACAATAAAAATATATAGTTTTTCTTCGTAAATATATATATATATATCTATATACAAAACGATGTTTGTAATTTGGCGCAAATGGAAATCATAGGAGTCAAATGTGTGGGATAGTGTTCAGTGTTTTCGAATGTAAGTATAACACACCATCTTTGCAAAATAATTACATCCATTTTATTACATTGACAAATAAAAGCCATAAGCCTTGGCGTGCATGTGGGTCAAATTATGTGTGTTTGTAGGTAACAAAGATTTGAGCGCGGCCGTTACTCTGAAAGCCAAAGGGGAGGTTTTCCTCTCGGAAAAATTTACACCCCCTACGAAAGCCTATTGTCCAAATCTTAATCTCAATTTCTAGCGGTTATCGACAATATTATACAATAAAATAAATATGAATTGGTGTGTGCCTTATTTTTCTATATAGAAATTCATTAAAAATACATTTATTCCATCGATTAGGAAGCTTCTCGATCCTGTCACTGAAGAAAAAAGGCGTAAAGTTGCATTCTCTGTTGCGCAACGCGTTTTCACATAAACAAAGGCTTTGATTTGATTTGATTTGATAATCAAGCGAAATTTTGAAGTCAAGCAAAATCAAAAATATAAAAAAAATATTACAACGTTTCTACTTTTAACATTTTGAGTAAGTTTAATGTTCCTTAATTTCTTCGCGTAAACATAAACAATGCACTTGAAGTCTTTAAATTTGGGTTATCGATCAATACAATCTCAACGTGCAAGAATGCGACGTTGTTGAATCACTGGAATTCGATCGCAAATACGCGTCTGTACTCATCAAGAGATTAAACTTGAACATAATTTCGATTTTATTGAGCCTTCTGTCGAAAAAAGCCTCTCAGCTGTCGATGGGGTTAGTTTTATTGAATCGTAAAGAATATCTAAAATATCACAACATTTTTAAATAAACATTCTGCTTTCAATTATAAGCTTCTTCAAGCTGATTTCAACTTATCGGTTTGTATTAAAAAGTCTGATCAATGTATTGGATACCATGTATCGATACAACTCGAGTTTTTTGAATAAAAATTGGCAAACACTTCATGCTGTTATCAGTATAGATTTTTTGCATTCTTTGTTGCAATTTCGATTGTAAATCATCGTAAAATTTTCTTAAAAAATATATTTCTTCGTCAGTAATAATTTCCTATTTTAAAAGCCTTTGGTGATTTGTTGACTGATTTATGCTTAATCAGTATGAGACCCTTTAACGTTAAAGTTTAACGCAATCCAAATCATGATCTTGAAGAGTCTTTGCTTATGTATGGTCACTCGCTGCTCCAAATAATTGTTTTGCTTGTCAAGCAACTGAATGTAATAGTCTGTTTTGTATGTTTGTTTAGATTTTGTAACATTCTGTACAATTTAGCTTACTTCGGATCTTAAAATTATGAACTTATTAATGTAATATACTGACATTTATTTTAAAATAGATGCATTGTTATCGGCCATTTAAAAAATGGCCTGGTGGATTCTTTATTATAAAAAGGAATAGAACAAAGGACAACATATTTTGAGCTTTTGTATGTCTGAATCTATAAATTGTAGCCGTTAAAAAATGGTATTTATATTCGAAAGTATTTGTAAATTATATGGATATGTATGGTTATTTTTTTTACTTCGAACTGACAAAGATTTATATAAATTGTATATAAATATTCACGAAAATAATAAAATCCTTTGTCTAAAATAGATAGACGCAATACTGACATATGAAATGATTTTTTTTTATACTTAATAATTGCAGATTTAAAGGATATATCTTTCGAGAACATGTTTTTTTTGAATGATACATTGTATCCTAACATATCTATTGATATGTCAGTATTAGATTGGTTTTCTAATACTGTAATTGTTAATTAGAAACTCTTCTTATGTGTAAAAACAACCCCCATATATATAACATGGTCTGTAAGTTGAGTAAAAAGGCGTGTTATTCAAAATATAAAAATAGTGTAAATAAGCGGATTTGAATTCAAATACAAAAATATGTAATTTTCATCTAATATCTAAGATTTTTTCCCAAAACTCATGATAAAAAATAATACGTATTAATAACATAATTCGTTCTCTTTTAGTTGAGAGATTTTTATAAATTCAGTTACATGGAATTAAGTCTTAGTGAAGCTGTTTCTTAAATTTTGTGCTTCTTTCAGTAGAATCGTTTGATCAAGTCTAGGTTAAAATGCATGAAAAAACTAATAAAAACACTAATATCGAATATTAATCAAATAATTAAAAGTTTTCCTTCGTATAAATTTACTTAGTTCCTCTCTTGCATACACTTATATATTGAGCTGATTATAATTTTTTCCAGCATACATTTGATGTTGATGATCTTATTCATTAACGGTTGAACTATGAAATTAATACACTACAAAATAGTAACCATTTTTATGCATTAGAATCTGTCTTCGATAGATCCATCTTTCAAGACAAATTCATTGTAACGATTCTTTGATGCAATATGTTTTAAATTTAATTATGATTTCTTGATCTTATGTTCAACTTGTTTATTGTCAGTATTATGGTCGTTTACATCAAATCGCAAACATGTCATTATATATTTTGTATGATCTAAACCATATTTTTTTGCTTTTTGAGTACAATTAATAAGGAAAAAACGATAATATTCTATTTAAAAATACTTATAGCTTGATCACTTTATGTTATATATTTTATTTTACACATTTATTGGGCATCGTTTAAAGACTTTCATATCGAAACGAGGCGAAATTTTAATGTAGTAGATTTTATATCAATTTCAGTATTACAAACGCATACATAAATGATGTATGACATTGAGTGATTGTCGTATATAATCGTATAATAAGAAACTCTGCTAGCTCGACCTTTGATGGTTGTTTGACTTGGAAATCGTTGATGAATGCATAACTCCGACATTCTGAAGTCTCAGCGGATTAAATACAGGCTGAATCGAGTTTTGGAGTGGTTGCAATGAATCTTCAGAATAGGGCTAATTGGATAATTAGACGAGAATTTTGCTCCGGGGGTTGATGAATGACATAATAAGGTCAAAAGAGAAAAAAATCCACATATTCCCTACGTTGATGTATACCGATGTCTCTTAACTTCAATTAATTAAATAGATTGCTGAGCTGCAGTGAAAAGAATCTCAGACGATTCTTGGCAAGCTTTTTCGTATATTGTCTACACAACTTAGATTAGTCGATCGAAATTAAAATATATTAGAGCTTTTAGAGCTTTATTAAACTTTATGAATACGTAGAGATACTTAAAAATGTATATTATCAGCGATTGAAACATTTTCCACATAAGAAAATTACATTTGAGACTGGTATATGATAATAACGTATGAATATCAAGTTAGCACAGTAACGAATTACGAGTATTGTAGTAGCACTTTTGTCAAATCATAGAAAATATTCCTGATTTTTTGACTATTTACATACGAAAAAATATTCGTAAAAATTTTCCAATAATTTTCTTTCCTTAAATATAGAAAATCATGACTGGATACACAATCCATTTGCTACCATTGATATTATATATCGAATTGTGAACATTTTGATACAGTTTTCGACATCATATTTGTGTGAGCTTGGTTTCTCAACAATAACTAATATGAAAACTAAAACACGAGAAAGACTTACGAATTTAGACGAAGAATTGAGGGTAGCTATATTAAATATTCGACTTAATATTTCTGATATCTACAAAAGCCAATAAGCTCAGGTATCACATTAATTAATTTTTGATTGATCATATAAATTCTATTATGTTAAGCAGGGACGTCATTTTGGGTGGACAAAGGGAGAAAAATTCCTTCCCTTCATAAAGAGAGCCTTCAAATATTAATACAAATATTTTTAATAAAACGCGTATACATATAAAATTGTTTCTAGGGATTTTCACTATTTAATATTTTTATATAATTTAACGTAAAAAGAAAATATGTAATAAAAATTATGTTCACATATTTTTTTCGACTTCTTAATTCTGGTGCACCGCCACTTTTTCCCACGATCAAAAGTGCACCTTGATTTCAAAAAGGTTGAAAACCACTGGTCTATATTATGACTTCCTATATATTTGTTATGTACTGTATCCTAGTGTTGTGTACTATAAACCGGGATCTATCAAACCTCAAGCTAATAAGACATAGAAGCAGAAATGAAAAATAATATTACTCTATTAAATATTCACCAATACTAGTGACTACTTTCTCAGATTTTACTGGAAACTTATCATGTCCTCTTCATAAAATTTAGCAGGTTTAGATGAAAATAAATTTTCGATAGCATAATTCACTTCCTTATCATTTTTGTTATTTTTTTCCATTTAGGAAATACGGCAAAGAATAGAATAAGTAGTAGTCGGTTGGGGCAAGGTCCGGGGAGTATGGGAGATGTATTAGGGTGCCCCATAAGTTTCTTTCTCAAACGAACACAGATCTAATCATAGCCATGGTTGAAGAAAACCCGCGATACTGTTCGCGAAATATTAGCTAACAAATTAGAAATTTCACGAACATCTGTCCATAATCATCTGACAAAATTGGGCTAAATCAATCGTTCAGATGTGTGGCTTCCTTCGTGAACTGACTGTCTTAAATAAACTTCAGCGTATTTCAACATGTGATCTTCTCCAACGACATAATAGCCAACCTTTTTTGAAGAGACTTGTCACTGGAGATGAAAGTTGGATACTCTATGAGAATATCCAACGTAAACGGTCTTGGACCAAGGGTACAGAAGCTTTAATTGTAGCTAAACCTGACCTACATTCAAAAAAGGTTTTGCTATGCATTTGGTGGGACTGGAAAGGGTTAGTTTATTATGGGCTACTTCAGCAAGGTAAAAGGATCAACTCAACAAAATATTGTTCCCAACTAGACAATCTAAAGGATGCAATTGCCAGAAAACGGACAGAATTAGCGAACAGACGAAGCGTTGTTTTTCATCACGATAACGCCAGGCCTCATGTGTCTTTGCTCGTCAGAAATAAATTATTATCATTTGACTGGGATGTTTTACCTCATCCTCCATACTCTCCGGATATTACCCCTTCAGATTATTATTTATTTCTTTCATTGAAAAATTATTTACGTGGTAAAAAATTTAAATCAAAAAATGTACCTTGATCAATATTTTGCCAACAAATCTGAGAAATTTTGGCAAGAAGGCATTATGAGGCTTCTGGAGATATGGAGAAAGGTAATAGAACAGAATAGATCATATATGACACCTAATAGTAAGACAGATCACTCAATTTCTAGATTTTTTTTGTTGCTTCAGCTTTGCTTTATGCGATTTTGCAATATCTTTTATCAATCCAAAAGGTTAATTTCTCATAGTCCGAATCTATATTGGGTAATTGCCATTGAATTGTCGAATCTAATTTCATGCTTCATTGAAATTTTTCTATATTTGACCAGAAAACGTCTTTGTTTTGAGGTCTCCATTACAAATACATCAGTAAGTATTTACTATGCTACAAATAACTTTGTTCCGAAATTATCGTATTTTTTTATTGTCATATTATTGGATACGCCCGCACATAGCTTTCTGAAATTCATGTTAGATTTATTTCTTTTCTTAAGATGACATATCTTTTATTAGATATAGATGATCACAGTAGGAGATTTTTTTTTGGAAAATGATATTTCATGTGGTATATTTTTATTGTCTTCCTTATTTTTTACAAATTAATGTATCCAATCGATCATTTTAATCCTGGTTTGGTCTGATTTTGAAAACATATATCCTGGGATCTATGGAAGACTTATTTGCGATATTAATTACATTATAGTTTAAAAATAGCAGCAATTTCGCTACTCGCTCGTAAATATCTCTCCAGTCTATAAATTTGAAATCATTATATATCGGAGAAAATATGGATATCGTCTACGTCCAACAATAGATATGGCATCTCAAGAAAAATAAATGAAAGCATGAGAGCTCAAATTTTATTATCATATTAGATTCACTACATGGAATAAATCATCGTCATATCTGTAATGTTTCCTATTGAGTTGACAATTTCTTGGATTTTAATAATGTTTCGACGACCATCGTAATTGTCCGTATTTTTCATCTCTACGTATTTTTTTTCGGCCGACCAAATTTGTAGGTGGAAATTCTATATAATATCACCTATCCATTAACGGAACGTAATAACGTATCTCCCAGTCACAATTTCCAGCGAGACTTCATTTTGCGGGAGTAAAATAGGAAACCTTATTTTTCATTTTGCCTTACGTCGAATTGATTGCGTGAAGCTCTATATCGTAAAAATGTTTTTAATATAATTTTAATTTTACTTCTCAGTTCTTTTCAAACGAGGACATTTTCTCGTCCTTCTATTTTTATTGGAGCATAATGAAAAATTACACAGGCGACATTTTCTGAAAAATCTGCGACCTTTTTAAATTTTGCTCTTGTACATCGCCAATCTACTTACAGCACGTATGTATATTTTCGATAAGAAAAAAGCATGTAATAGCTTTGATACGTGTCGTCATATATAGTATTTTTACGTGCACGTGAATATAAAAGAATGACAGTATCAAAGCTGCTAAATATGACTATTTGGAAATTCTTTATCGAGCTATTTTTTCAACGTTTTTATTTGAAAAGTAACAACATAACCATTATATTAAGAAGATCGAAAAGAAATTTAAAAAAAACATTTAAACAACAAGAGTTCTTCTTTCATTCGCTTTAATTATTGGCATTATACCACTACTGTTTTATATATCACTAAAGTTAATATAATTTTTATTTCGTAATGAAAGCATTGAAGACTCCAAGCAAAAGGTAATCAGAGAGTGCAATATTTGGCGAATTAGATGGATATAATAGAAGCTCTAAACCATGCCTCATTATTTTTCTTTTCTGTGCTAATTCTGCAGAATGCAGCTCTTTAATGCAGCCATTTAATATGACTTTCGTTAAAAAATAATCAAATAATTTTCCTTGTTTTAACATGGGGATCGTTATGCGCGAAGTATTCGATTACCGTGTAAATATAATACGCTTACATATGTTATATCCGATGTACCAGATGAATATACAATATTTATAGTTTGTTTAGTGTTTTAAGTACTTCCTCTTAAGTAAGCAACATAAACAAGTTTTCTTCCATTCATTCTTCAATTTTTGCACGTGCTTCGCCATAAATAAACGTCATCTGAAATTTTAATTCAAGCGAAACATCCATAAACCTAATTCATTATTAGCGCAGAAGATCAATGTTTTCATAACGTTTCAAGCATATTTAACATTATATTGCAACGAAAATACACTTTGTGAACGGCAATTTGGTGGTTGAAACCATATGGATGATGAAACCTGTTCATGGTTAGTAATATTTTATAGAGCATTCAACATCACCAATGTATTTAAGACATCATCATTTATATTAATAGTTTATGACTGTCTTTTGAGCTCACTTTCCATCTATTTATTTTTGAAATCATCCAGAATATACAAGCAGTTACAGGCCGATCCCTAACTATAATTTGTTGAAATATCAAGCATGTTCGATTATTTTACCTTGAATTTTATTATATACTAGCGAATATCTGGCATGCGTTACAATGCCACACACGCTTAGTAATTATTTGAAAAGAAATGCATTACGTGGTTTATTGCTTCAGCCCACGTGTAGCGCGAGCCGAAGGGTTAGGATCCGAAAGTATGCGCATATTTATTATCACCTCGAAGACCGACTATCTCCCTCTATCTCGTGAGTGGAGCTTAATAATCGTATTGCGCGCATATTTTTCCTCTCCCCGACCCCGCGACCCAAACTCATTTCACCAGACCAATATGCGCTAACATTGATGCATCTGATAAACGTCTCGCATAATAAATTACGCATACAAATAATACTTATTCTATAACGTTCATGAATATGTGCACAATAACTTCCCAAAGTTTCATCGCAATCGGAAGAACGGCATAGCAGCGTATAAAATATGAACAAACAAACATTGATTTTTATATATAAGATATATTCACAATATATATTTTTTATTTGATTATTAGTACGTTTGCCTTTTTATCTATTGTTTTCAATTGTGTGTCAAGAATTCCAATTTTCTTATATCCAAATTTCTTATATTTGGCTAAATTGAAGTTCGGCTTATCGTCATGGCTACAGATTTATCTGAGATTACTGTCGTAACATTTAAAACATATCATCTCAACGATTGAGTTGCTCTCGGAACGTGGGCATACAATAATGCTAAGAAGTAACATATTGATGGAAGTTAAATTTACATTGTGTGCCATAAATCAATCGTGGGAGTTAGTTAGCATCCGTTTGCAGGCAATTATTCCGAAGCTTATTATCTTTACAGTGGAAGCTCAATATGAATGAAAACATGCTGAAACTCCTACCACATAAGCTTCGAATACCACACTGAAACAATATATATTTTGTTCGCGGCTTTTATGAGTTCTACTCGAATCAAGAGCATATTTTTAATATAAAAATAGCATTTATATCGATTAAAAAACCTATGACAGGAAAATCTCGTTATTATTTACAACTTATCTTTACATCCACGAAGCTCAGTAATTTTAATTATTTATCACCTGATTTTTTCGTTGTCATAGTTTTGATCCTTAGGGAGTTTGTCTTACAAAAAAATTTTTTTCATGAAAATTTGCCTCAACGATATTTTTACGCAATTCAAATGTCGTTTTTACTTTTAGACAGACACTCGACATCTGAAGACAATATATCAAATCTATTATTTATGTCCAAAGAACTCCACTCTCATTGATTGATTGCTTTTATTCACTATTATTCATTCAAACAATTTCATCATAAGATCTGTCTAAATCTATATTACATCAACACAATCAATCTTTTATTCCTTCTATTTAATTTAGTGTATGGTTGTTTTACTATAATATTTTAAGCCAAGGGTTGCAGATAATAAAATACTTAAGTTAATGAATCATTAACATTTAATTTCAAACAATACATCATTGAAATGCAAAGACATTGACGATACTTGAATCGCGAGTATGGTTCATATTTTGTGTCTTTGATCATCGTTTTTTTTAAATTTGTACTGAAAAATGTACAAAGTGTTTGCTTTTTTCCCACATATCTCATACGATGCTTTAGTTTAAGTATTTAAGAAAGTTATTCGAAGAAAACCATCCATATTTTGTTGACACTGCTCCGAAGTGTGCTAAATTTTAACTCATCATTTGGTTTTTTAGTTATTATGAATTAAGTTATTTGAATAAACTCAGTTCCAATTTTCTTTCCGGTAAAAATAACCGATTTCTGGCTATCGGTTAAATTCCGATTCGAAGCCCTGTGTTTTTTTTTAAGAAAATGGTGATATAGTCAATTCAAGAATCTCTGATTTCTACAGAATAAGGCCGCAATGTCATAGTCTTAATTAAATTCCTTTTCTCAAATTTTAGGTACTTTATAAAACAATCTTCGATCCAAAATGGCGGCTATATTAATAACAAAATTAGGACCTTATGAGCTCAACCTGTATGGTAGGATAATCGCGTATTTGCGAGCGATTTCTTGTGAAATCTGTGTGTTCGAATACTGTATGCTATTAACAATGTTTATTTATTTAACTCATTCATCGCTGCGTCCACCAGATATCCGCGACGGGCGTCGCGTCATTTTGGTGCACGTTTTCTTTCTTCGCTTAAATACGATTTAATTAGTTATTTAATTTCTATTTAATGGAATTAGCACATGCAAATATAAAATAAACAGAATATAAAACATAAAATTAAAATAACTAAAATATACATATACTTTACATCAAATTATATTCAAAATAAAATATTAAATTATATTATATAGCATGGTATTCATTAAAACAATTCAAATACATATGAGGTGATTTTGGACAACTAGGACAATATGTTGAGACCCTTCATATTTTTTTTTCGCTTACTGGCGATCGGGAAAACTGTTTCCGAAAAGCGAATCCAGCATCTCACTGTTACGTATTTCTATAACGACTTACAAATGTTAGCTTAACAAACGTCTTTCTGTAATGTCTTCCAGACGATAACTGTCTATATATCTTTCGAGATAGACCTCGAAATTTGCATTCCTAAAATAGTAGATAAAATAATATCTAAGAGAAGATGCACCGTCCGCCACATCGTCCGCGTTTATTCCGTGCGTTATAATATCGCATCGCTATTCTTTCTGTTTAAGTTCCGACAATCGAATTTGGGACCCGTGAGAAACTACACCGATTCACGTTGGGCGACGAAAGTGTTAAATATAAGCTTCATACGCGCTGCTGCGGTTCTGACAGATAAGTGGATTTGTACGGATGATAAGTGGTGGACAAGCAAATATAGCATCTAAGACTATGAAGATTTTAAATTAGCTCACTACTCAAAGGATTAAATCTAGTTTCATATTAATATAACTTATTCCAATCATTCACATATTTGTGCAAAAACATGATCATGGACCAACCACATTTCCAGAATCAAGATAGAACTTAAATTTTCATATGATTATTATTCAAATAGTCTAATAATATGCTTATGAAGACCAATATGTATTTTAAGAAAATTTTGAATGATGTTTGATTCGATTCAGATTCAAATCCCCCAAGCAACCATCGATCATATTGATGGAATATATATATGTTTCACAGTAAGTCCCAAAGAGGAAAGTAAAAATGATGTACAAACACCATCGGAATTCAGTGTGTATGTCAATTGAAGCATGTATGCATTGTATTCCGAAATTTGAAACGAATCAACGGCAATGCTCAAATCGCATATCTCAAATTTACTTTCGTCTCGAAAGCATATTGCTTTTAGATCTCATAGGATATTTACCGAACGCTGGAATAAAGAAAAACAGGCATATTGAACGAATATTGAGATTGTTCGAGATATGAATGGGGAGTACGCGTTCGCTCCTCTCCCGGAGGCTGGGAGAGAATAAAAATCGCTCATAAATGTATATATATATAGGTCAATAAGTCGAGAATCAAATTTTATGGCACCGCAATCGTAATAAAATGTAACCATTGTTCGAATTGTTATGCTCTTCCTAAATGCGCCCTGTGACTCACGACGAGTTGCTTCTGTTAGCATTTTTGCGGTGATATTAACAAAAACACACGCGTCCCATTTTAGACCATGAAACCGAACGTGCGTAAACATGACTTGTTTTGTGTAAACATTTTAAAATAATGCCGGATGGTTCTTCCATCCACCTCCTCCTCATGCCACCCACCTTCCGGCTTCGACTCTTCATCTCGTTATCTGAATGCTGCCATTTATACTAATTACTTAATGAGAAAACGTTTAATTAGCGCGTACAAATGTATTTCGAATCAAAGGTACATCTGGGTCTCGATTCCTCAACATTTATATTTAAATAACATTGTAGATTGCGATATCCGTAGAGGTTTTCTATTAATTCGTAGTCGTTTTTAAATTAATTTAATAAATCTTGAAATGTAGAAGAAATCCAGGAGGCTTTTTAATACTTGCGAACCATACCAATAAAATCCATGTTGAGTCTTATTTTATGCTTTTGAAATAGTAAATATTTAGATAAAAAATGATTTTGGACAACACTTATGAATCTCGACGTGATAATTATATTCAAGCAGATTTGACTTGGAAAACCTCACAAAAAGAAATAAATCTGTATAAATTAAAATTTTAAACATTTATAACATATCAGAGGCTCTCGGCCAATTTTTCGAACATCATGCGTTGCCTTCGTTGCTACCACAATCTCTGATTTTCGCGTTATTCGGTTGCGGAGATCACACCGGGGGGTCACTTGGAGTACGGGGCGCTCAGTATAATTAGCTTCAATGATGATCGCGGTGCTGAAAATCGACGAACACTCCATTTCAAAGGAGAAGCAATTGATCCTTCTTAGCAGACTGCCTTGATGAGAGATAAACGAAGAACGAATTGTCTTTCATTGCTTTCCATATCATTTTGAAATCGTTGAACAAGGAGGGTTATGTTACACATGGACGGGGAGACACTATCAATTGGGAAAAAGGAACTAGACTCTACTCCGGTAAACCCTTTTTAGTAAAGTCTATAAGGTCATCTCGAGTATTTTTCACTGTCTTCCCCCGCACTCCCCATGTGATGATCGCCTTTCGATACGTTTACCCATGTAACCCGCTGGATGAGCGTTAGGAGATAGATCTTAAACGCTTGGTATACTTTGTTTCTCAGCTCTCAGCTTTATTATTACAAACAGACTTATGAGTGATTCTTCCAACCATGGTATATCGAAGGGATAACATTGCAATCACTTCTGACGACACCAAAAACCTGGGCAAAATTTTAGAACACACAGCTAAACTACATGTTGAACTGTCTGCTGTATACCTGGAATGTATACTTGTCAGAAAAAAAATAAGGAAGCAATTCATTCCGTATCTTGTAGGCCTTATAGCGAAGATCTTTTTTAAAGCGTTCCAAATATCCAGAAATATCTTTTTGCATAACTACATCATCAGAGTCATCCTTCCGAGTTTCAACATCTTTATTCAAAAACTGTGATGAGATATCTATTATCTGAAAAAATCATAAAGAGTTGCTAGTCCCAAAGTCTTCTATGCTTTTTTTGGTGATGTGTTCGATATCAATGCTTTTTATTTTCGGGCAATCTTCTACACCTTCGATTCTTAGTGCATCTACCATATTTTTCTTATCTTTAACTGAAAGTTCGTCGTCAAAAAATGCAAAATACACCAACTCTTCCGATAAGTACCATAAATGGTCCAGTATTTTTTTCATGGCAACTTTGGCTATTATTTGGTCTATATTTTCAAAGGATACCAGGTCTTATAATAATCGTACATCGTTTCTTGGTGTTGAATATCCGACAAGGGCTTTAAACCAGTATTTTATATATGTTACGACTGTGAAAAGACAAATATCTTTCATTGTTTTCATTTAATTTTTCGTCAGTTGAAACCGATGTTTAAATAAAAAAATCAAGTAACACATAGCTTTAGCCATGTATTTAGCACGGTGAAGACCTCCTTTTTCAAGAACTCCTCCCAACTAAATGATGGAAAGATTCAGTAACTCTTTATGGTCATCTCGAGGTTGATATGCTTGAAGTTGTTTTTGATCAAAAGAAGACTGCAGTAACATTTTCTATGATTTTTGAGGACGTGGTATCATAAATTACTGTTTTATATACACTTTGATCAATTTTGTCTCAGTTCTTCTTAAATATTTTAAACAATTGGAGCACTTGACGAACCGAGCGATTGATTCACTACAACTTCTAATATAATTACCATTATATGATGGCGACAAGCTAGACAAAGCATATCTTTTTTTTTAATTTTCTGCTACAGAAGAACACAAGCTCTATATTATCAAGCCGGTGTTTACTGCTGTAGTGTTAAAACATAATCGTAATACTTCATTAATAGAAGATAACTTTGACTGATGCAGATTTGGTGTTGTTTGGTCGATAAGCCAAATGTTGGTTTTATTTTTAATAAATAAACTATTCTCACTGCTTATGGATGCCATGATAAGTTGAAATAAGTATGTATAATTGGGAAAAGAAAATACATATTCAAATATATAAAAAAAATCAAATGATGTAGTAGTTTTCCAAGCGATTGTCCATATTCAATTAATCAAAGGATATCCTGATGTCAACATACTAATATGGATACTTTTTGCATTGAAAAATAAAAATGTGTTAATTTACATTAATACATTAAAACAAATTTATATCCAAACATCGCAAAATTAAGTATTTTTAAACCTAAAATATAAAATTGAATATTTATGGTTTCCTTCAAATTACATTGAGAAATAAACATGGTTTCGAGAAATATCTATAAAATTATTTTAGAAATGTAATTATGAATTAGGATTAAATAGGAATGCATATTTTATAATTTTTAAACAAGTCGATGTAGATTAGTTTTTTTTAATGAAAGAGCTTTCTTCCCGCTTTATGTATACATATTTTAATTACATTAATTAGAACACACCAAGTCGTCCATGTTCAAATTTCGAGAACGACTCTTTATTTAACACTCGGAAACCCGCTCCCGCGGTGCTGCGGAAATATTCGTTAGCGGTTAACACCCGGACCGCGCGAACGCGGGTCAGCACATCGTCCGAAATTTCCATTTTTTCCCTTAGTTTTACGACTTTACGACGAATTGTTTAGTTTGATTGTAAGCTTTCCAGAACAAAACAACAAATTAAATGATATCACAAATTTATCATGGAAAATTTATAATCATAACCCGAAATTTCGCAACCAAGCAATTTGCCGGTTGCTTTTGTGTCAAACACAATATCTAACTCGCATCTAAAATTAAATTTTTAACAAAATATAAACTAATTATTAAGCAGATCTAATTTAAACTAATTGTTAAACATATCCAATTGCAAAATATTTAATTAACGGATTTCCCATTTATATTTTTATATGAAGGTGTATTATTTGAATAAAGATACTAATTTAGGTGAAATTCCACGACTAAATAGTTTTGACTAGCGAAACTTAAATGAACGCTCAAGCTGCATGGTTATCTGAAGATCTGACCTCACTTTGGAGTATGAAAATTCAGCTCATTACCACACCTTTGTGCTAAATGATTCTATTCAATTATAAGAATATCATATTTTGCATATGCACATCGTATTTTATGCCTTGAATATTCTTTACATAAGCGATAAATCTAAGTAAAAATATTTTTAAATTTATCTTTTTGAATTTGCTTGTTTGGTTTCAAATTAACATTTTTTTGAAACCAAAATCCTCAAAATTTCACTTGATTTCACACCTTCGTTTACGAGAAAACGAATAATTATGGGTTGCGCAAGAGGATGCTACTTCTCGCCTTTTTTCTTCAGTGACGGGATCAAGAAGCTTTTTATCCGGTGGAATAAATGTATTTCTAATAAAGAAATGTATGTAGAAAATTAACATATAAGATTTGTATTTTTAAATTTCACTAATAAATTTCGTCAGAAAAAATCCGGGTTATATTTGAAGAACTCTCGTATTTATCTAAAATACTTTAACAATTTAATATTCGTTATTCAAATAATTGATTTTACGAATATTTGGGACCCCTTATTAAGACTACAGATTAGAAAGATGATGCTTTAAAGGTGAAATTTTGGGTGTTTTTTCAAAAATTTGAAAAAAAAATCTTTTTTGACAACCCTGATACTTAAGACATAGCCTATGTGTGAAACGTAGAAAATTACCCCTTTAATCCCCAAAATAAAAAAGTGTCGGATCATGTGTAAAACGCCCTGTATAATACTTAGCTCGAATACAGCAGACCCCTGAGTGTTAAGAAATGAATTTTTCATTAAATTTAAAAGGTAGTGATAATTAATTTTCATGCGAATTAAAAAAATATTTTCAATTTATTTACAGCCAATATTGATCTGCTTCACGAGAAGATCATCGAGGGGCTATGAACGCGAAAAAAATGTTGCCAAAAATATGAAACCATCAAACAGGCTTCGCACAGTCTAAAAAGAACTGGCACCCGATGACTCCGAAACCAAACATCATATAAACGTGGTAAGTTTTTGTATTCCCAACCTTTCATACTTAGATAAACAATCGTAAAATTCTATGTAGATGCACAACGCGCGGTTCTCCCGCTCGATTTATAATCCTTTCAACGCGGAGTTTATTTTAGTTGTTAATATTGAGTTATGCTTAACTAGCATGTTTGTGCTCTCTGAAAATAAACGTTCGCACGGTGCTTTCATTCATGGCGAGTAGATAACGAAACAATCGAAGAATCGAAGAGAACAAATGCAGATTATGATATTGATGCATCGATCAGATGCTCGATTATCAAACGCCCAATGCCAAATATATTTAAGCAACGTTAAACATTGAAATGCCAGGATTAATTATGGAGCTTTCTAATTAGTGATCCGTTGAAAGCTTGTATCCTAATGTAAACAATTCTTCAAATAATGAACGCTCCAGAGCTTTAGTATATAAAATTACATGCGCCACACTACTGATTATACTTATTATAACAAAGAGCTTCGTTTAAAATTAGTCCAAACAGAGCTCATTCTTGTTCATAACTATTATATGTATATTATAAGTGCTTTTTAATTATTTTATGCCGTTGTGGCGGACATACTCTATTTATACGGTTGGCTTATTTAAACACGATCTGAAAAATAGTCGCTTTAAGTAATTAAAAATTATTTGGATTGACAAACTCAAAGGTTTTTACAAAAGCGTAGTCAAACAAACCTTCAAATCAAATAAACGAATTGTACATATGTTTTTAACGCACTTCATGAAGTCAAATATATTTTAGATTTACGGCGTCTTCTCACTTTAGGCGCCTCAAAAATAGGCTATTTTCACGATTTTTTTTCGAAGATTTTCGCTAAAAATTATGAGATAAAATGGATCTTATGTTATAAACACATCTTTCAAGTAAATGAAAATTTTTATTTTTTATTTTTTTGAACAATTATTATAATAAAACAGTAGCATCGAAAAACCCGTGTAAAAATGTTATGTTCGTGGCTTGTTGATGGTATCTCCGAGATGGGTCATTTGAAACCAAAAAATTAAACAGTTTAAGATTCAGTATATCAGTGGCTATAGCGCAAATCATCAAATTTTTGATATTTGCGAAAATAACAAAATGGCGCACGTTTTTCGAAAAAGTATAAAAAAAAACGAGGTTTTTTTTCAGTTTTTTGTAAAAAAAAATTGCTTAAAATCAAAATTTCAAAAATCTGATGATATGCGCTATAGCCATAACTATGAAGAATACGTCATTCAAATTTCATGACAATCGGCCGGATAGTTTCCGAAATTTCATCAACAAGCCCCCGAAAAACCTTGTTTTGAGATAAACGCGTTTAAAGTTTTGGTTGCAGAAAAATTGCCCAGACACAGCTGTTGAAACACTCGTTGTTATTTTGGGTATTTCCTCCGAAGATCTTCATAAATTGGTTTCAAAACCTCGTGAACATCTTCAGCTAGAGCAGGAGGATGTTTAAAAGTTTCTATCTGATTGTTTTTCACCACTTTCTTGTACTTGCACCATGAGTCTGAACAATACGTATGCAGCTGGGTGCTCTCAGGTAGTCACCTAACGGTCGCCCAAAAATGTAGTTAGACTCGTCCGATCTTTATGAAATTTCGATATAACATTTTTTAAGATATGTACTTTCAAAATTTAAATTAAAATAAAAATCGATTTTTTTAAATTTGTAAAGTGAGAAGATGCCTTAAAACCAAAATGATGTATTTACTGTTATTTATGATTCAAGTTAAAATCAATTCTATATGCAATGAATCATGTGTGCAAGTAGAATTCACGTGGAAAAGATATTGTGCAAGTAAAACATTATTAAAAATTTCGAATACACGAGATTAATAATGCTCATTAGTGGTATTAGTATTAATTACAGCCTCCAAACGATCTCAGAAGGGAGAACAGGCGCAGTTTATAATCTCAGGATATAAATCATGAAATGTTTGGCAGATTCTCCTCTCTCAGCTCACTTTTATTATTACAAGTCTTATTAGTGATCCATTCAACCACACCCTATACATAAATGTCAAGAGGATTGTAATTAGGCAAGTTTGGAAGCTACAAGTATAAGATGACTAAAGTTATCCTCGAGCAATTTCTGAGTTTTTCTGGACCTGTGTGCTTGTACAAATACGTTGATATATTTTCATCATAGAACCTCTTGTTGAAATTCACGTATAGGCTTCCTATCGCAATTTCATCGAACTAAAGCTTGAATACAGTCACTAAGACGCTTAGGTTAGCTCTCATTCACTACTTAAGATAAAGATTATACAAAAATTAACAGAAAACTTTGTTTTTGTGACTCTGGACACATCTTTAGGATTCATAAGCAATTATCTAATGTTTTGTTTATTCTATGCTTGACGAGGGAAAATTTTAGCTAAAAGATGTGTATTGTATAATATATAATAAAATAGGCTCGCTATTGGTCTGGTGGCTACTTTATGCTACATATATACACACAGTATAGGCAGCGCGGCGCATGCGCATAGCATCTATGTGATGTATGCGACAGACACGAACACACTACAAACTGATTTGGAATTTGAGAAAGAAAAGCGCATGAGCGTAGCTTATGGACTTTGCGACCCAATTTCCTCTCTTCTAGCGTCAGATAAGTAACTTTTCATAGCGTTCAAGCTAATTTGCCCTACCGCACCTATTATAATATATATATATATATATAAATTTTACTCCAAAAACACACGATATATTTGCCTTCAGAGAATGGATTATTGTTTGTAAAAGCTTCTTGCTCTTAATGAGATGTGCGACTGTCACCTTTTTAAGTAAGAAACTGTCCACTCTGCAATTTAGGATACATAGAATAGTATATATAGTATATGATATGACAATGTTTAAGAATCAATTTATCATCGTATATTGCCCACCAAAAAATTAAGCATAAAGGATCTATGATATAGCATAACAGCGTTAATATAGAACAGATTTCTTAGAAAATATCAATACATTTTAACATATTTGAGGCAATTAAGTAATATTTCTTGTTCTATTAAAACATTTACAAAAAAAATCATAATACAAAATTGCAGGAATAAAGCGAAAGATTAATTATTCTCCCGTATGTTAACCAGACTTATATGAAAAATTAACCGCTTATTACAATGCATTTTTTTAAATTTAGCGATTCGTTGAATTTATGCGTTTAATTTGTTGAAAACTTTATTACAAGCATTCGCGCTTGCAAATAATAAAATGTGCTATCAGCACATGGAAGACTTTTAGAAGTCTAAAGTCTTCAATAAGTCTCATCTTAAGGCGTCTTCTCACTTTAGGCGCCTCAAAAATAGGCTATTTTCGAGATTTTTTTTCGAGGATTTTCGCTAAAAAATATGGATTAAAATGGATCTTATGTAATAAACGCATCTTTTAAGTACATGAAAAAAAAAATATTTTTATTTTTTTGAACAATTATTATAATAAAACAGTAGCATCGAAAAACCCGTGTAGAAATGTTATGTTCGTGGCTTGTTGATGGTATCTCCGAGATGGGTCATTTGAAACAAAAAAATAAAACTGTTTTAGATTCAGTATATCAGTGGCTATAGCACATATCATCAGATTTTTTTGCAGTTTTTTGTAAAAAAAATTACTTAAAATCAAAATTTCAAAAATCTGATGATATGCGCTATAGCCATAACTATCAAGAATATGCCATACAAATTTCATGACAATCGGCCGGATAGTTTCCGAAATTTCATCAACAAGCCACCGAAAAACCTTGTTTTGAGATAAACGCGTTTAAAGTTTTGGTTGCAGAAAAATTCCCCAGACACAGCTGTTGAACCACTCGTTGTTATTTTGGGTATTTCCTCCGAAGATCTTCATAAATCAGTTTCAAAACCTCTTGAACATCCTCAGCTAGAGGAGGAGGATGTTTAAAAGTTTCTATCTGATTGTTTTTCACCACTTTCTTGTACTTGCACCATGAGTCTGAACAATACGTATGCAGCCGGGTGCTCTCAGGTAGTCACCTAACGGTCGCCCAAAAATGTAGTTAGACTCGTCCGATCTTTATGAAATTTCGATATAAGATTTTTAAAAATATGTACTTTCAAATTAAAAAAAAATCGTTTTTTAATTTTCAAAGTGAGAAGACGCCTTAACACCTTGGCAGTCTTAACTTTACTTGCCACAGCTCAAAAGTTAACATATCTATAGCTTTATGTCGATTTAAGTTTCGCGGGTATAGTCAGAATATAGTTGCATAAATTATTTGCACTATTATTAGTTATAATTCTCGATTTATGTAATTTGTAGTTCAATTCGATTCGATAAAAAGGTGGTTTCATCGATGTGATTTTAGCCGTCAATTTTTGAGACTGATCTCAGTCTGACATGATCGGATCGAAGAAAGATTGAGGCCATTAACCATCGATGCATATTAAGTGAGGATATATTTATAAAGATGTAGAGAAATTGTCTGCTTCTTCTCCCGGAGGCGGAAATCTTCGAATTAGGGAATCCATCTGGCGTCCGTCACGTATCCACAATCCAAACATTGCAGACTGCTGTACATGAAATGCTGCAGATTAAGCATCGATAGATTTACATAAGGATTATGACGTTCGTATTTTAAATAATTTATTTAAATTATGCGAATCGAATGTTGAATCTTCTTGCAGAAAATCGACCGAGAAAATTCATCTTCTTCTAAAAATGTTATATTGTGGTAGTGTTCGATTTGTAGCAGCAGACTTTAATTTGGAGCACTGGTGGAATAACTTCAACTTCAACAATTCGTTCCACACTCCTCCTCCACATGTAGAAATTTTCACAATGAAAAAAGAAACTGTGGAAAGTTCTCTTAAAAGTTTTTCAAGAGAGCTTTTGTAAACGCTATCAACCTCAGCAACATACGATACTTATATACCGATCGATGTTATTTTCTTTGTTGCCTCTAAAGACAAAAGATTCCTTGAAATTCTATTTTACTTTTAATCAAACTTAAATGCAATTCGAACTCATTTTAAATGCACATGTAAAGGAACTATTTGTATTTATAAATACCATTGATCAACACTAGAAAAAAGCTTTAAGCTAAGACCTAAATTCAGGAATATTAGTAGAACTCAATATGATTTTTGTTTTATTGGTTGAGCATTTTTGGGGATTAGTTGCTCTTTCAAGGCATTTTTTATGCTATTTTGGTGACTATACTCATCAAGAATAAATTGTAATTTTTAAAATTCAAATTAAACAATCCATTTTAGAATAGATCGATTTTCGCCGAGTGAAGAATTTATTCGAAATTTAATGCTTTATCATTTTCTTAAAAAAGAAACTGCAACGCGTGCCAATTGGAGATGAAAAATGGATTCTTTATCCTAATTATAGACGCAAAAATCAAAGTCTATTAAAGGGTCAAGTAGCAAAACCGACTCCTAAGCCCACCCAGGCAACAAATAAAATATTTTGTAAAAAAAATTTAGTAGTTATCATTAATAACAATATAATATTAGATCCTGTAAAATCTTAATAGATTTGTTTCGGGTGTAATAAATATTTTACTTTTAAATGAATTTCATCTATGAAGACATTTTCCAATTCCTCCATCAGAAACCCATAATTTTCCTATTTATATCAACGTTCTTGTTGAATCCTACAGGATACTTGAATGCATCTTTAAGCATTGTATTCTCGGGATGATGATTCAATATTTTACTCATTTTTTGATATTTGTTTTAACTGGAATCTTTTTTTCAATGGTTTCTAGATTTCAATTATGAATATTTTGGAATTTATGCATATACATTTTTAGATTTGTGAATGATAAATCGCAACAAAAATCCTTAATATGACGTGCGCTTTGATAGAAATGAAATATAAAGGTTTTACGGTATTTTTTGGATTAGTTTTTCATAAAGCTTTAAATGGTTTTATGCGAAGCATTCCGATGCTGGTTCAGATTTTTGTTAATATTCCTGGAAAACAGGATGCGAGAACGCGACTCAAAATTAATAAATAGCAAATATTTCCAACGCTATGTCGCAATTAATGCGAGCCGAGTGCATTTATAAAATATCTCTCCCCCTCTAGAGTGTAAAGTTCCACCCGATAAAATTCCTGGGATATGAAAGCTTTTAGTTTCAAATGTATCGTTCAGCACTCTGTACAATTGTACTCATATTAAATTCTTCAATTTCAATGTAATTTTCTCATGCTGAATAACGTTCTAGGATTTCAGTAGAACAATGAAAAGGCTGAAAGTACTTCACGATGTTATTTAATTTCAGACGAACCCAATGTGAAACCAATAAACATGTTCCAATTTCATATATGCGATTTTTATTCAGCTTAACGAATAAAGGCTTATTGTCACCGTAAGCCCTTTAAAAGTTAGATATCTATCGCAAAAATTTGCATATTAACATGTCAGTCCAACATTTCGTGCGCATTATTTAGAAAATTTTAAATAGTGTGCATATATATTATATATTAGATAAGCAATCAAATCATGACATATAAATTTTGAATATGATCGTATTAAATACTTTAAGATAAATGAGCTACATAATGGGAATAAGCTGACTCAATCCATTCTAATGAAGACTAATTCAGTCCGTGTATAAATATTGACGAAATAAAATTTTGCAGTTGTAGTCTTATTAAGCCTTTCAGCAGGACCATTTTAATTTTCTTGGAAGTTATGGTCTCTTACGGCGTGTTAACCGCTCTCGATTTATTGATCATTAAACAAACACTTCCACATTGTGATGCCATTCAGAAATCTTTTTGAAAACGTATTCTCATCTGGTTTAGCTCCCTGCATATTTATAACGTTTTTCGCACGTATTTAAGGCGGGCTCTTACGTTGCGCAACGTAAATAATGTTATAGCCATACTGTCTGGAAAGTTCGACCTTCCACAGGAGATGAATCAGAAATCAAGCCGAAAAAAATACGTTTGTGCATCTTAATCACATTAATGTGAAAATTCCTCATCAAACACTTTCAGAATAAATATTTTTCTTATTCGTTTGGGAATTTGCTGCTAATCTCGAGAAACGTAAATCGCGAGAGATCACCCCACGGGCCTCCGAAGAGATTTACATAGATCATCATAAATTCTATCATCTTTCGTATATGATTAACGCAAGTCATTATGTATCCTGATGATTTAGCTGTTGAATTAAATTGAGTTATATGTCGTATTATAAATCGATTGGTCATGTGTTGAAATAATGGTTTAGATTTTTGGAAAGTTTTTTCACCATATCAACAAATTTAGCGTCACTAAAATATACTCTAATTAATGCAATTGGGAATATTTTCGGTTGTTCAGATGGCGAAAAAGAGTTTAACAATACCCAAAAAATAAGAGTTCAAATTTTCTACATCTGAAAAATTATGTACAGAGATGATAAAGTCGGACAGGGCCTTTTAATATTTTATTATCTAATATATAAAAATGAATTGGGTTTTGTTCGTACGAAATGCGCTGCCATACCGTTCATCAGATTGCAATAAAATTTCGTCCACTTATTGTTAAATATTTCGCGAGTAACATAAGCATAGTCTAATATATAAAAATTAATATTTGTTTGTCCGTATTGAATGCGCTGCCATACCGTTTATTCGATTGCAATAAAACTTTGCCAACTTGTTGTTTGCACTTTCTCAAATAATATAGGTATAGTACAATTAACTTACAGTAGATCTTGTATATAAAAATCGATGTTTGTTCATATTTATAATAAAACCTTTCAAATTTCAAGCGATATTTTTAGAATTATTACTTCTGTGGCAGCAACGCGCCCGGTACCAATTAGTTTAATATAACTATGGAGATCGCTTATTTCTAATAATAAACAAATTATATTAATATTTTGGCTTTTTAGGAGAAATTTCGCAAACATCTGCGAAAAGAGCGGGAGCTTTTTTAAAATTAGTTAGAAGTCATAATTTTAAAGATATATCGTTTTGGCTATTAAAATGGTATAAAAATGAAGGCTTATAAAAAAAATAATACTAACCGAGCGTCGTTTTTGCGACGGTCCGCTTTTTTCGCACGAATTCGATCGTCGTCAAAGCGACGACTCGACGCTAAAGGGTTAAGAAGAAAATAAAAAATCATGTAGACGATATTTTTTTGTCATACATAACTTACAGTATATACTATGTCAATTCGAACATCAAATGAATAGACTTAATAATATTCAATTACATACAAATAAAAGTTGTTATCCTTCTATTAGGAAATTAGGGGGAGTTTAAGATGTGAATAATGATTTTACGGTACAATTATGCGTGTACCTATTTTCAAATTGGCAAAAAGCCCAAGCGGGTCCTTTTTGCATATGTTGACTATTTGTTAATACCGCATATGAGGTACAAATTTCTTATCGCATTTTCTTTGACAAGGGTCTCTACATATTTCAGAATTAACGCATAAAATATTAAACCGATAATTTTAATCCAATTGTTGAACAAGTCCAATTTATATTCCGCCCCAAGTCCTTGATATGGTCGCTAATTTCTGATGCAAATTAATATTTTTCATTGAATAATTTGAGCGTGGCGATTGCGAAAAGAGCTATTTTTTAAGGGCGGGGCGAATTAAAAAAAATTAACGCGGCTTAGATAAGACAACTCCCATTAATATTGTATGAAGTTAATTTATCTGAAACTAAATTATACCCCAAAAAAGCCGCATTTCGGAAGGTCGTCACGAACATTTAACTTTTCACAAAATTTTCTTTGCACGAGAACACACGAATTCCCGAAAGGATGAAAGTTAAGGTGATAAGCACTTTTTATTCTGTTAGTCGACGCCATCTTGTACACCTCACATATGATAATTTTTAGGTGAGGTGAATTAAACGAGGGAGTATTTAAATCTTTCTGGCGCAGATAAAGCATCAAGGGCTGATTTAGGGGGATGGAATACCAAATTTAAGACACGAGGGATATAACGAGGCTTGAATAATTCAAAAACACTTTTTTAACAATGCTTATCGATCATACATACAA
Organism: Stenopsyche tienmushanensis; assembly: GCA_008973525.1. NCBI lineage: Eukaryota > Metazoa > Arthropoda > Insecta > Trichoptera > Stenopsychidae > Stenopsyche > Stenopsyche tienmushanensis. The sequence goes on along the minus strand of WACJ01000157.1, from coordinate 16,530 downwards.
TCCTAATGCCATGTAAAACTTTCTCTTATTAATATTTTTAACTGAAAAAAAGATTTTAAAGCCTTGTTTAGCGATAAAATATAACAATATAAAACCGAATTGAAAGACCAAAGATAGCCTCTTAAAGAAATTATTGTCATATGACTTCCTTTATTCAGTTTCAAAGTGATTTTTTGCCTTATTTTAGCAAAAATTCAGATCCCATAAGTTAGAAAAGGATTCAGACTCTTAACAATATGAAATTCTTAATGGATTTTCATTCTTGAAGCATTGATCTGAAAAATAAAGTCTCAATTCATAATATTTTGCCATAAATAAAATTATAGCGCTTTCTTCCCATTCATTTTGCAAATGTATTATTTCATCTTAACATTATTAATATGCTTATTATTTTACTTAAAACATAATGTAAAAATGCAGATAGGTGTTTTCGATGAAAAAAAAAGTATAACAAATGATATTTTGCAGTCTATTCCAATCCTATGACAATTTCTAACTTCTAATATAAGACTATCCCAATTTATTAATTATTACTAGTATTTGCTATTATAAATTACAGTGTGTTATAATTGTTTTAAATGGTGACTTATAATTTTAAAAGGGTTGTTATAATTACGACTTGCAAAAAAATTGATATAAAATGCAATATGTTTTAATACACTTGTATTAAAATACCAATGATTTGTTTTGCAAAACATATGTAATATTTAACGATTGCACGATTCAAGTATGATATTTATTATATTTTAAATACGATTGCTTGTATACATAATAGTACACAAGCTGGAAGTTTAGTGAAAGGCTGTCACATAAATTTTCAGAAATGCTTGAGTAATTAATTATGTGACACCTGAAGTAGACAAAGTTCTAATCCTTGTACAAGGAGTTTCTGTATGAAAGTTTAAAGTTTTCGAAACGAGATTATTTATATCAAAAACTGAACTTTCATAAGCCGAACGTTCCACTTATTCCCTCGAAAGCTGTAATATTATACACAGGGTGCGGCAGGGAAGCTACCTTATTTAAAAATGAATAACACAAAAAGTTTAGATGGTATCAGTTCAATTATTTTTTCCATGTTACAGAGAAACATTTAAAGACAGTTCACTACATGATTAAACCTACATGACGGAAAACATTGTTATTTCAAATTTAATCAAATATATATGTTTATATCAGATTGTGACCTATTATGTGCGTTAATGGGTAATATATGGAAAGCTATATTTAATGTGCTTTAAATACAAATCCGCTTAGTGTTGTGTTAATTCCCAACAATTATAGAAGTTGAGCTGCTTACCATAGTAACTAATGAGTTATAAAGCACAGGTCCATTCAATAAAAAGAGGATAGTGTATTTAATCTTAATTTTCATTGAAATTAATATTTGATTCCTAATTATGATAAAATATAGACCAGATTTGAAATTTTAAATTTGGACTCTGATACCATTCAAGCAAAACTATAAATTCAGCCATCCAATAAAAATATATTAATGTTTATAGAATATTTACGTAATCTTAAGTAGAACTGCATTATTTATTTTGAATAATTATCATCATTTTTTTACAATAAATTTAAATAGATTGTGAGTGTCAAAAGTTAGTCAATTAAATCGTTCGATTGCAAAATATATTCAGATACAATAATATGATATGCCGAATATTAAACGGCTTTTGTTTGAAAGCTTAAACATTGGAACATAAGCTTGTTAATCATATCATAAATAATTTCAATGGAACTTGTAATATCGCATCTCAGAAAATAGGTCTAAAACCAAGCAAAATCTGCTTACTTGCGGTATGTCGAGAAGAGACGTGAAGCAAATATGTTTCTACTTACTTCAGTAAGCTATCACATATTAGATCTCGCTAATATCTTCAATAGTTTTCATATGAGCAATTTTACCATAAATAATGGCGTCATATATCAAACAGAATGGAGCTCAAAATCATTTTCTCATAAGTATTCTTAGAAAACGGCTAGGATTTATCGATTTTAATTACTACACGGATTTAAATTACTAGTTCATCCAATCCATTATTCTAAGCATTGTCATTTGTGTTGAAACGGTATTTACATTTCGACGATCAACGAATAAATAGGCCGATAATTTAGAGCAGCCAGTGATCATGAAACAACAAGAACTTACTTGGGTCATAATTTGGAATGTTAAAAATCGCACTGGCGAGTACGTCTCGTAATTTAATCGATAAAGAGAAGAAACAACCGTTTTTACACTATATTGTAACTAGAAATGAAAAGTGGGTGTTGTATTAGATTATCCCATAAGTTTTTTTTGCAAATAAACACAGATTTAATCATAGCCATGGTTGAAGAAAACCCACGATATACTGTTCGCGAAATAGCTAATAAGTTAGCAATTCCACGAACATCCGACCATAATCATCTGACAAAATTGGACTACATCAACCGTTCAAATGAGTGGCTTCCTCATGAACTGACTGACTCAAATAAACTTCAGCGTATTTCAACATGTGATCTTCTTCTCCAATGATATAATAGCCAACCTTTTTTGAAGAGACTTGTCACTGGAGATGAAAGTTGGATACTCTATGAAAATATCCAACGTAAACGGTCTTGGACCAAGGGTACGGAAGCTTTAATTGTAGCTAAACCTGGCCTACATCCAAAAAAAGTTTTGCTATGCTATGGTGGGACTGGAAGGGGGTTGTTTATTATGAGCTACTTCAGCAAGGTGAAACGATCAATTCAACAAAATATTGTTTCCAACTAGACAATCTAAAGGATGCCATTGCCAGAAAATAGCCAGAATTAGCGAACAGACGAGGTGTTGTGTTGAGGTTTTTCATCACGATAACGCCAGGTCTCATGTGTCTTTGCTCGTCAGAAATAAATTATTATCATTTGACTGGGATGTTTTACCTCATCCTCCATACTCTCCGGATATTAACCCTTCAGATTATTATTTATTTTTTTCATTGAAAAATTCTTTACGTGGTAAAAAATTTAATTCAAAAAATGATATAAAAATGTACCTTGATCAATATTTTGCCAACAAATCTGAGAAATTTTGGCAAGAAGGCATTATGAGGCTTCCGGAGAGATGGAGAAAGGTAATTAGAACAGAATGGATCATATATTATTCAATAAATTTTGTTGTAATACAAATTATTGTTTATTTTTTTCTTAGTATGAAAACGAAAGAAACTTATGGGACACCCAAATATTAAATCAAAAATGGAAAGAAAATGCCTTTCAAAAGGGCAGGAAAAGAAATCAACCCCTCGACGGTTAAAAGCCTCTTTTAAATGTATGGTGGGACTCCAAAGGGATAATCTACCACGAAGTCCTTCCATATGGTCCAACCATAACGAGAGAGATTTATTGTTCACAATTAGAAAGTTTAAAAGTTGCCTCGAGTTCTTAATTCTTTAGCAGTATGATAATTCTCAACCCCATAAATCAAAACAAATTAAAGAAACTCGATTGGCAAACGATTCTGCATCGACCTTATTCTCCTTGTCTTGCTCTTTCTATCACTTATTTAGATCGATACAGCATAATTTATTGGGGGAAAAAAATCATAAATATAGAAGAGGTGAAATGAGGAATAGAACAATAATTTATATCAAATCTTGTTAAATTTTATTTTTCCGGAATTAAAAAAATTAAATAGATGGGAAAAGGTTGTATCTACTGAAAAATAATGTATTTTATCAATGATTTTTTGAATTTAACTCTTTCATTTAAAAAACGACATTCTTAACTGGACAATTTGTCCATGTCTGTCGCATACTTCAGTATGTGTGTGTATATAGCGTAGCTTAAAACACCAGTAGTAATCCCATTTTATTATATATTACACAACACAATTTCATCTTTCCAAGCAATGCATAAAATCAACTTTTCCCATGGGCTAAGAAAATTCATTACTACGAGAGTATCACGCATATATTTTTTTAAATGTCTGTAAATACACATATTCATAAAAATATATATTGTTTATATACGCTATCGATAAATGCATTTCAAACGAAATTTCATCTCAAATAATCGTATTTATAGATAAGTATGTTACATGTTTTCTTAGCTCTAAATCGACTGTCAACAAAAGGTGTGGAACACGCGCAGAACTGTATGATTCATCCGCAAGCAAGCGGATGAAGCAAAATGTTTATATCATAAAATCTAATTTCCGTTTCAGTACGGATACATGCTTTTAACTGAGATCAAAGGATGTATTTTTTGAAATGCCCGACTCTGCTTTCGCTTCTCTAATCTTTTCCCTTCTACGGTTGATATTTTCCGAAAAACCCAACAGTCAGTTATCAAAGCGACGTCACTCAAAACTCAAGACAAAAAGACGCCTCATATTTGTAATAATACATGCAGAAAATCGATATCATTCCATTCGATATTCTGTGAATATTTCGATCAATCACGTCCTATATTAATCCGGAGAACATCAAAATTCGTTTAGATTAAAAGGTCACACGTCTGTGCTGTTTATACAATATGTAATTTTAGACGGATAATGGAAATTTATGAGGTCAAACATATACGATCAATTACGTTTGAATACTGTCAGGATATATCTTCAGAAGACAAATTATCAGAAAATTAATTTCGATCCTATCGAATATCGACGAATTGTCAAATACAATAAAACTAACTGTATAAAGTCTGATAAATTCAATTTAAAAAATACGAACATCCATACTAACAATGCGTTGGTATTGTTGAAATAAAAATTAATTTTAACGAACTCATTAATAGTATCAATATTTCTGATTGATCATCTCGATTCAGTTATTTTGATTTATTGGATCTAAACAATATTAATGAGGCGATTAATAAAGCTGTGTAGAGTTGCCAATGAGTGACTGGATTTGTAATAATCGTTATAATATTAGGTAAAGCGGAAAGAAATGTCATTTTTTGTTATTTGTAGAATTTTTTTTTTTAATAAAAGCTGTACAATATTACTCAATTAAATAATTTTCATTGTTATTTTTAATCACCCTCCACAGATTATGTAGCTTTTTAATGCCTCTTTCGTAAAATTCGGCCGGTTTTCCACTAAAGTAAGAATCCAAATGATTTTTCACTTGTTCCATTTAAACTTAAAAATATGATAATCTGAAGGTGCAATATCAGGAGAATATGATGGATGTTGCAACGCTTCCAAATCCAGTTCCCTTATATTATTCTGCATAATCCTTGCTGCGTGTGGTCTTGCATTATCTAACCTAACTAATTGTGCACAGTATAGCTCTGCTGTGACAGTTTGGCCAGGCTTTAATAATTCGTAGTGAATTACGCCAAAAAAATCCCACCAAACACAAAGGAGGACCTTTTTTTTTTAAGGATAATGACGGTCAAGGGATAGAAACTGGTACTTGATTTGAAGAAAGTCACTGTTTTTCCTTCTCGAACTGTTGTAGAGGACTTAATTCTCATCCCCAGTAACGATCTTTCTTAAAAATGAATCGGTTTCACACCTTGATAATAGCGATGAACAAATGGATATCCGTTGTTCCAAGACCGTTGATGACAATTTGAGCGGTACCCAAATTCCCTGTCTATGTTTTTCCCCCCGAGTCTTTTACTGTCGATCAGGGACAGCCGATGTATAGCGATAATTCCTTTATTGTTTTTCGAGGAATAGATTCTATCAGAGAATTTAAAGCGACATCATCGATTATTGGAGATCGTCCTGATGTCGGTTTATTTTTCAAATCTCTGTCGCCACTTTTGAATTTTTTTAACCATCTATGGCATTTTCAAACATTCAATATGTTGTCATATGTATCACAGATGCTCTGGGTAGCTTCTTTTGCTTTTAATCCTTTATCTAATAAAAACAGTAAAGAAGATCGCAAATGGGTGTCATCAATTTATGGCTTGGACATTTTCACTATGGCTAAAAAAATATAAAAATATTTTAAAAAATAAGACAAACAACAGAGCTTCAAAATGACACTAACCTTGATGCATTCACTCGACGGCAACGTGAGGCAATCTGAGAGCAAAGACGCAACCAAAAAAAATGACATTTCTTTCCGCTTTATCTAATATAATTGATTAATAATTCCATAATTTCAGTAGAAATTCTCACTTCAGTAGAAGTTAATCTGCAGAAATTTATCCTTTTGTCATCCAGATGTATTATTTGCAATCTTTTTTAGATAAATTAGAAGCTGGTAGTGAATGGCTAAATTATATTTATTTTAATATACATATAAATAGCTAATTTTAGTAATCGTTTCAGTTTTTACTTTACATTATCAGCTGATATAATAGATACATTCGAGTAATTTCTTAATTGAAATCAAACCATATTGAACAGGTTACAATGCTAATTAATGGATTGAAGATGGATTCGATTACATAATAAAAGTCATTGATATACAGAAAGAACAAAGGATAACCACAAATGTGATGGACTATCGGCACGAAAAGGATTACTAAATTGGAGTAATACAATGGAATGGAAATTGTTAAAGCAGAACAATGCTAAATAGCACTGTAAAGAAATAGGATATTGTTCGCTCAGTGTTAATATATTATTTCAACAAGGATTATAGGTATTATAAATATTCCAAAAATAAATTGATCTTATTTTGTATCTTTCATTTTATATACTGGCAAAACGTTCTTATTTTTCATTTAAATAAAAATTAAATTACATTGTTTCTAGTTCAGGTTTTGTAAAGAAGTTTTCACAAATTTGTCCTTCTTATAGTAAAAAGATCAATTCAAACGACAGCTTTACTTTTTTAGGTCATATCTAGGGTTTTTCATTATGCTTTTAAATTTAAAATGTTTAACAAATTTATCGTCATCTGTAGTTCTCTGAATATTACAGATTTCCAAACAATTCTTAATTGTCTTTGGCATTCACAACGTTCAAGTATTTAAATTTACAAATTCTACAGGAGGTATTGCTGGAGACCACATTTTTAAAAATATATTTATACCATGAAAAACCATGTCAAAATGGTTGGCAAAGGTCCCATAAAATGGATTGATAAAAGACTACCTCAAAAAAACTTCTTAATTAAATGTTGATGATATCTTTCTTTTTATGTTTAAAGCTATAAAATTATTACACTCTAAAATAGTAAGGTGTTTACATGTTTCAATTTCTATATAAGAATATATAATCAGAACGAACCCTTGTAGTGCGGGAGCTGCCTCTACTAATTAATTCAAAAATATTTATTCCAATATTTTAAACAAAAACTAATAACGTCAGGGTGTTATTAATATTTTACCATAAGCTTCAAATAATCAAAAATCCATGCTTTTTTCTCGAAACGCTTGCATTAAATTCATCGTGCGATATTTAGCTCTTATTTTAGCTCCATAATCTCGGAAATGCAGTTTTCTAGGGCGCCGGAATTGCTTTTCCACTTATACCATAGAGCCTTCAGCTTTCTCCGCTTTCCACATTTTTAATTGGAAAGAAAATGAGAACGAAGAAATTGAACGAACAGCGAAATGCTCGCTAACGAAGCCACCCTTTTAGAAAAAAAGTTACGCTCGAAAGTTTCCTCTCTGATTATTGTAACATCCATTATGACGCTTTCGCCACTATAAAAGTCTTAAAAAACGCGATTATTATTAGCATCTTTGGCCGTAGCGATAATGAACAACGAATGTAAGAATAAGATTGCTTCATTGCAATTAAATTCTGTTATTTTTGATCAACCTTTGAAGTTGGAAGCTGCGTTCTTTTAACGCGTTTGTCCTTGTTTTGTTGAATCCAGACCAATAATTGTTAACATAATTGAATATGGACGAAGACAACGTATTTGGATATGGCTCGATGCCAATTGGCTTCTTAGACGATTCTATTGTAGTGTTAATTTAATTTTTCACCATTCACCTGTCATTTATAAATTCATATATTAAAAATAACTAGGTGTTAATTCATATTCAATGATCATCAAAAAGCGAAAAATATTACAATTTTTGCATTTGAACACCAGTTATAATAGTATATGAATCTCTTTTGCTTGTGTTAACACTTTACGGTCCGTGCTCACATTTCCGCGTGATAGGTCTGTGCTCGCTAAAGGGGGCGAGTCGAAGTCAGCTCGAAGTTGCTCGAAGTCAAGTTTAGTTCGATAGCTTGTCATATGTGATTGAATTTTCGAAGCAAAAATGTCTTAATAAAGGAACGAAAAGTAGAGAAATTGGAGGAATTTAAAAAAAGGCATTATCATGGAAACCCGACTGGAGTCAAAAATGATTTTGGTAGTTTATTTAAAACTTTTTTGAAAAATGCGCTATGTGTCATAATTTTAGCAAGAATTGCTAAATCTTAGAAGAATTAAAATATCCCTAAACATAATGCAATAGTTCTATGTGAAAATAAATCACTCTGAAACTTTTACAAATTATCAAATATTCCATTTTTCGAACTGAAAAGCTTTTTACAAAGACCTTAAATCGCTTCGTGTCGACAGAAAAGAATGAATACAATTTCTGAAATGGCACCCCATTGAAAGTTGTTTTAATGGTTTTCAAGTAGCTTTTGAATGAGAACCGTATGTAAAATGAATGGGATTTTTCCACGTGTCTATTAGTACTCCAATTATAGTATTAAGTCAATTTGGGGCCCAGAAAAAGGGGAAAAATTAGGCCATTAGTATGTAAATCCACCGACGGCCGATAAAAAGATAAGATAGTTGTTCGGATATGACGAATATTATTTTTATAATTCTTCTCCCCTTTTTGATAAACTGGGTAAACGTGATTTACGACAGTGTGGGTTATATTTTCCACGGCCCAAGTATAATTCAAACCCCCCCCATATCCAAAATTATATTGAGGCGTAAATGTCTCTAAAGAACCATTTGATTAATTATGCTGATAAAAAAATAATTTCATAGATCAACAACCATCAAGATTTATCTCTCCTCGAAGGATTAATAAAATAGTCTCTCGGAATTATCTCGAGCTTATTAATCACGTTTTTTGAAACGTCAACTTAAAATTCAAAGCCTTGGAAGAAGCTGTCAAAACGCGGGCGGTTCTCAAACGGCGAAGTTTGCAAACTATTAATTATAATTAAATTAACGTTATCTAAATGAGGAATTACAATGCTAGTCAATAATTGATCAGGGGCCGTAAAACTTTTAATCCCCAATTCGATATTGTATGTAAATATACAATAATACATGCATGTTATTTACGTGGAAAAAAAAATCGGCGTTAAATACACTTGAGCCGGTTTTTAATGCGGATCTTTTTTATGCAGTTTTGAAGTTATGCGGTTTTCAAAAATAATGGAACCAATCTCTCATTTTCTTATAGAGGACATAGTTTTTTTATGCGAATACGCAAGTCTACTTACCTGTCAAGACCGGCGCAGCGTGTATGAAATTTGTATTTAAATAAATAAACATTGTCGATAGCACACAATATTCGGTAATTTATTTGCGTAAACATAAACAATATACATGTACAATGTACTTGAAATCGATTCATTAATAATGATTAGTCTATAAATTTGGGTTAACGATTTATACGATCGTACAATGTATGCAAGATACTCTCTCCGTCTCTGTTTCTCTCCAAATTCAACGAGCAGAAACTCTCCGTCTCTGTCTGTCTCCGAGCTCATCGTGTAAGAATTCTTTTTCTGAATCATTGAAATTCGTAGACAACTCTGTGTCTTTTAGGGGTTAATCAGCGATTACATGTAGTTCAAGTCTTTTTTTATGCGATTTTTTATATGCGGCTCCCTGTGGAACGTATCTATCGTATAAAAACAGACCCAAGTATACTTTGATTTAAGATCTTAAATAAAATCTCTCACAAATATTAATCCTATTTCTAGAATTTCATCTGGTAAATCCTGAACGAAAATTTATCGATTTTAATTATTTCTATATTTGCCACATACAGTAGAACCTTGATTATACGGCCATAATTGGGGATGAAAGTTGTCCAGATAACGAAAATCCGGATAATCGAAAATAATCATAATCGACAGGGAAAGTATTGTTATGTCCCTAATTTTTTCTATTAACTTATTACCGACCCTTCTTTGTAAGTGCGTTGCATTTTGTCTTTTGCTTGCTATGCACTTTGTATTTTGTCTTATATTCAAAATTGTTTGCATTCTATTTTTTTATGTGATTTATCTTTAAAGGTCCAATGAAACTTATATTTTCGTATATCAATTCATAATAATGAATTCTGCTTATTTAGTCTTGTCATTTTCTATTGTAAAATTCATATAATGTCCATTTTTGCAAGTAGATAATTTAACTGTTTAAATAGTCGATGCCTCGACGGCACATCGTTCTTCATTCTTCGGTCTTTCTTACTATCAGAGCATTAAATTTGCTTCATTGACTCTGTCGAGTCAATTTATATCGTTACATTTCCATCAAGTAACTTCTCGAGTATAGTCTTAAAGGACTCTCTTCCTGGCTTTTGAAACTATTCTAACGTAGCGACAGTACTAAGACCTCTGGTCACTGTCGTTATACGTATACTCTTCTATTAATGTACCATTTAAATCTACAATAAAATATATATTGAAGAAACTTCGTTTGAATTATAAAAAAGACTTCCCGCAATCATTTTCACACTTACACTCAACAAGGACTTAATCTATCATCTACAAAAGTATATAATAGTATGAATAGTTTTTATTTGTCTAATTTTACATATAGATATACATATAATAAATTATTTTTATTTAAAAAAATCTATTATTGCTCAACGATAGCCCTTTATTTAGAAGCTGCCAAATCGCGAATATTCTTAAGATATATAAGTTGTTCTGAATTACACTCTTCTTGGTTTTCAAACTATTTCATGGCGAGGTCTAAACACTGAAAAGCTTAAGAATGTGTAGGATCAATATCTTCTCCATTGCAATCTCAAGTCTCATCAGCATCGAATATAAACTCTTCGTCGAATTCTTTCTTCTCTACAAATAGCTTCAATGTGTCAATGAATATGTTTGCTGAAGATTTTTCAGCAGAAAGTTTTTCCTTGATACCATGTCGTCCTTTGATTCTTTCAAACCACCCCAAATTTGCTTTAAAAATGGAAGGAATCTTTAATTAAAGTGAATCATTATTCGGACATTTCATATGAAAACTCATAATAATTTTTTACCCCGTGCAAAGATATGCGGAATCCCGATGTAAATAATTGATAAAAAACACAATACAAGTTTGGTTTGTTTTATTTGATTACAATTGATATTCAGTATGGCATATTTTTATCATTTTCCAGTGAAACCGGGAGCGCAAAATTCATCCAGTTGATACATTGCCACAATTACAACACAGTCGAAACTTTCCAAATAACAATTCGGCTCGCAACTACAACAGATATCGAATAACTACAACATATTCCGCTTACGATGGCGAATTGTGTGCTATTTTATGCTACTTTTTTTGTTGGTCTCTGACCGCGTCCACTAATGCATGTTTCTGGATCCATAAAATTACACGAATGTTTGTTCGCATGGGAACAAAGTGATTTAATGATCATCCAGGAGGAAATTATTACACATGCCGCAATTTCGACTGCTGCTTCCCACTTTGTTTCGCTTAACATTGTGAAATCATAACAATAACGCTACGCCCCATTTAAATTATTCAGGGTAAGCGGCAATTTAGGTGACGGCAATAACACCTATCCCACTGTGCGAATGACATTATTTACACTATTTATGCATTGCCTTTTGCACGTCTCCCACATTTAGAAATTTGATTTAGTGCCGGTCGTTGCGGTGGTAATCGCGAATTTGACTGTAATTTATGGATAAGTCTTTGGAAAGTTTTTCTCCTGCTCGGTAGGTTTTTGCGAGTTGATATTTTCGGGGCCTATTACAAACAATCAATCATATCTCACCCGGCGCTGCAGACTTTCGATTATTTTCATGTACCGATGGTTTCGAGATAGACATTGATAGATGTGGAGATTACGAATGGAAGACGAGAGATAATGTGGAAGAGCAGATGTGAGATTTTTTTTTTAGGATGAGTCGAGTGAAAATTAGCCATTATATAATACACAACAATGACAGCTATCTTTTTTTATATTCAAGCATATCAAATAGCATACACGTACGTGAATAGAAATACAAAATGAATCAACTTAAATCAACGACACCCGGCGTGTTCATATGGACACGCAAACACGCGAGTTTTTATATTTAAAATTTCACACATAAAGAGACCATTCATAAAGAACGACACGATGAAGCTTGAATTTAAATTTACAATTGTTCGCAAAAAATATTTCACAACCAGAACAGTCAAGTTCATTTCATCTAAAAATTTATTATAAAGGATGTAGCATTAATGAAATGAAACTTTTATAAATGTATAGAACATAGGCTATGCGCATGCGCAACACGACGCCTTTCTTATTAGCTCAATTAGCGACAATTCATGAGTCACCCAAATCCCTTGTCTATTTAACGCGTTAGCGGACACGTCTGCATTATGCTTCATCTTTTCATACCAAAAATGACGCATAATGCAGACGTGTCCTCCAAGGTGCTAATCTACCGACTATAAAAATCCAAGTTTAATTTAAAATTCATTGATTGTTTGATGAGGATCCGATTAGGGCATTTGAAAACCGGGTTTTTGCGCTTGAAAATCCGGTTTTGAATATTAAAATTAATTTTTTTATTATCTAAGAATTTTGGATGAAAAATATTGAATCGTTCACTTGACAGAATGTGCTCGTGCACTTGGGGTGACAAGTTGGTTTAAGTAGAAAAAGGTCCTCCCAGAAAAAAAATTTGAACCTTTTTCAGAATTAATTCTTATCTTTACAATAGGTTGCCAAATCCAAGAAGTATATGAAAAATTAAATAAATAGACCTTTTAAAGAGGTAAGACACAGAGTTGTGTCCAAGCTTCAATGATTCAGAAAGAGCATTCTTATATAATACTTTGAGCTCGGAGACAGACAGAGACGGAAAGTGTGACAGAAGTCAGAGTCGGAGATTGTGAATGGGAGACAGAGAAAGAGAGAGTATGTTGCATACATCGTACGATTGTTAAGATCGTTAACCCAAATTTATTGACTAATAATATGTGAATGATAAAATTAATCGATTTCAAATGTATTTCAAGTGTATTGTTTATGTTTACTTGAAGAAATTACCGAATATTGTGTGTTATCGACAGTGTATATTTATTTATGTACATGTTTCATACACGCTGCGACGGTCCTTATAGATGATACACAAATGGCGGACACACAAATATAGCATCTAAATTTATGATGATTTAAAATTAGCTAACTTCTCAAAGGGTTAACAAGGATGTATCCTAATCTTGCGGTAGAAATAAATGTTGAAATGCCATTTTTTAGCTATTTTGTCTTTTATGTTATAACTAACAATGTTTATAAACAAGCAAAAACAAGTAATTTACAACAAAAATATATGTTTCCTGAACCGTGTCTTGAAATGAACCGGCTGTAAAAAAGTAAGTCTTTATATATATAATATTTTATATATTTTACCATCCCATTAAGATCTGAATATGAATAGGTTCAGCAAAATTGTAGGAGGAAAATAAGCTGCATCTGTTCTCCCTTTTTAGGTTGCAAAGTTATTCCTGATTAATGAGGTAAAATTATAAAGTAATATAACATCCTTCTTAGCGTTTGCTATTTAGAACTGAAAATTAACTGGTTCCATAGAGAACAAAATGGCTTTCTTCTTCAAGAAACAACTAATAAATTTAAATCCAAATGCCAAAATAAATACTTGAAGGTGCCCTCAAATGTAGCAAATTTTAAAGATTTTCATTCGCAAAAGGCACCCCAGATGCTCTTGATATTTTTAGGGTAATTTAATGTCGAATTGTAATACCAATGGATTTACATCTTTATTTATATATAATAAATATAAAATTATAGTCTTTCATATTTTCAATATTCATATAATAAGGGACAATGTATTCTGGCAGAATTTTTGCATTTTCATACGCCTCAAAAATATATATTCCCATGGCATTGCTCGTATAGAGTATTTATTACATATGAAGCATTACATGATTTAATACATCGGCATGGAAATAATACGCTAAATATTTAGCTCATGATTTAAAATATCCCTCGGATGACTCAACATCCAAATGTATATTTTCCAAAATGTTTCATCGAAATTCATGGAATAGTCAATCAGTCGATGTATACAATTTTTTGATCTGATGTCGATGATCGCCTGTCAATCTGATTATTATTTCACTGAAGTCATATGCGAGTAATAAAATATGGAATATTTCCGCCTGACCGCGAAACGACTTGTTTATATCCATTAGCACGTGGGATTGAACCTTGAATATTTTTTCAGGCGATTCAATTTAGATCAATGTTGATGGAGTTTTGGATTTCACGTTCTTCAGAAGTGCTTAAATTTCTTGTTGATGTCGAAGACTTATTATTGTCGTGATGTTGCCGACCGTCTCTAACTTTTGACTCGGTTCCAAACACGTGGAGACACGAGATTTAATTGTCGGATAAAAATCGTATATTCGAGTGTTTACTGTGCTCCTGTTCTTATTGAAAGGATCACACACCTTTTTTAAAATGAATTAATTCAGAAAAATACATAGTGACTTTTATCGATCAGGTATTGATATAGTGGATGAGATGCTTGAATCTTATTATGACGACTTTGGCTCAAATCCAAAATGTGGAAAGACAACTTTACCAAACTTACAAATTTGTTTGGTGGAAGAAGTGGAAGATAATGAAGAACCATCACGCCAATATTCGATAACGAATTTTTGCCGTAATTAAGCCTTCTCATTCCAAAGATGATTAACTGAATTTGGCTTACTAATTATCTTCAGGAAGAAATATTCAGTCATCATCGCTCATAACGTAAATTCTTTCGAGAATAATTAATCATAAGTTTTGAATCATGGCAATAAATGTAAGTCAAATTTTAAATCAAAACGAGCTTTATAAATCCATTTCCAAAATGCATTTTCAGAATTCAATCGAGAATATGATGTCATTTTGAAAATCTAAAATTTCTTCTTCAATTTTCAATGTTTTCGAGTTCCAGTAATGTTTACTTGTGCAGTAAAAGGGCTTACAAGCAATGTAGGCATGGTTTCCATAACAATAAATTGCTGGAATCTATTTTCAAACCGCTCCAAAAGTTTTTAAAGATGAGTTATAAATGATATCAGGTCAACATTATTTTCAACAACACTTCAAAAAGATCGAAAAACGGCCAAGTGCTTTGCCTTAACTTAATAATTTTATATCTGTATGTAAAATACCGTCAGATTTGGAAGATTTGTCATTTTTCAAGGGCTTTATGCAATCTGCGCGATAAAGAATTTTCTTGAATTTTGATTTTTCTTTAACAATTTTTCGTTTAAAAGATATATTTTGGTATATGATGATTTTTAATGATACTACATAAGATTCGAAAAGGATTTTTTTTTGCAAACGGCAAATGAATCTATGTATGAAATTGTTAATGGTTTATTTTCATACATAAATTTGACCTATTTGTGCCTCGATAAGCGCGGTTTCCTATTACGATTTCACTATTAAGCGGGACCAGGTCACAGAAAAAATCTAGTTTCTTAATTGATGGTATTTCAATCATGATTTATTTGAAATTCATTGAATCACGAAACATATTATTTGAGCACTTTCTTAGATACTTTGAATTACACGGTACTGTAGCTTTAGATTAACAGCAACATCTTCCGTCTCTCTTTAAGTGCAATGTGCCATTTTAACAGCGCCATCTTCTGTGGCGTTGCGGGGATATTGCACATGCAATTGCCGAGCGATCGCTTCTTGCGCGTGCACCGTTGCCGGTTTGATGGTGACGCGCAGGAGACGGGAGTATGGAAAAGTGGTCGGTTGGCCTTGGCTGCGGGAAGACGTCCTTCTCGCATCCAGATCCCTCGTGCTGAATAAAAAGTGACTGCCCCGAGAGCGCCCCCGCTCTTTTGTAATAATACCAAAGCGCGTGCCTTCTATGCCTAGAGGTAAATCCTCAACTGGTACAGAAAATAATAAAAGGACAATTTAATGTTTTCTTCCTGAAACTTGGCAGAGGACTTATTTCCTTCCATAAGTGGAAACTAGATGATTTTGCTTTGATCTGATCACTTAAATTGGTGGCTTAATCAATAATTCGTTCTGCAACTGGATTTTCAAGATGATGCGATTGGTTTGAAATGCTTCAAATTTTCCAGATAAAGAATTATTGTTTTGGAGTCTTTAGCTCTAACACTTTCTTCTAACATTAGTTAACATTAATTATTGTTGTTTTTAGTCCTAACTTTTCTTGTCGCATTAACCCTTCGTAATTATCATATTATGATTTATAGTGTCCATATTGACATTTAATGTTATATAACTTTGATATATTAAAAGCATTATTACATATCAAGCAGATTATTTTATCTTTTCTTGGAAATTTCAATGTTCATCTGCGATTTTTCGTTTTTTTATTACAATTTGGTTTCTATGAAGACATATTGAATATAAAGGGCTGAAATAATTACG